>OZ020166.1:1360943-1535329 GCA_963971145.1 Sussaba pulchella
CATCCTCGAGAAAGACGTGCATTTGTCATTACGAAAAAATCCTTAACCCTACAATTATATATGAGGCAGGCCACGCCAACTCAGCCAGCTGACAACCTTCTATCCTCCGATCAGGTCGATAATTTTTTTTTAGTATCTTTAGGGTCCTACGACTTTACTAATTTTTTTTCAGATTTTTTAGACCCCCCCTTCTCCTCACCCCACCCGATATACAGAAATAGGGCAACCCACGCTATTTCAGATGACTGATTCCCCGATGCGGTCGATGATTTTTTTTAAGTATCTTACGGATCCTACGACCTCACTAATTTTTTTAAAGATTTTTTCGACTCCCCCTTCCCCGCACCCCAACCCCCCCCAATTTTTTTTTATCAAGAGGGAACGGCTTTTTCGCCATTTTTCAATTGAATGAAATTTTTTTCCCAGATACCTTATCGAAAGTGAAGAATTTGTTTCATAAAATTGAAGTGGAACTATTGTTTCTAATATTTTATTTTAACTTTTTTTCAATTTTGAAAAATTCTACTTTTTCCGAAATTTTAATATATGATCTTGGTTTTCTATTAAAAAAAAAAAAGAAATATAAAATCTCTTTTGCAAGAAATCGATATTCCGATTATTTTCTATAGAACATCCATTTTCCCCCCCGTGAGACGAGCTAACCTTGTCATTCTGATTTCTAATCGGAATATCTTCTAACGGAATCGAAATATCGATTTTTCGCAGGAGAGATTTTATATTTCTTTTTTTTTTTAAATAGGAAATCATGATCATATCAAAATTTCGGAAAAAGTGGAATTTTTTCAAAATGGAAAAAAAATTAAAATAAAATATTAGAAACAATAGTTCCACTTCAATTTTATGAAAAAAGTTCTTCAATTTCGATAAGGTATCTGGGAAAAAAATTTCATTCAATCGAAAAATGGCGAAATAGCCGTTCCCTCTTGATAAAAAAAATTGGGTGGGTCGGGGTGAGGGGAACGGGGGGTCGAAAAAATCTTTAAAAAAATTAGTGAGGTCGTAGGATCCGTAAGATACTTAAAAAAAATCATCGACGGCATCGGGGAATCAGCCATCTGAAATAGCGTGGGTTGCCCCATTTCTGTATATCGGGTGGGGCGAGGGGAAGGGGGGGTCTTAAAAATCTGAAAAAAAATTAGTAAAGTCGTAGGACCCTAAAGATACTAAAAAAAAAATTATCGACCTGATCGGAGGACAGAAGGTTGTCAGCTGGCTGAGTTGGCGTGGCCTGCCCCATATATTAATAGGATTATAGAGGGAAACAATATTATTATTTATCTCATTCAATTATTATACGAATATTATATAATTATTATATTTATATTATTATTACTATTATACTATTACTAACATATAACATTTTTATATAGTAATATTTATTATTATTATTATTTTATCCCTTTATTTCCGTCTCCCGCACAACCTTTCTTATCACGATTATTTATGTTCTAGTCGATTAAACGAACTCTAAGCTATTTATTTACGGCACGAGAAGACGGTCATCTCGTTCACTCGGGCGGCCACACGGACCAGCGTAGAATTGCCGGTCCGAGTCGCGTATACCGAGCGATTAAAATAATATACTCGCCATTTAGCGATGTGTCTTGGAATTTTCCGTATAATTCCGTTCGTATTTTTGCATATTCCGCACAAACCGGGGCTGTCCCCCCGCGGCTCGCCTCAATCGCACATGCTTGCGGAGGCCGCGAAACCCACCTCGGTCTCGCACACGGCTCGCGTAATGCAAAACCCCGCGAGTATATGCGCGACCGTTCACTCGTCGAACGGAGTATGCCCGTTGAACCGCGAGCTCGCACGATGTAACCACTTTGTACGAACGAAGGCCGATTACAAGGTTAATTAGCGATTATACAAATCCTTCCTTCGACTCGTTTCCTCGTTTTCTCATTTCCCTCCGTATCCGCGAATCGTCCTGGAAAGTGCTCCGATCGTTACACCGAGACTTGCGCTCACGGGACGTCACGCCGAGCGCGAGAAACTCGCCGGTCGATTATGTCCTATCGCGAAGACGCCCCTAATAATATCGGAAAATTATTGTACGATTATTTCAAATCACTCGCAGAGTTCAAAATACTCAAATTTCTCCAGTGATTGCTATGAAATATTGACAACTAAAAATAAATGGAAAAAAAATTGCAGTGAGAAAAATTAAAGATGAAGTTTCAAAAAATAAAATGAAAATCAATTGAAATTAATTATTTCCGTGATTATTTTTAATTAGATTAAATTCATAAATAAATTCAAGAGTTATATGTTTTTCTTCTAAACGTAATGATAATTTTTTTTCTAAATATCAGGCAACACCGGAGACCCCGCTAACGCGTGCAAAATCAACCGTAAGTGAGTTTATCTCATTCCTATCGCGGCTTCACGATAAAATTTCATTCAAATTCAAATGAAATGCAATTATTCTTCCCCCGCGTCAACGACGGGAACCTTGATACGCCCAAATCATGACCCATATATCGCCGCTGAATAGGCAACCGTCCAGCGAAAAATAAACGGACTGAAAAGTCGCCGTCTCGTCCTTGAATTCGAATGTCGCTGGCGCGGGTTTTACCCTTCGATTAATCGAGAAATCTAGACCATGCGGAAAACGCATAGCTTCGAGCCGCGTCGTAACGCTGGGTGCACAAAAGCGTGGCTGGCGCATGTGCGGCTACCGTTTACGCAGCTAACATACCGCATGGCTATGTACCTACATACACACATATATATATATATTATATATAAATATACATATATACACACGCGCGCGCAGCGGGAGCTCGGAATCGACGACAAGGTCGTAGATCGTGCGTACGACTGGGCGGTAGTCATCGAATGATCGATCTTCGATCGCGATCGATCTTCCCCGGCCCGAGACGTATACCGCATAAATCCCCATTCGACGTTTTTTGTTGCGCGACTATGCGCTCGCCATTGCAAGCTATAACCGCGCTCCCGGCAATGTCTCTCCAGTTATGTCAAACGTGCGGTCGAGCTCTATAACCGAGAACGTGCTGCGGCATAAGTAGCGCATTCGACGGTTGCCCTGCAACGCGCGCGCACGGCGCAACGAGCAATGCCAGCGAGAGAAAAAGAGGGAGAGATAAAAGGAAAAATTTGAAAAAAAAAAAAAACGGTAAACAAATAAAAATGAAGGAAAAAAAATCGTGTATCGACGGGGCGCGCACGATCGACGCGCAAGTTTGTCATCGAGATAAGAATCGATCTACTTGCGGTAGATCGCGCGGGACCTCAGTGCGGGAAGGGATATTTGCCCCTTCCTTCTTACTGTTACAGATTATCCGCACGATTACACCCTCCGTCTGATCGATTCTGATATCATTCGGCAAAACAATATCAGACACGAGACTCGGGCAGAGACCTGTGGCTTGTCACTTGGGTATCATTTCATCGACATCTCACTATTATTACTAAATTATAACGATTATTCTATTTCCATTTGTCTATCTTTCCTTTATTCCGTTTTTTATCCGCTTTTCAGACGCGTCTCCTGATCGATCCCAAAGATTCACATTTTTATAACTTCGATGCAATCACTCTCATGAATAATTATTAAGCTTATCATTCTTTAACACTGAATATTTCTCGTTTGTTGCAGTGTCACCAGCCCTGCCATTCGTGGACGTGGTGAGGGAACGAGACCTCGAGCGAGACCGGAAGCGGGATCGCGAGAGGGAGCGCGAAAGAGCGAGGGAACGAGAACGAGAATGCGAGAGGGAACGGCAGCAGCAGGAACGGGAGAGAATAAGGGAGCCGAGGGAAACGAGGGAACGGGAGAGAGATCGCGAGCACAAGGAACGAGAGAGGGAGAGACAACGAGAGCGGGAGAGGGAACGGGACAGGGGAGTTTCCGTTTGCGGTATGGAAACGCCCGATCCCATGTTCGTGTCGTCGTCCGCGGCACTTCTCGCGCTGCAGAGGATCAAGGAGGCTTCGCTGTGAGTACACAAATATATATTCATATAAATGCATATACATCGCTCCCCCGCATAACACATATGGGCCATTCAACGTCGGACCGAGTGAGCTATGAAATGCATTCTTACTTTCTCATTTTTCTACCATGAAAGACTGCTCAAAAATACAAAATTCTGTTTATTTCTCATTTAAAATTTGATAAAAAAAATTATTTACATATAACGCATTCAGTGTTTTTAAATTCTGCCATTATAAAAGATTGCTCAAGACTACAAAATTTTGTTTAATTTTATTATTCATTTCATTACTATGAAACGATCAAGAAAATTTCAAGAGCGATCATCGTAATTACGTGAGATAATAAATTCACAACAGAAATAGAAAACAATATCGATTGTCATTTCTCCACGTTACAAGTTCGCGCGTTTGCCAACAAAAATAAATCTCGAAATCAAACAGGACGAAAATAAATTTCACTCGAAACGCCCCATACATCCCGTGCTCGTACGTTATTGCACTATTTGCTCCATAATAATTCAGCTATGAGAAAAAAAAAAAAAAAGGCCCCGATGGGACGAGGAATGAAGTGCATGTGCACGACGCGTCGTCGGGCACGTCGAGCCGTCGGGAATAGTTATACTTTTCGTCGACCGTAAATTCGTGATGATCTTACACCGCGGGCGAGCGCGGGGAGGGTATACGAAACCCCTTGGCGACCGCGGGTTCTCGTGCTAGAAGAGCTCTCGCAACTCTTTCCCGCGAGAAAGACGAACGGTACGGGATATAAGTGAATATACATATTTATATACACACGTGTGTGTGTGTATACGTTTACGAAGAGCTCGCAACGTATTCTAGCTATATAATACGGTTTACCTCTGCCCGCATAGTATATAACATTCCCCGTATAGTAGAACCCCCGGGGTGGATCTTCTCGTACCATTCGCTCGTGCTATACTTTACGACGAAACACATACGCATATATATATATATATAAATACATATATATATTTTTTCATTTATTTATTTATATACATATGCGTTGTAGAGCTCGTCGTTGGGCATGTATATGTATAGCAGTCGGAAAGGAGTCGAGAGGGGGGGGGGGGGGAGAACCGTCGCCTTCGCTTCCTTCGCTCTTGAAGTATCTATCGCGAATCACGGAGAGATCTCGGTGGCGCCTGGCGCTTCCACGAACGCGCGAAGATGCGTTCCAGACCCCGGGGATAGAGAGATGAAAGAGCGTCGGGTTTTACATTGAGAGACAACCCGAGCGACCGAAGATATAAGGATATAAAAGTCTCCGCGGACTCGAGAGAACTCAGATCGATCGCATTTTTCAATCATCCTGACACTCAATCGATAGCGTCGAGCGGTTATTTGACGTATCGCATCTTCGACGATGATCCATCCATCCGTACTTTATCCTCCTCTTTCCCTCCCCTCCCCACGGCACGGGTCGCACCGACAAATCGTTGACATTTCTCGAATACGCGTTTACCGTCGCATTATGCATTATTGAAAACTTTTTTACGTTATTTCGCGAATAATTTTATATCGTGAAGAATGTGTTTGCGTCGAGTTTGTAAACTTCCGGTAACGCGCGATATTCCGAGACGATGAAGATTATAAGCACAAACCGGGAAAACTCTTTACGGCGCAAAGAGGGAGATGAGATGGGATACTTTTACGTGGAATCGTCGGTAATTTCTTGTTTCTCTTCGTGCTTCGGAAAGTTTCTACGGCGTTTTGCCGCGCTCGCCGGTTTCGAATCTTTTCTTCTTGCTCACGTCGAGAAAATCGATCATTCCGCGTCTTTATTTTTCAATCATTAAATTCAATTGGATTATTCAGTCTGTTTGGAAAGAAAAATGTCCTGAATGATGGATCGGGGCTAATCCAAAATCTCAGAATCGAGAAACTTGAAGAGATGAAATTTAATCACGATCGCAGTGAAAAGAAATAAAACGTGTTTTCAAGGATTTTGCGATTATTCCTCGGCCCGATAACGTAACGACGCGGTCTTTCGAAACATAATTCAGGAGTTGGTTTTAACTCCGAGGGAGTGATTTTGGATTCAGGAACGATTTATCAAACCCTCTGCAGTCTGCCGCTTGTTGAGTTACGTTATTTTTTTTGCATTACATGTCCTCCCGACGAAAATGTTCTTGACGACATGAGAAAATAATTGGAGGAATACTTTTTATTTTTTTTGCTGCATGTATTATATTTCATTTGAATTCTTTACCTCAAATCTATATTATAAAACACTTCCTATTCTACTATTCGTCGAGATGACGATGTTCGTATTTTTTGCTCATAAATATCTTCATGAAATTTACAAAAATGATAAGTCAACCACTCGAGAAATATTTTGAATTGTTTTTCTCCCTGCATGAATGAAATTTTCATTTACTCGCAGCGTAAAACTAGCATCATCATAAAATAAAATCCCGGTCTGAAATCCCTAAGCAAGATAAAGATTCAAAATTTCAAAATGAAGTCCGAGAGTTTCGACCTTCAAATATTCATTGAAGAATTCGTACGAGCTAGTTATCACACAACTGTCCGTCCCTGTGACGTATAGGAAGCAACAGAAACTCAACGCGTAGAATCCGGACAAGTCGAGCGCCCTCGCTGGCAACAGGAGCGGTCGGTTATCGCGCGTCCACGGTTGGAAACCAAATTTACGCCGGTTCAAGCACTTCTCCATAGCGTACAGTTTACGATACGAGTGCATCGAACGAGTTGAAAAATCACGTACGAAGGAGCGAGATCGCGTCGCTCCTCCATTTCGATGAAATACGACTTGGCAGGGGAAAATTATAGGAGAGGCCTCGTCCTGCATCGCTCCGCCACCCTCGACCGTGCATTCGCGCCTTCGCGATGGTCTCGCCCGCGAAAACGTGACTGAGAAACTCTCGGTACTCCGAGTGCTGACCTTTCCTCACACGTAACAGCGAACCCAAGCCCAAGACACATCGGCACAAACCGTACGCTGCATCTCCCTAATCGCATCGTACATAAGATCCCGCGTAAAAAATCTTCGGACACTTTTTTCTCGTTTAATTTATTCTTCGTTTTAAATTCACGTTCGTTATTTCGTCGTTGCAAATTTATCTCGCTTCGAATCGATTAAACGCAGTCGTAGAATAAAAATAAACTTTACTACGAACCATTATTGTCGAGAAATAGTAATAACGAAAATAATTGATAATACCGAAAGTGAATTAACCGCGCGATTTGCGATTCCGATAGCGGGGTTTGATTTATGAATGTTTTATTCGCGTTTCTAATGCTTCTCTACGAGTGAAATAAAGTTATAAGCGGGGTTAAATTAAATTCCACGCGAAAAAAAAAAAAAACGAAAAATGGGTGTTTCAACGCGAAGGGGGTACGGAAAACAGGTGAATTTTATTGCCGCTAGTTCGAATGTACATACGATCCTTGCAATCGTGCCAAATGAGGGTAATAAACCCCGCGAAGTGTGCTGGTGTAATGGCGGGTACGAAGATTTTATGCTGTTTCGAGGAATTCGTCCGAACGCCTCGAAGGAATCCCGTTGAATATAATCAATTATCCCGAATGCGCTTGCACGGTGGGGAATTGATAGTCGCGGCGGAGCGCACTGCGGGTTGTTCACGCGGAGGCGTCAAAGGGTTGGTAGTCGAACGGATAACAAGTATTGTCGACGTCGGTGTTATCTTGCGGGAGGTCTTCTGATTAGCTGTGTCTGATTCGCCAATTTCTTCTTCGCCGTACGAATACTCTGTCTACGGAGCTCAACCATTTTTTCTTTCTCCACAAACAATCTCTGGGAAAAATCTACAAAGCTACGGACCTTAAGGATGTTTTATTTGTTTTTCTTTTGTTATTCTTAAGAAGTGAAGCCACTGCGAGAACTCGGTTGTGTATGCGCGAAGGGAAAATAAACTGAGCAGTTGTATGATTCTTTTTCTCCGAGTTTCTCCGGATGCTGCGAGCTGATGCTCGACGGAGCAACAATTGGGTTAGGAACTCGTTTGTAAACACCGGACTCGGGGAGCAGTCATTGGCGTAAGAACGGTAGTCGGAATAGTTGCAAGGACGGCGTGAGCTTGGGAATATGTATCTCTGCTGAGCGCCGGATACTCGTTATTTCGTTTTTCTTGAAATTATTTTGTCATAAAAATTTTAGCGAGTGAAGAATTGGAAGAAAAAAATAATGAACTTTTTTTTTTAACAGTAAGGCGCTCGCTTAGTTATTTAATTGTTACTGAAGTCGCTAATCAAAGGCTCGTAATTATTAGGGTAGAAGAAATTTATTCGTCGCGAGGAATGCTTGCTCTATTAGGTTTCTCGATAACGTTACCTGTCGTGAGTTTAAACCGAGGAGATCACTTCTATAATCTGGTACACGGAAATCATAGTTCCCTAAAATCTTGATAAATGCTAGAATGATTAGAAAATCCTATTGAATCCCACGAGATCCTCGGAAGCTGGTGATATCTTTTGCGATCACGAAGAGATATTAAAATTTCATAAATTCGTGTAATTCAGTAAAAAAAATTAGAATCTTCACTTTTTCTCACTTAGCGTACGCTCGATCTAAAATAGTAATAGATCCCTCCGTTCAAATTATCAAGATAAAATTAATCCATCGATAAATTAAGGACACACCGGATCGTCTGGTCTAGAAATAATATATTCTTGAATTAACAAAACCAGTATCGTCGGCATTCCGAAATAACTTTCCCGCTTAATCAAAATTTTCATTCCACCCAAACTGTCAAACCCTAATATTAATATCCCCCTTATATATATCTTGATTCTAATTTTCACGGATCTCGAATTAGATACAAATTTAGATACGTGCAATGTAAGAAGAATTCAATGTAAAACTAATTAAAATCCACAACGACGGTTGCGATCAAAATAGAACATCCGGGCTCGAGCCCCGACACGCTTAATCTCATATTCAATAATCCCATTTTCACGAAGGTGGAGAATCGCAAACTCATGCTCGAGTAAAATGCATTATTAATCGGGTTCGTGAGATTCTACGGACATAACTCGCTCGGATACGTTCGTATAAATCATATAGTATGTAACAGTGATACACAGAGAAATTACCGAGTACGAGTTTTTAGCCGCAGACTCGGGCCGGCATATATACAAGACGATGAAGACGTTCACGGATGTCTTGCGCATTCATGGCAATCGGTATTCTCGTCCGCCCGATCGTGCCGACATGAGCTACGTGTGTCCTCGAATTTCTTGCCTTCCGATCTACGTCATAATCGACGACTGCCGAGACGTCAGCTTGGCCCCCTGGGATTTCCATTATTTATCATCTCGCGATATGATATTATGACAAAAAACATGTCGAACTCTTGAAATTTTCATCGCTCAATTATTATATCTCATAATTATAAAATTATTGTCAGTTACAAACTGCTCGTTCGAAGAAGAAATTGAATGCTGCTGTTGAAAAAAAAAAAAAAAAATCGTTTGATGTGTTGCAGAGTGTTTCACAAGAGACCAGCGTTAGCGAGTGGAATTGGATTGGGTGGAAGAGGAAACAGCGGTATCGGTACAGGAAACGGTGGAAGCCTTAATGTCGACAGCGAATGCGGCGACGCTCTAAAAAGGCGCAAAGTTCACAGATGCGATGTAGCTGGTTGCGACAAGGTCTACACTAAAAGCTCTCACCTCAAAGCCCACAAGAGAACGCACACGGGTAAGTCCAAATGACGTACTATAATTAAATTTTCCATTAATCCTGGTGCTAACAATATTGATAAAAATGTATACACATATAAAAAAAAAAAGAATTTGCGGGTGGAGATCGAAATTCCGACTGATCGAAATGTCGACGAGTCGATGAATCGAATTAAAAAGCTTCCGGAATAAATTTACCAAATCGACATAGCTTCGAATAACAACGAAGTAAAAAATATATGGCAGACGAAGCTCGCAAAGGAATTAATTAATTACTCGGACAAAAGTGTACGATATGGTCTTGTCGAGACCGTTTCCTGCTACTTGCGCTCGTCGAAGCAAAGAGGATCCTGCGCCACCGTAGAGCCCCGAGTTCGCTTATAAAACTCGTTGGCGCGTTGACGTAAATGGGCAAAGGAAATCTCTTTTTACGTCCTGCGAGACGCCCATTTGCCTTAACCCGATGCAGATATAACGAGCAGCGAATTATCACGATCTTCCCACGTTAACGCGATTATCGTCTAGCTATCGCCGAATAACCGAGTCGCTAGTTTGCCCCGAGCAATGTGAATCGTTATTATATTATGCATTGTCCGAAACCGCGATAAATCAACGCGTCGGGTCTCAGAATCGCGTTGAAAACAAAAAAAAAGAACAAGCTTGACAGCTCTGTGGCAACAATGTCTCGGCAAAAATGAGAGAAAATATACTTTCTGAGAAATATTACGAGCCGTATAATTTCTTGCATAGTCACCGGTTCTTATTAGATTCGGATTAATTAATTTTTCAAACCATAAAGACAAGAACGTTTCTCGCGGATCGTCAAAGAAAAAAATATCTTTATTATTTTTATTTTTCAATTGCAATTGCCGTCACGATTCTTCTGCTGGTTTATATTCATTATAGAATTTTCATACACGTAATTCAACCGAAAAAAATCAATGGTAATTATTCTTCAACAGACAAAAATCGTGACAAATGAAATGAATAATTAGATTCAAACTTTTTCCCAAGTCCATGGGCTGTCTCACAGATTTCCTCAGATTCGAATTAATCACTGACAAGATTAAAAAGTATTTTGCCATCATCGGTTTGCGAAAACTCCTCCATAGTGCAAAGAGATCAAAGAGCATTCGATCGAGCGTGAGCCCGCGTCAAGGCGGCAAAACGTTAAGGTGATTCTCGTTGTCCAAGAAGGAATTTCCGGTGGGTGCATGTACCTGTCCCCGATGCTGCATCACGGTTAAACACACTGTCCGTGTACATACGGTGTAGTGCAGTGCGGTGTACGTACCTCCGTGCACCGTACGTCTACCTTCGGGTGCCGTATAAGACACGGGGTCTCGGGACCGCGGACACGGTGCCGCGTAGTGCTCGACGAGGTGCCGGTTGCTGTTGCGGCGATGCCCGATGGTGGGGAGGGCGTGGTCGTGAGAACCAGGATCTTTCGTCCGGTCCAGCTAGGGTGAAGCGCCCGAGAGCCGGCAGGAGATCGCGGTTCTCAACCGGATGCTGGCCATCGTCCTCTTCGGCCCTGACGCCTCTTCCTTCGCGTTTCGCCAACAGTTTCTCACCGGTCCCTCATTCTCGAACGATTATAGTTGTAATCTTACTTCGCCTCGAGGGCTCGGTGCTACGAGGCGTTTGCGTAATACCGACAATGATTACCGACGACTCGGTTTACAGTAAAAAGTATTGTTTTCAGATTTATACATTTTGATAATACTATATTTATTGGTCGAATTATTTTTAATATATTTATAGTTTTTCAATTTAGATTCTTGTTGATATAAAAAAATATTAATTTTTCTACGCCAATATTTTCCACGAATTGTTCCCTTTGCTCAATTATTTATTCTCCCTCGAACTGGTATATCCATTGGCCCTTAAAACATCGTGAAGCTTTCTCAGCATTAATTCACCCCGAGACGCACAACTCAATTATCTTTGAATTGATCTAACATAAAAAAAAATGTAACGCATGTATTGGACCCAAGACTTCATCCCCCCCCCTCTCTCTCTCTCACGTTAGGTACAAAAAGAAATTGCTTGCGGCCGAAGTAGTGCGTTGTTGTTTAGGTCAACTGTGCGTCGTTGATTCCGACCCTACGGTTACCGCCCGTAATCCCCCCCCCCCCCCCCACGCGTGTTCCACGAACTATTACGTTGGTCCAGCATCATTTTTCCGGTCGCTCTTCGCTCGTGAGAGATACCGGCTGCTGTGAACATACACGCGCGAACACAAACGCGAAACTCACGGATGGACAAACGCGCGCCTCAATACACACACACGCGCGAACGTTTATACATTGGTGGCACACGTAACAGCCCGGAGAAACACGTTTCGCCCATTAGGCCACCATTATAAATCGTGGACAGTTTCGCGAAATCGCACTCGTGATTCTCGACGTGGCTCGGGTTCGCCATCCGTACGAAACACACGTGCGGTGTGCAGCGCTCCGGTCTGTACGCCGAGAACGTCCTAAAGGCCAGAACCATCAGCGCTGGGATTCGAATTTGCGTACGCGAATGTGATAATTGCGACTGTCGGCCCCATCTTATATGTGTCCAATATCGTTGTTACTCCGGATATAATTAGACACCGGTCTGCAAAACCATTGTATAATTTAGTCAGTCTTCCGTCCCTCGCTGTTTTTCACGAGTTTCCTGTTTCAACTTAGCAAGGAAGGTGCTCGCGTACACCGTCCCGTCGGGGGTCGATTATACCAGCAATGGGGCTGCTGCTGTTGCACCTCTTTCCGCCCGTCTTGTACGGTGGATGTATACGTATATACCCCCCGTGCCGTGTTCAACAGTATCCACCGAATAGACGGTATATACGGCGATGAGGGGACGGAGAATAGCACCGCGATACCCGTAGGGGCATTGTAAACGATAGTTAGCCAGTAATATAATGCTAGAGGCGCTTAGCGTCCGAGCTGTGCTGCGTATACACTTTCAACTTCCCTCGTCGTACATTATCCCTCGTGTAATATAGATACGAGCGCCCCGGCTAGAAGCGACAATACTATTCGGTCTTGCAACGGAAATTATCATACTCTCGAGATAATTGAAACTACTCCCGGGCCTTATATACTCAACGAACAAAAACGGAATCAAGACTTGCCCGTAACAAAATTATACAGTTTAGCTCAATTTAATCATGATTTATTATTTTTGATAGAAATAATGGTTGATTGAATTGTAAATGGTTCTAGTTCTAGAAAATTTTTTTTTTTTTTCGTGGTAATAAAAATTTACGGGGTTATTTTTTCCACCCTTCGTGGGGTGACGATGGTTGTCCGGAAGATGGTTACGCGGACTTCAATCCATTGAGATATCGTCATTCTAAGCTATGACGATTCGGTACATTTATTTTCGAATAATTTAAATTCCATTCATTGCCCTTTCGAAACTTCGATCAGTCGGAATTACGATACCCAACCCGTTTATCCGCCGAGAAAAGCTACGAGTCGCGATGACGAGAACGAGAGTTACTTTCAACAATTTCCGACCGGACGGCTCGTCAATTTGTTTGATTAAAAGTTTGCGAACAGAATTATTGGGAAAATTCCGTAGGGTTAGGTCCGGGGAAGGTAATAAAAGTGTGGCGGGTATGGCGTGTTCGTTGATAGACAGTACGATTGCCTATGGTGAGATCTCATGTATCAATTAAGTCGAATTAGCTTGGGCACGAGCGAGGCACGTACGGCTTACGATCTGCTCGGTGTACCAACGGGAGGCGGGAGAGGGAGGCTGGTTCTCGAGCCGGAGTTCCGCGTTTATATCGTCGTCGTGGACAGCGCACGGATAGAGGAATCCTCGTGGCATGCCTTAACGCCAAAGAAAAGTCGGCGCACGGGGGTACCTACAACGTCGTGGCAAATTCCTGTCGTGACGAACCGTCCGACTCGCCCTGCCTCTTCCCCTCCGTTGCAGTTACGCTCGCGCTGTGTTTCTCCCGTGGCTTCTGGTCAGCAGACCTACCATTAACAATGCACCTACATATGCGTTACCGCTGAAGGCTCCGGCGAACTGCATTCCACTCGGGTTCAACGATTTCCCCGGGCTCACGATCTACGCTCCGTTCGATATCGATCTGGCGATACCGCGACGCGGGAAAATTCAGAGAATTTTCGTGTTTTTCTCGAACGTGAGTTTTCTCGACGTCGACCAAAGGATTTACCTCGAAGCAAATTTGCAAAATGTGGGTCACGTTTTATCATTATTCGGTAATTTTTTTCGAAGCATGATTTTAATTCTTGGATGAATTCGAGAGTTTATATTGACGATTCAGTAGGATTTATTGGTCTGGCCGAAGCTTGATAAATCTTTTTAACAATCCAGCCGCGTGTGGGAAAAAATTGATACGTGGGTGGTCGATGAGAAATTAGTCGTTCGCGAAATAATTGCAGTCGGTTCTATGAAGCACGTAGCGTACTCTCGTTAACTTTGGATTCTCGAAGAAACGCCCAAGGGAAAGAGGGTGGAGCAAGGTGGTTGTGGATCTCTGGAGAAACAAGCACGGCGCATCTCATTCTCACGCGGGGCCGTCGGATCTCTCGTGTTGCAACAAAATACACAGCTTAGGTTATACCGTAGTAATGGCGGAAGTATTAGAATCCTCCTGGCTGTTCGGGATTCTTCAGTCCCCTTCAGCCTCCCCAAGAATCCTGGGCGTGTCGCGCTCGTCCTGTTTATCGTGATCACGCTCTTCCAACGAGCGAGCCGACCGACTTTACGTAGAAGCCTCCAATCAACGTATACTTAGGACGCTAATCAGACCCGTTGAACCAGATTAAAAAAAAAAAAAAACCATGAAGCGGTCCAGAGTGAATGACTGTATGAAGAGTCGTGAATACCTCTCTGGCAGATTTTCATCCACGCCGAAGCTCATCAATTATCGTCAACTGAAATTAAAAAAAAAAAACTCCACTTCCACGATCGTCCATTAATCTCCACAACCGAATTCCCTAGATTTTCTCAGTCCCAAGCATCCGCGTGAAAATAAAACGAACCGTAACCCAATACATTAACGCCGATAGACGCGATTGATCCGATGTTCTCTCAGGCTCATACCCAAGAAAGCCATTACACTATTCACGAGATTCGTCGATCGAGAAAGACGTGATCGTCACAGCCGAAGCTCTACGGGTAACGCGAACATCTGGAAGTATGCCCGAAGACATGAAGATCCATGGGGCGGTGGAGAGGTATCGCGGGAGACTACGATATAATCGGAACGTCGGTGGATCGACGTCGTTTTCGCACCCAATTATTGGCTCTCGGTAAAGTGAGCGGCGCGTCCTCGGGGTACTCTCGACGTCCTCGTCCACGTCCTCGTCTTCGTGTTATCCGTCGAGACTCCATTGTGCCCTCGCATCGAGGTTCCATGCTTTGCAGTTTCGCGTTGCACATGAACGTTGGACGCGGCGTGTAGGTGCACGAATAATACCCCCACAGTCACCGTCGTACCGAGCACACACGGCACTCTTATCAGAACCCCTTCGGCCGCCCCCGGCGCAGCGCAGCGCAGCAGCAGCGAGAAACTCGCCGATCGGCTGACAGCTGTCGCGCGTTACGTTGCCTCTCGGAGATCTCAGAAACTGCCCATCACTCTTTCTATTGTACGCGAGCTTCGCGAGTTGATCCTTCGAGCCGTGGAAAGGCTTCTCGTTGCAACGTCGTTGACTATCTCCGTCTACAGACCGAGCCAGTCTCATGATCCGCCTGCCTCGTTTGCAATTTTTCTTTTCTCTATCCGTCTATCTCCGTTCCGCTCTCCCATCATTCCGGTCCACGTTGAATCCCCCCCCCCCCTTCGGTGAGTCGAGTGACTATCAAAGTCCTCCACTTGAGGATTTTCTATCTTTCCCTTTCGCTCCCCTTTTCCAACCGATCGGCATTCCCTCGGATCGGTTGAAACAGAGCTCGGATCACAACTCGATGATTCGATCGACGTGCATAAGACGGGCCCGCCGTGGATACGAGGCCCAAGAGCTCGCGACGAAGACGAAGTATCGAAGTACGAATCGCCACCACCGGCCCACACTTGAGATTTCCGTCCATTACCCATGGGAAGAACCCGGTTTGACTGGGGATGCAATACCCGAGATCTGCTGGAAGATCTCTTTCCCGCGATATTTTCTTTTCCTTGTTTTTTTTTTTCCACGATCGTCGACTTGGACGTGTTCGTTACCTACCGACTTCGTTGATTGATATTACTCTTTTCTTACCGTTGAAGAATTTATGGCGTCACAGGGTGTTTGGAGATTCGTCCGTTGATGGCGATCTAATGGACCTCGCGAATGATATAAAAAATAATCTATCGAGGCTGACTATCTTCCGTTGAATACACAATTAATTTATAATTTTTCTCAACCCATGTTAAATCTTCCACTGAAATAAAATTTGGGAACGTTTTTTTAACACTCGAATCCCGAATTTTACTGTTACAGGTGAAAAACCTTACCAATGTACGTGGGAAGGTTGCACGTGGAAATTCGCCCGTTCGGACGAGCTCACGCGACACTATCGCAAGCACACGGGCCAAAAACCCTTCAAGTGCCATCTCTGTCAACGATCGTTCTCGCGAAGCGATCATCTGTCGCTTCACATGAAGAGGCACTGACGAGACGCAACCTCGTCGTCGTCGGTGCCGTCGTCACCGTGGCGTAGCGATGAGGCAATTTGGACCGCTCACGGATCCTAGACGAACGCGATGATCATACATTCGGGACCTGAAGCCGAACCAGCACTCGCGGCGGACGCAACGGGATCGTTATCTCGAAACGGGTGAACGAACGAGAGCCGCGGGTTGGGCGAAACTAGGGAAAAAAAAAGAAACAAAAAAAAAAGAAACGATAACGAAACGAGTTAAATTAAATTTAGGGCTTTATAACGGATAGAGGGTTGAAAAGGTTAAAAAAATAATCGGATGAACCGGCGGTGCTTGAGGTAAGACTTTAATAATGCCGGTTAGGCCATCGTCGGAAACTTGAGTTTCATTGATGTCGCTGAAGAAAATAATATCCAATTTCGAATCAATTTTTTATTGGGTTTGGAAAATGGAATTTTCTCCGAAGAAAAAAAAACGATTCGAACATTGGCTCGAATTTGCGAATTCGGTTGGTTTGCGAAATCGTCGATAAGGCCAGCTCAACTAGTCTAGAGCACCGTTATAATCGCGAATGAATGAGAGCCAGTAAATTATCGCGATAAGAATACGTAAGAAAATAAGAAAATAATTAAACGGAATATGATAAATCGAATTAACGATAATTTTAACGTTGTACAGAGAAATATTAAAAACTCCGGTGACGGAGCTTGGGACTTAGCATGCTCAGTTAAATAAATAATAAAAAGAAAAAAAAAAAAAAAAAAAACGAAATCGCGATCGTGAATTAAAATAATAAATGAAGATAAATAAATAAATCATTATCGGTATGAAATAAAACAATAAGTATAAATAAAATTCGTGAACATGCACAAAGAATTTCGCGTTTCGAGTCAGGACAATCACTGAACAAGCTCGTTTGTGAAAATTAGTCGTTCGAATGGGGAAGATAAAAAACAAAAAGAAACAAAAAAAAAAAATGATTGAATTATCGAAGATAAAAGATTCAGTATTACAAAATTATTTTTTGTTTTTTTTTTTCATTTAAATTTGATCGCGCGAAGTGAGATCGATCTTCATGAACGATTCGAAGCGAAGCGATATATTCGCTTCGCATCGGTCTAACGTAAAGCCAGTTCAATATTCATATAATTATTCTATCGATGTACACTTTTTAATCGTGTTAGTGTTTGCGCGAAGGTGCCAAAGTAGATAATCCGAAGTGCTTTCTCATACCGTGCCGTTATTTAATTTATTTCTTAATTTTTTTTCCGTCGCCTTTTTTTCCACGTTAATTCGGTAGCCAAGCACGCACCAATTCACAATTAAAATAAAAAAAAAACAAAAAACTCAAATCCGGTTGAACGATAAAAACATTCGAAAAAAAAATTAATTAAATTATAATTTTCGATGTGAAGCACTTCGCGAAGCAATAAACTTTTCTGGCATATCAACGGGATAAACGCCGCATCAAGGCGTTCGCGCAATAACGCCGAAACCTTACAATTAGCCTCGCAGTTTCGCCTGTAAATACATGATATACCCAATAGAACCTTTCAAATTGCTCAGATTACGATCGATGAAATATCACCGGTGAATCACACGATCGTTCTCTCGATTCGCAAGAACAAAAAAAAAATAAAACCGCTTGTTTGCTCTTGCAACGAAGACCGTACAACGTTCGCAAGGTTCATTACAATCGATACACGCGGCATAACGGTGACGATAATTGAAAAATTAACAAAGGGTGATAAGATACGTGAAGCAAAGCGAAAGCACGAGTAAATACGCCTAAAGTTTAGTAGCATTAGAAAGAGAAAACAAATAAATAAATAAAGAAAATATAGAGTTCGTGAAGATGGAACATGATGCCAGTATATGCTAGAGCCAGTTTATTTCGTAAACCTCTACGTATAAGATTGCAATAACGAATTCAAGTTTTACGAATTAACATTGTTATGCTGTTATACATATACATATATATATATATATATACATACATAACGTACTACATATGTTTGGTAGAGTGGCTTGAAAAAAAAAAGTTTTATTCTGATTTCAATCAAAATACGTTCACTGCAAAGTATCTTGCATCCGGAGAATTCACCCCAAAGATGAACCCGATCGGACCATTTTTAGGGGTCGCGGAAGATTTTTCAAGTTTTTCCGTTTGATTAACATGGGAAGAACGTAGAGTTTCTATTTAAAAAATCGTAGCTCCGCGAATTTTATAGCTACGTTGATTCCGTAAGTTTCATTCGAAAGCTCTTTAAAAAACGCTTAAAATGGCGCGCAGACCTTTGAAACCCGATCGCAATTTCCGTCAATAATTTTGTTTTTTCGTAAGAAATTATCGACGGAAATTGCGATCGGATTCCAAAGGTCTGCATGCCATCTCGCGGAGCTACAATTTTTTAATAGAAACTTTACGTTCTTCCCATGTTAATCAAACGGAAAATCTTGAAAAATCTTGCGCGACCCCTAAAAATGGTCCGATCGGGTTCATCTTTGGGATGAATTCTCCGGTTGCAAGATACTTTGCAGTGAATGTATTTTCATTGAAATAAAAAAATAAAAAAAACGTATTTTTTCAAGCCACCCTAATGTTTACACGGACACAGAAACACACACGTACATAGATATATGTATCTCGAATAGAAAATAGTGCCTTTTAACGATTAAGAATTCGCGAAAAAGTTGCGTCAGTTAAAAAAAAAAAAAAAAAAAAAAAAAGAGAGAAGAAAAAAAAAACAATTGTTGAATAAGTCCGTTGCTGTAGTGCCTTAAGTCTTGCGAATTTCCGCGCGCTTGCAATTAATTCGTCTATTTTTTTTTATTTTTCCACGGTTCCTTCGACGTTTCATCGTATTTTAACGATATTTCGGAATTCAATATTGCTCGAGGTTGGAAGCAAATTGCGCGTTATTGAATTCGCGAGTGTCTCAAATCGCCTCTCCCGATCGAGGAATTTCGTTGGGGCTGTCGGAGGCTGGCCCGGGTGGTAATCCGAGGCGTATCCTCTTCGCGGCGTTGAGAAATGCCGGTCGACGTTCGCGGCTGACAAGATTCTCGATCATCGTCATAAACTATTCGAGCATCCGCGAGATCTCTCGGATCTCCGGCTCGAACGATTTTTCTCTCGCGACCGCAACGAGAGGACGACGCGGTTATCCTTAAAAAAACGAGTAAAAAATTGCCATAAGGGTGGGGGGGGGGGGGGGAAGGATCGTTAAGATGGTGGAAGGAATTTGCACTTTCGACTTTCGAAATGTTTTTTTTTTTTGTTTTTTTCGTTCGATAAAAATCGTGAAGTAGTTTGAATGAAATACGGCAATGGTGACAGAAAATTGAACATTTTCGGGACTTTTTTTTCTCGTTCGTCCGGGCACGCGACACCCTCGAATCCGTCCACGTTAATCGCGCATTCCATTAATCGCACATTCCCGGAAGACTTTTCTCTCGATCCTCGCTTTTCGCCTCGTCTTCTCGTCGAATCTATAAATTCTTATCTTTCTCGAGGACTTTTCGCTCGCACTTTTGCAAGGTGCGGAAACCCTTTATCATTATTATTATTATTTTTTTTTTTATCGGCGTCAATCTTTTAGAGCCGATCAGAATCTTCATTCTTGATCATTTTTTCTATCGCTTCTTTCAATTGAAGCAAAGCGTTGAGGCAATAACTGGTCGAATTACATAATTCTTGTTGGCAAAAAAAAATGCCTAATTCTTTGATATCAATTAATACCCCAAATCATCGTAAATTTACTCTGGATCGAACGAAGATCGTGAAATAAACGAACGAATTCGGTTTTACGACAAAATAAGTTTCGAAACTTCGCAACAAGCTTATGCAATTCACGAAACCGAGAGTTCCATGAAAAAGTATGTGCAACAGTTTAAAAAAAAACATTCGCCAACGAATCATCGAGTTCTGTCATTCTTTAAAATCTTACACCGATAGAAAAAACAAAAATTTCAGTCATATTTAATGACATTGGGTTACCATTCGAGACCCAACCTATCATAAATTAGCATTTCAAGTGCCTTAAGAGACGCGCGAGCCACTGAACAACGTTAAAAAATAACCAATCGAGGTGAATCAGTCAATTTTGAATTAATCACCGTCTGATATCTCACCGCGTTTCGGCTGTCTAAATCGTTCGTCTACCTAATCGTTCACACATGTATCACATATATATAACATTATATCATAATCGGTGATCGGCATAAACGTCGATCGCGACTCAAACGTTCCCCTTAAACGTCCGATATAATTACGACGATATAGATTATGACGAATACGAGCTTCTCATCATTCCGCTACAGACGTATACATTTTCTATCTTTTTCTCTCTCTTCCTTTTCCTCTCTCTCTTTGACCACTCGAACGTGAGAATATATAGAATGGTACAGTGGACCCGAGGCCCATCGAGAGCACGAACCGTTCGATCGTAAAGCACGATCGTTCGCGCTTTCATTTCGCTTCGAGTGCTACAGAATCGCGTTTCGCCCGCGGCTTCAACCACCACGATATAAACGTCGCATATATAGATATATATATATGTATACACCCTATATACTACGACTTAACGACTTCGACACGTCGACACGACTGTCTCAACTTGATTGCACAATGACACGTTATAGTACGGTTCCTGAATTCGTTCTAGAATTCATGTAGATTTGTGCGAGACGTTTCACAACGTTCTCCCAATCTTGTGTGTTTTCTGTTTTTTTTTTTTTTTTTTTTTCGTTTTTTTAAATATTTATTGTTATCATTATTTTTCATTCGTTCTCGCTTTCCCGGAGGGGAAAATTTTTAGGGCCAGTAATGAGCACGCCGCTGTGTAGTAACCGCTCATACGCGTAGATGGAATATATTATATATTTTTTATCGATTAATTAATTCGTTCGTCCTGTGTGCGACGACACAAAACCCACGTGTGCTCAAATTTGTTCGGTGCTTTGGCAGACTTACGCTCGCGAATGTTTGAAACGTACGACACAATGACGTACGTACATCGAATTTCTTTTTATTTTATTATTATTATTTTTTTTTTTTTTTGGTTTCTTCAAAAGAAAATTTACTTAAGGTTTAAGTGAAACTATTAGATTGTAATTAAAGCTAAGATCGTGTAAATAGTCTGTAAATTTTTGACGAAACGTCCTTTTTCTTTTCACGCATTATTCTTCATTCGTTAGTTTTTTTTTAAAATAAATGATATACGAAACTGCGATATCAATTGCGTTTGAAAACGCTTATAACAATTCGTTCATCTGTTCGTAATTTAATCAATGGGGGCCAGTAATTCTCTCTCGGATCTCGCACGGATTTATACGCTGTGGGGCGCGCGGATACATGAGCTATCGGAATAAGCTGACTTACGGTAGTACGAAAGTGACGTAAATAAATACGTAATCAAGATCACAGACAATGAATACCGCGCGCTGCAAACTATTAACTTCTAAGAATAATATAAATTGTATATGTTAAATAAGCACAATAATGTAGAGCAATAATAATATATTAAACTCACTATATAAACGGAGGCATTACTCTAACTTTTTACGACGTAAATATAGTACATATGATGGTCGATATCGTGAATGAAAATGAAA
Organism: Sussaba pulchella; assembly: GCA_963971145.1. Classification (NCBI taxonomy): domain Eukaryota; kingdom Metazoa; phylum Arthropoda; class Insecta; order Hymenoptera; family Ichneumonidae; genus Sussaba; species Sussaba pulchella. The sequence goes on from OZ020166.1 coordinate 1,382,848, forward strand.
AAAAAAGGTTTAAAAAAAATAAAAAAAACGCGAATTAAGGGAAGAAAAAGTTGCTTGGCGGTGGGCTCCCGGCCCACGACTATACCGGGAAGGTTCATTAGTCGTACTAGAGGATTCGTTATTTAAGTATATATTGAAAAATAAATAAATATATATATATATAGAATATATATTATTGTAAATTGTGGTTGTAACTATCACACTATCACTTGTTATCCATCGATGTTTTTTATTTGGATAATTTATTTATTGCGAAAACTTCGTTCCGGGCCCTGTTTGACGGTTTAAACCGCTTTAGAACGTTATATTAGGAAAAATGAAATGAAAAACAAAAAAAAAATTAGTGAAATATATATTACGCACGAAATGATAAATATATTTATATACAACAACGTCGTACGTCAACAGGCGTAATTTTGTAACGCGAGGGAGAAAAAAAACGAATTTGCAAAGTCTGTAGTAAAAAAAAAAAAAAAAGAAGATAAAAAAAAAAATTAACGACCGGATACGTTTCATCGATCATCTACGAATGTTTAGATATATATTTCACTTTCATCTCGCATGCGGATTCACGAATAGCACGAGAAAGCACTTATCACTAGCAATAAAAATTGTCGCGATAATGGTTACATGTTTTACATAATATTATTATTCATTATCATTATCCCTTTCGTTATTATTATCATTATTACAACATTATCACATTATTGCTACTATCATTATTATTATTATTATTATTATTATTATTATTATTAATATTATTATTGTATTTGGCAGGGTTATGAAATTAAAATTGTGAACAATGACTATCGAATATATTTATTTCGTATTCCTCGCAGGCCGACTCGTCTTCGAGACGTACAAAGTGGTTGAATAAAAGGTGAGAACCGGGCTCGGTGTAAATCAAGGCCTTCGGCGAAGCTGTTTGCTACCGGGAGTTCGCGGTACCCCCGCGAGATATCCCAGGTCTCGGCTTGATTTAGCTCGACTCCCTGACACCGTTAATCCCCCGCGAAACTATAGACTAATGCCGACATTATTATTACAACTACTGAAATATGGAATATTCTTCGCGGTCTCGTGCTACCGCCGTGCGCCCGTTTGAGCGTTCGTAACGTTGTGGAGAAGACGAAAGAGGAGAAAAACAACCGACGACTCGGTTCGCCCGGTTGGAACCTACTCCAACTCTCGACGATTTATAATCGCTGGTTGCGCTTGCGAATGTGGCTAATACCACTACTGTGGTACCCACGCGGACACCCGGCAACATCAACGGAGGCCACAACGGCCTCTCGACGTGGTAATATCGGCAACATAATTCTGTGAGGGAACCGCGGGAGCGCTCTTGAACATACAACCGTATAACCCGAGCTATGATAAACGCGAAGAGAAGGCGTGAATCGAGAAACCTTCGAGATTTAAGATGTAGACATTTTTTTATTGGATCGTTCTGCGAAATCTTTTTGGCGGTGGCTTTGAATGGCGAAAAAAAAAACAACTTATCGAAGAGTAAATTCGTGATTGATTGAAGTAGTGAATCGTTTTTCCGCAATTAACATCGGAGACGAAAGTATAAGATGAATAAATTTAGAATCGTTGTTAGGGAGGATAAATTCGCGGTGAATAAAATCGTAGATGCTTTCTCTGCAATTATCAATGGAAATAAAAATCACGTAAGGGCCTCGGAAAGGGCTCAGCTAAACAGTAAAGGAAGTACAAAAACTCACAGAATCTCGATCGAGGGACCATTATTTATAAAAGGGGCATAAAAATCATATTCCGCGCTTAGTGATTATAAAATCAGCCACACATTCATTATCGCGTACAGATTCGTTAACCACAATCAAAACCTCACGTTCGATCCCATACCGTGTGAGTAAGCGATCATGAATCACAATTACGTGATTCCCACATCATTTTCAAACATCCGAGAAAACAATGGGTCAATAAAATCATAATAAATATCTCTCGTACAAGGTGATAATAAAAATAGTTTACAGGTAACGCAAATCATAATGAAAATCTTCAAAGATCATTATCGCGTAACGTATTATCACACGCGCCTGCTAACTCGCAAATCGTGTAACAACGTCATAATACAATTATCCCGAGATTAATTTTATTTCAATAATTTCAGATTCCACGTAGATAAACGAATCAGCATACTAAACGTACTTTTATTCCCTCAATTCTCGTTCGCGAGTTGAATCTTGATACGTTCCCCATATGCTCCACGAGATAATCATTACGGAGTAACGCATTTTACACCCAACCGCGTCTCCGTTGAACGACGTTTGAGCGGCTCCGTGACCGAAGTGAGTATTTTATCGGTCCGTTAATCGGCTGCATAACTTCGTAATGGTTACAAATTGACGTACGAGGGGTTATACTCGTTGAAACTATCGGAATCGCGATCCACGAGCGTGGAGGTTGCCGCGTCGCCGTTGTCAATGTCACCGATTAAATTCATAAAAGGAAATTACGAGAATCTTATGTATCCCCGCGTGGTAGGTGGTGCAACGAGAAAACGACGGTTGAGCCACCGTTGTAAAACGTTTATGTAGGAAACGCGCGTGCCAGCCGGGAAAACTGGATCAACCGTGTTTTAGAAGCAACGCGAGCCCTCCGTGTGGCGTGTATCCAACAACCATAACCCGGCCTTTACCGCGTCGCGTTTCCAAGCCTCGTCGAGAGTTTTCGCTGCGAAAACGTCGACGTGTTTCCTCGAGAACCGCGCGCTGTCGTAGCCAGTAAAAAGGGAAACCGAATCCGATTATTACGGCAACAACGCAACTACAATCCCGTGTGCGCGCTTTGATGTCGTGGCTTTATGTCGGCCGGTGATCGCCCGACCGCGCGAATGTACACGCACGCACTCGCACACACGCGCGGGGTCTGCGAATATGGACCGGTCGCGGAGGACTCCGGGCGAGTGAGCTCGCCTTCGATAAGAATTCCACGATAAGTATAAGAATCCCGGGAGAAGTACGGAAGGGACGGGATGAGAAAGAATAAAAGAAAAAGTTAAAAAAACGAGCGCATGCTCTTCGTCGTACGACGTTTCTCCGGTAGATAAGTCTCGCGTCGGTGACTTCGCGATGCGTCAGAATGGGTATCAACGGTCGTCGACGTCGTCGGAATGTGGGAGACAAGGGTGGACGGGATTTACCGGGAAATTCGTTCGGCTTTGGTAAGGTAAACGCGTCGGGGCGCGGGGGTGCGTTCGAAGATTTTCATCTGGGTGGAGGGAGGGTGGTTTAGCAAGGTTGATTTTCGAATATTATGAACGGTACAGAGTTGGGATCACGAGTTAACGCGACGCTCTCCTATCGAGCAGGGTGGGGTTTGAAATTCGGCCCGATCAACATTTGGATAGGTCGATAGATCGAATTAAAATATTCCAAAAATAAATATATCGACATAGCTCCAACCCAAGTAAAAAAAAAATATATATATGGTGTATATATAAAATATATACAAGATTGGGCATATATCGTCTACATTCATAATTTCTATAGTAGTATAGTTTCTATATTCTGTATATAGTATAGTCGATTATTAATTTTTATCGCTTTTCTTTAATTAATCGAGAATAAAATCAATCAATAACGTTGGTACAAAATATTTGACCGTATTTTTCACCAAACCAGCGTCCGTAACTTGCGCCCTTAATTAATCTTTCCATTGATCCATTTGGTACCCAAAATTCGTCCCGGAAGACTGCAGAAAAATCAGACCGATCGTCAGTCAAACGCAATCATGAAAGCCATGCATCCTATCCGATTTCTCCGCGTCAGCTTCTTCCACCGCATTCAACACTCAACCGCCATCGACGACAGGCAGCCACGAACGTCCAAATTCCCGTACTGTAAATTACCCGTACTTTCTAGGAACTTCATTCGCGTCAGTAATGCAAAAAATATTCGAATTTTCTCTCTATTGCCAATCGTCCGAGTAAATTACCGCCTCCTAGAAGTTTCGCCATTACTACGGAATCCGAGAGAAGTTCATTACGGCCGTCGCAGCCTCCATCAGCTGTGTACAATGGCGAATCAATGACTTTGGCTTTCTTTCGACGGTGTCGCAACCTACGATGAGCACAATGGACGAACGTACGCACGTACGGATGACGAGAATGTAAATTTACGATTCCCCCGGTCGTACTTGTCCGCGCGATCCCCCGCTTCTTCCTCTTCGACCGTAAGAAATCTCGTGTAGATCGCGCGTGCCCGTGCATCACGCGAAATTCCTTTTTCGACGTATCTCCGTATCGCATCGAAAGATCGAGTCTCGCAGTGGCCCGCGAGCCGCGACCTCGGACTCGCAAAGGCCCCCGTGAAGTTGAATCTCCACGCGCGCATTTCACCAGAAGCATTTATATACATTATCGACGCGAGTCTCTTTTCCCTCTCCTCCCCCCCAACTTCTTCGTTTATCGATCACGCGCGTGTGTGCATTTCTCTTCGATGTGTTGACCACGCACTGAATCGCATCTACCTGAGTTTCCTGCAAACTTATAAGGCTCGCGCCCATCTAATTGAAAATCCCCTTGAAAAACGGATGCTGCGCGCTGTGGTGCGGCGAACGATCGCGAGTATCTTGCGGTTTGTACGTTACGGCACGCTTCGCCAAAGGTGCCCGATGATCGCCGTCGATACATCTAACCGCGATAAATCTTACTATGCCTCTGTGAGCATCCGCCTATCCTTGCCGCATCCGCGAGGTTGCGAACGAGCTTGCGAATGAATGAGAGTTTGATTTTTCGAGAGGATTTTTTCGGTCGCGGGTGTAGATAACGCGGCGTTGAATAAAAAATGTTGACCAACGGGACTCGGGGAAATACTGATGCATGGGGATTCCGTGTTTGCTCAATCTTAATCAAACTGCGGAGTTGCTTCGGAGATTTCACGGATTTGTCGAAAAAGCGGTACTATTGATCGTCGGCGGCTACTATTTTCGTTTAGGAATGCTATATATAACCGGGCTGGAGCTTTCGTGATATCAGCGAAAGAGTCCGACGCATAGGTGGTGCTTTTGCAGTCTCAAGAGCGCGGAAGGAACTGACCTCGTCAATCTTCCTGATAGTTGTGCTTCATTTCAGGTCCTTTTGCACTTTTGCTCTGTAGTTCTTCGTGGTACCTCGAGAATATATGGACTTTAAAAAAGATCGTCTCGTCTCATTAATGGCAATCATTTTAAGAAACTAATCGAGATACCGGTATTTGTTGATGTTGTACATTAGATTAATATCAGAAGAAAAGGTCGTTTTGTTCAAATTTTTGAGGAATTTTAAGGAAATTATTGATACAAAGAAGTGTTTACAAGTAAAAACTAATCTCTCATAAGAACCACACGTGTGGCTATGATGACGATATGGCGACCATGATGCTTATAATTTCTGATACTGGACCACGGCCGAGCACAACGTCTAAATACTCGCGCGAGACCGTGTAATTGCTGTACTCACTCTCGTCGACCTAACAACACAAAAAAGACTTCCTTTCGAGTGCTCTTAATTAAGTCTCCGGATCGAGATAATCATAATTACAGTGGTATCTTCGAACAATCTTTTTCCCAATAAACAAAAAAAACCGTACACTCGCGTAAGTCCATGAAATCATACGTTTTCAAATCCTCCAAAGACTTTGAATTATGACCTATTAATGTCCGTCCATAAACGTACGTCAATTAAAGAGCAAGCTGTTTTCTTATCGAGAAACGATGATCGTGCCTTTTGCCGACACGAGGGAAACGCGGGTGAGTAAGTGCTATTATGTACCTGTCACCTCGGTACCGATGGAGAACAAGCTGCGGTCTACGGCGGCTTCGTGATCCCAACTTCGCCATACGCACACGCAATCCCCGCAAAATCGTGACCTCAACTCGTATCGGATGATACTTATACGTGCGCGTAATTCTTATTTGGACTCCGGGAACCGCATTCCCGGGGGCAATAGGTAAACTCGCAACATTTACGGAAGAGAAAATCTTTAACCGCGTTGGATCGACCTATCGACGATGGTTGCGACGTGTATAATTGCCCGACGCGGTATTGTATAATTTCTGCGAACGCTCTTGACCCGGTCACGGTGACAAGTTGCGGTACTGCGTAAAACCACATGAGATATCCATAAGAACGGACGAGACTCGCCGTAATAGGACGAGAGGCTGAGTCGTTGATCTCCCACTAGGGATCGGCGTTATCTCGACGAATCATCCGTCGAACATGTAAAACAATGGAATATCAGTAATTGTCATATACAACAAGATTGTACAACGAACATTAATTAATCGCAGCTCCGCACAAAGGTTCGTCTTTTTTACAAATTCATTACAAATACCTACTTCTATTGATTCGACATCCAATTAAATAATCACTTTTGCAGTCGTACGACACCGACGATGGAACATTCGCCTCATAGATACGAAGAAAATATGCTAATTGCAGAAGGTCGATTAATCACCGTACCCTTTGATCTCCAATTACCAGACTACAGGGACACCGCAAAATCCTCCTCAACGGTGGGACGCAGAGCGGGAATGAATGTACCGTTCCTCCGTTACTTAAAGGGCTAATCACTATATCGTTTACTCCCCGACAAAAACAAGTCGTTCTTTTTCATTTTACATATTTTTTTTTTATTCTCATATATTTACATTTACCTCCGCGAAGATCAAAGCACGAGTTATGTGCATGGGCAAGCAAGAAAGCCACGGGGCCTTGGCTAGGCAGGTGAATCGAGATATCGAGAGAGAGAGAGAGAGAGAGAAAGAGAATTCGCATCGCGATGATCTCTCGACTGTCTGGACGGTGGCGGTTGATGCACAGACGGGAGCGTTTGATCGATCCGTCGAGACCCAACAAAAACCCGGCGTGCCTCTACATACTAAGCTATATACGTAAGCGTGTACGCACGGTTTGCACGATTGGTACTTTATGCAGTGGTTACTAATACGTACATATACCGACCGCGTCTTGGGTACGTTACCGTACCGCCTAACGTTCTAACGTTTCATTCGCCCTCGAACTGTTCCTTTTCCGCTATAAACCTCGTGAAAGTCGATTGCATCGAGAGAACCCAAGCTCCCGATCTGTTATATCGAGCCGCGGGTATGCGGCCGCTCGGTACGACCGCCGGTGGTACATACCCGCGATGGAGTGTCCGACTGCGATTAAAAACAGATTAGTACGTACGGCTCGCGGGATGAAGAACGTAGAAACGTATTGGGATTCGTACGAACGTACGCGCCGATATCTGTGTACTGTATTTCGAACGTGCGAGAATCGAGAAACATCTCTCGCCGATGCCCGGAGATCGGCTCGGGATCGTTCTAATCGATCACTCTCGGCCGTACCGCGGGATATATCCGATTCGAATCGAATGAAAAAAAAATAAAAAATTATCGAAGTGAGAGGGTTACCCGCTCGCTGTTACGGGACACATATTGAAAATATCATTTCGATCGATTTCATAATCCGCGGCCCTAATTTGTTCCCACCGGAGAAAAAATAGAGCAACAAAGTCTGCCTGATGCAATAATTGCTTTGCTTTTACGTGAAACTATTTTGCGGATTTTAATGGCGCTTCGTTTCTTTGTGATACTGTTTTCCATTGGTCAAGGATTGATAAAGTTTTATCAAAGATAGCTTTTTTACATTAAAAAAACGCTTCCGGAAAAATAGATATCACACAGAATCCCCATAAAATCATTCAAGACTTTCCTTCTTTTGACAAACGTTTGTCACCCTTAACAAAAAAAGTCCTACATTTTTTTTCTCAACACCCGCGAATATTTTGCCTCGCCTTAACGCAATCCGTTGAGACGTTTTTTCCATCGGAACGAAAGTTAGCGATTGTGAATAATATTTGCTTCACACCTTTTACTTTCCTTTCCCCGTCAATCCCAACGAACCTAAGTGACCCTCTGCCAATAGAAATGAAGAAAACGAACGTAAAAAAACGTCATCGAAAAATGGACAGTGAAGAAGCAATCACGAGTGATCGATGGTACTCACAGTCAAGATCGTAGCTCGTGAATAACATGGTAGTAGACTTAACCGCCCACCGCCCCCCATCGTGGCCAACGTCTCCGCCGTCTTTGGCCTCTATATCGACAACCCGATATAGACTTTCGGTTTGACTTCAGCAACGTGCGTGTCACGTTTCCCACGGCACGCCGCTGTGCCGGTCTTGAGATCGACGGAGCTGTATATTACTCGCACGCGCCCATCCCAACCGTTCTAGCTGTAAAACCGTCCGTTTGCCCGCGCGCATCTCTCTTTCACTTGCTCTTAAGAACCTTCGCAACGCTCGTATACATATTTTAAACGATCGAAAAGGAAACGTCCGGGATATTCGTTACCGCAAAAATCGTCGGATATTCCAGGCGGAATAATAATCTATTTTTTTTTTTTTTTGTTATCGCGGCAATTTACGAGAATTTATTATCAATTCACGTCTGACACGGTTATGGTTTTTCAGGACGAAAATTTATTCGAGTTTCACAGAAGAAATATTGAAATTGTGAGACGTTTGAAGTTGGTCTGCGCTATTCGTCAATTGCTGTCACGTTAGTGGGCAGAAACTGTCCCTTGTAATAATATTACCGGCGACGACGACGTCGACGACGACGACGACGGCGGCGGCGGGTTCTCAAGTCCAGTCCTAGTCTAGGTACACGGGCGGAAAGGTAATTAACGTGACGCCAGTGTGCCGTGAGTTTTACGGCATCCAAGGTTGCGCGCTACAAATTAAATTGCACAATGCTGTGTGCAGTGCGCTTGGCCAGCAGCAGCAGCAACAGCAGCAACAGCGGCTACGGAGCAGGAATCAGTTCACTGGCACGACTGGTGCGGGGGCTAGAAAGGCAGATTAACAGCGCGTGCTCCACCGAGTTCCCTTACACCATTAGTAGGTACATAGATAATACTCAGATCTGTATACGACCGTGTTTTCTCGGTGTTCCGCGGTGTCTGTGTTCTGACAGGCGAACCGATCAAGGTTACGGCAATATTCATCCATTCTCGTTTCGTGATACAGATTATTACGAAGCTTTCTTTTTTAATCCTCTTTTGTAATTAAAATTATCGTAGATTGAAAAACCGTGATTACGAACGTTCGCGGGAACGTTTTTACATTCATTTCCGCGATGGTGAGTCGGGGGATTATTTTTAGCCGTTTGCATTATTGCGTTGGAATCGAAAAATTTCCTCGCGGGGAAGAAATTTGGTCTCACGAGTGTCGGTATGGTGTTATACCGGAAAATAGAATTATAATTCGTTCGATATATTTTTATTGAATCAATCAAATCTTCTCTGATGGAAGGCAATTCGAGTGGAATTTTTTTTGTAGTTCGGCATTCGATGATTGTTTTTTTTAGCCCAATTTCTGCATCAGAGGGACGCAAGATAGTCATGAATATTTTCCTGCGAGAAAAAATTAATAATACTAATAATAATTATTATTATTATATATATAATAATAATAATATAATTATATATTATTATTATTATTATTATAGAGGAAAAAATAATGATAATAATATTAGTAAATACGAATATTATTAAGATTAATTTTTTTCACTATGTCTCAACAAATTGTAACATTAACCATTTCTAATTTGTACTTTTGACCGCTCCCCGTCTACAGTAAAAGCCATAACTTATCGGTAACGTCGAAATCGCTGATTCTACTCTTACGAAAAGACGTCTAACTTTGACTTCTGACGTTTGGATTTCGGTACAAGCGTTCGCTTTCCCTTTCGATCGAAAAATAAAAAAAAATAAAAAAAAAACCAAGTAAGCCGGACATTAGCAGCAAATCATCGAGTCGAGGATCGAGAAGTGGCTAACGCTCTTTCACCGTCGATCCCACGCTCTCGTTTATGATCGTTGTAACGCGCGTGCTCGCTTCGCTATTACATGATATCAATTAGCTGGGGCGCTTATATTAATGAATTATACGGGCGTTAAGAGAAGCGGCTAGTCGTTGGCGAGCGCGAGTTGTGTATATATATACACCTGACTCTGTACGAAGTATAGCCAACTCGCTTACTCACGACGTATCTCCCGGAGGCCCCTCTGGCAACCCGATATTATAGATCCAGTTATTTCACAGCCTTCCAATTCCGCACAAGGTAGACTATCTCTATCCAAAGAATTTATTGCGAACCTCGGACAAAGTACAAAATTACTGCGTCGAGATTTTACGACTCCTGACAAAAATATGTATTTCTTTTTGTTATTGTATCAATCTACATGTTCTACCCCTCGCCGATAAAATCCGAGATAAGAGATTCGTATTTGTTGCATCGACTCAATATCGAACAATCATTAAACGATTATAATCAAAAGTTCAATCGAAATCATCCGGACTTTGTGTCTTCCGTAGTAGCGCGTTCGAGCCCGTGATAATGATTCAAGTAGCCCCAATCTCGTTTTTACGGGCAACGGAAGGAGCTGTATAAAACGAGAATCCATCGAGACGATTTCGGATTATCGGTTCGATAGTACGAAGACCTCTTCGCCTACCGGATCATCGGGGAAAAAGAGAAATCCTCATCGACTTTGGATGATAGCAAGTGCACGTCGGTGAGAGGGCGCAGCGCCCATCCATAGCTTTACGAGCGAAAAGTACTTCGGCCCCACGCACGTATGTACAACCATAGAGATACCATATAGGTGTAAAATGTAACTGCACATTCGCTTACGCGATCTCTCCTCGTATACTAAACGGTTTTACGATCTACAACCACATTCGATATACGCTACGGAATCTCGAAGTTCTGAAATATCAAAATTATAAATAAATAAATTTTCAAAAAAAGAAAAAAAAATCTCGCTTTATGAGTTTCCGACTCTAGTTTTGTGGTACTTTTTGATACCGATAAATCACATTTCCTCGCTTCTTGGCCGGTGGTCTGAGATACATGTTCAGATAACCGTATACGAACGCTGTAGCGACGGGTGATGATACTCAATTTTTTTTTATCCAACGAGAATCACGAAACGAACGTTAAAAAAAAAAAAAACAGAACTTGTTCGCACAACATGTAACGATGGAATAAACGGAAGAAACTATCTCGGCTGTAGTCGGTAAGCGCGTGAGAGGATTTAACGCACTCGGCGAAACGGGTTGCGCGCATAATGTCGGCAATCACTTATCAATTTGATGATTCGCGGTGCGGTGAAAGCATAAACTCTCCGATTCACTTGCGTTCATGCGCCAAGTGGCGAACTGCGTATCTATATGTGTCTCGGTGCGAACCGTGCGAACGCGTCTTCGGTGATACGGCGCGGGTCTTCGTTACTTTGGACGCAGTATCTGGAGCCCGGAACGCGTACCCACATCCGTCGGGCATAATCCTTACCTTTATGTACTGCGTGATGGTTGCTCGAGCTTGGGTCTGCGGTATCGGGCAACGAGTAGTTTCATCGATATATGGGTGAAGAAAAATTATATGAAGTGAGTTAGAACAAAAAAAAAAGGTCGTGGAGAGAATAACGAACAAGAAGTAGGTATTGTCGTACAATTTTAGGGCTCTTGGACAACAATTGTTGTCTGAGTACCAAAAAAAGAGATTTTCTAAGTTCGATATTTGTCCCTTTTTCACTACGGAAAGTGTGAAACATTTTCCTTCGGCTTTTCCTAAATTGCTATGAATAACATATTCCAGAAAAATAATAATAATAATAATAATAATAATTATTATTAATAATAATTTTATTATAAATATTATATTATTAATAATATATTATGTTTATCGTCATTATTACTACTATTATTATCGCCTGCAAATGATTTTTATTTTTCCCTAAGTACTATTCCGGTAATAATAATAATCACTTCTCTGAGTAGTGCCCATGACTAGTAATTCCTATAGCTATTCATGAGAGAAACAGAGAAATAATAATAATAATTATTATTTCCCTGTAATAATATGATAATAGCAATAATAATAATAATTACTGGAATAGTACTTATGGTGAAATAAAAATCATTCACAGGCGATACTCCAAGAAATACTGACCAACAGTAAAATAAACAAATTATTCGACAGTTCTATGAAAAATTATCAGTTCATCATCAACTTTTGATGACTTTTCCCCGTAACTTTTCATTGCGTTACACGTGTATGGTGTACGATGATGACGTCGTTGGCGCATCACCCCTGACCCGCCACGTACAACCGCAACGACGACGTCTTCTCCGTCCTTACTCGTCGCTCTCTTCGTCCTTCCTCCTCGTTTCCATCTTTCTCCCATTTTTTTCTTCCTCGTTTTCGTCATTTTTTTTTTCGTCATTCTTATTCCCCTATCTATGTAACTATCTCTCATTCTCCTCGGCAATCGTGGCGCGTTGTTAAATTCCGTCACGGTTATGGTGGCCAGCGGCAATTCGCGTGGCCACCCATCTTCTTTTTAACAAGGTATTTCCGTATGACCGTGATGCCGATGCGACTCGTCGCCTATGTACGCTTGCTGTAACGTTGCTACCGCGTTGCTGCCGCGGTTGATGCTGCTGCAGTTGCCCTCCGCGGGGTCCGTTGATGCGCTACCGGTTGCAGCGCGACACGACGAGGACCCGACGTTGCACCGGCAGTTCCCGTTCCCGATGTCAGCACTAAATGAACCATCAGGGTCGCCATAAATCGTCGTACTATCAGATGAGCGACCGCGGACCTGCGCCTCTCCCGGATACAACGAGGGACCACCGCCCACCGTAATGTAACTCTTCGCGTCGAACAATACTCCGTCCATGATCCCATACATTCGAACACACCGTGCAACTACGACGCGTATACGTCGATAACGTCTGCTCCGCGTCAACGTGAATTCAATCGAACGATTTCAAAGACGCTTGCGATACAACTGTTTCGATATTAAGACCAGTTTGACTCCTTTCTATTTTACATAACCGGATTTCTGTCAATCTTTTCGTTGCCGGTTAATCGATTGCATTAGAAATCTAATATTCGAGGATGGTGCGGCTTTTTGAATTTACGATTTTATAGGGAGGTTATTGTAATGACCCCGAGAATATATTTTTGGCAGGTATTCGAGTTTTAAGGTAATTTAGGGTCGTTTTAGCCTATTTTTAGTGAGAATTTCCCCGAACACGAATAATCTCCTTATTAGCGACAATTAATAAAAATGAACATGAATAAGCTGTAGGCATTACTAGCCATAGGCATGAGCACCCATGGGTATGGTTCGTTTCTTTTCTCCTTTCTAAAAATTATTTCTCTACTCTTTCTAGAACGGAAGTATAAAAGGTCAAACACAAAATAAAGATGAATAGCTATAGGCATTACTAGCCATAGTACCACTAACCATGGACACAAACAACCATGGGCGCGACTAACCATGAGCCCTACCAGTTTTATTACTCGGGACTGTCCAAAACGGAAGCGATCGAAATAGGAATTTGAGTCAAACTCGTTTACCGAAGGGCACAAAGGCGATGGGTGGAGAACCGAGCCGTGGGGTCATTGTTAATTACACACGCCGGTCGGTTGGCATCGGTACACCGCGTGGCTTCTGTACGGGGTGCTTTGGCTTCTGGACTGTTGCTGAGTGGCCACCGGTAAAGATGGCATCGTGCACACTAACGAGTAACAAGTGGCGTGACGTTTCAGTTAGGGTTTCGTTCTCGTCGGACTGGTCCAACGAAGCCCGGTAGTTCAACCACTCGCTCTCTTCTCTTATATACGTTGCGGTTCATGCCGCTCGCGCGAGATACCCTACGGTATCGGTATGCCACGACGTACCGCCCTATCGGCCTCACCTCCGGAGCTAATTAACTCCGGGGAGATTCATTATCGACACCTCTCGCCACTCCTCCGTTAGCTACTGTCTTAATTCAAACCCACGGACATGCAAAACCCGCCAAGACCCAGATTTCACTCATTCTCGCATTTTTCATTCATTTCAGCTCCTTGATCGTTCAGTTTCAATGGATGAGAAATACTATTTCTCTTATGGAAAAATATTCTTTCACGAACGAAAGAAAACGTACGTCATTGAGGAATATTGTTGTCAAATCAAATGTCCATGGTGCGAAACGTAAGCTGATTGATTAAAAAATGATAATTTAAAAAATTGAATAATATATTTCCATATCGGTTCAAATAAATATGTATTCCATCATCATGAGGATCTTCCGTTTGTAATTGAAATAAATGAGTTTAATTCAAATGTAATAGTCACATATTTCCATAAATTCAATAACAAATCATGAAATGATCGATTTATGTAATTGTGTCACGTATATAATATGTAATGATGGAGCGAATAAATTAGTTTAATTCAAATGTAATTGTTTTACATTTTCATGAACTTAAAGAAAAATCATGAATTAATTGACTTATATAATTAAGTGAGGTATATAACATATAATAATAGATCGTCATTTTAAAGCTTTAGAGAGCCACAGCGTAGTTCCATCAAAATGATGTCATCGTGCGAGACAAACGAATGAACTTCGTTCTCCGATCCTGTCGAATAACGTGGAACACATCAGGATCACGAGGGCACGGGTAAAATGACTATTCGTAAGGCGTGCACGGATACAAGAGTTTGCATAAATGCATCTGTGTACCGCATTAAGTTAGTTACGCTTAAATGCAAATTGTTGCCGTTTAATCGATCTGCTTAGACCTTGGAACTGTGCGGGCATAATGGACCCCCTGTGCCACCATCGCCACCCTGTCTGGACTATCGTCGACTGAATATCTAAAGGATTTGTACGACTTTTCGAGAGTGAACCGGTCGACGGAACGACGAGTGAACTTTCTATTGTATTTTCTCGATGGCGACGACAAAAACGTTTTTAACGACGACGACAAAGTGCTCGAAGGATTCATTCACTCGTGTTTCCGTGTTTTCGGTATTTATTTATATATCCGTCGCGCATTTTCACAGAGTCATGCAATTCGCATTGCGCTGACTCACGAACGACGACAACCTTTGCACCAAGCCGAGCCGTCTCCGATAAAATTATT
Source organism: Sussaba pulchella (assembly GCA_963971145.1). Lineage (NCBI taxonomy): Eukaryota > Metazoa > Arthropoda > Insecta > Hymenoptera > Ichneumonidae > Sussaba > Sussaba pulchella. The sequence continues at coordinate 1,397,851 of OZ020166.1, forward strand.
ATCGCGTATCGAATGTCTGGCCTGGTTTTGTTTGACGAACCGACGACGCTGGGATGTAAATCATCGGTTCTTCTCCTCACGAGGAACAGCCTTGAGGATTTTGCACTTGGTGCTGCGTCGACGGAAGACGGGCTTGGAACACGCTGCGACCTTCCTGCGTGAATCGAGTTCAAGGGCTTTGTCAGTTATCACTGATAAGCACGACGAAGCTACTTGTTAGAAATTGATGATCGATTCTAAATATCTTGTTTGACGCAAAAAGTATTGTACAATCGTTCGAACGGTCGAGAAGATTTATTTATTTATTCATTTATTTAATAATTTCAGTTTGGTTCAATTTTTTATAAGCTTGAAGATTAAAATATGAATCTTAACGATGCTAATTACATATCGAATATTGCGGTGTTTGTTTTATTATCAAGATGTTATATATCGAACTGTGATATTTTTATTTGTAAGATAGCATTTTTTATAACGGACGACTACATAATTATAAATATCGATAACGCGTTACGATAATTTGTTATCAGTATTCAGGAAGCGTTTATTAGTTATTTCTCCGTCTGTCTCTCCAAAATCCGAAAAAAAACGAGAGCGCTCACGGAGCCATCTACTGACACAGTGATGCCGTCTGTCGGAAAATGCAGGAACCACAGCCTCTCACACGACATCTGTATCAAACGATGGTACCAGAGATGAATAGGGAGATGGCCAGCGCTCGGGTCTCACTCAAATTGTGGTGGCGCCTTTTCGCCGTAGCGGCCAAAGCCCGAAACGGAGAGTGCAAGTCGGCGAAAATACCCGAGCGAAAGAGGGGAAATTGTGCTACCGTTTACGGGGATAGCAGCTATCCCCGTAAACGGTAGCACAATTTCCCCTCTTTCGCTCGGGTATTTTCGCCGACTTGTACCCTCTGTTTCGGGCTTTGGCCGCTACGGCGAAAAGGCGCCACCACAATTTGAGTGAAACCCGAGCGCTGGCCATCTCCCTATTCATCTCTGCGAACAGCACGTTTTGTACTTGGTATTTTTTGGGTCGCACAAGTACGTAACAGGGAACGTGATTAATGGAAAAGTAAAAGCATCGGTTCATGTGGCATCACTAGCAATTTGTAACCATCCGGCACTACAGGATTTAGCCACGACAGCTCGCAATTGAATTTTTTCCCCGACCGATTGTCATTCCGTCCGCGATCGAACGATAACCAAAAAATTAGCCCATTTTCTTGTCTTGTATTGCATATTTGAACAGAAATAATTCGAACAAAATATATATCACTTGTCCCTTTTCCTCGTCCTCTTCCTTCTCCTCCCCGCCTTTCGCCTCTGATTCTATACGTCAAGGGAAATTTTTTTAATTACCAGAGCCCTGCTCCATATTTTCTTTGCTATTTTCCTAAGATTGTTGTATCGTTTGTTTTTTCTTACATAACCTCAAAAATGCCAGTGTCAAAGTCTTTGAGCGTGGCTGTTATTTGCTCCAGTAACATGAATAGAAGTATGGAGGCTCACGCGTTCCTCAGGTGATTCCATCGTCAATTCCATATCTGATACGGTGGGAGTGGATTAATAATTTGATCAATTTTTATTTTTCAGTAAAAAAGGGTTTAACGTCAAGTCGTTCGGAACGGGCGATAAGGTCAAGCTACCGGGAAGCGGACCTGACAGGCCCAATGTCTACGACTTTGGAACGACCTACGATGAAATTTACAATGATCTTTTGACGAAAGACAAACAACTGTATCCTAGAAATTTGTTGATGAATTTTTGAAAATTGCTTCGGGAGGAGTCTTACGTTCTTATATCGAGACGAGCATGATTTTTCTTTTCTATTACCAGATTCTTTCCACATGTTTCCCTTATTTACGCGTACCAAAATTTATCTTTTAGAACTGAAAAACTAACAAATACGTTGCAATTCGGTGATTTAATTTGTTACTGCGCGTCGAGTATTCGAATGCAAACTCTTTCATCCGATAACTTTTTAGAATATTGAATGTTGTGTCACTAATACTTTTTTCCTCAAAGTTCTTCTGGTGACAGAGCTAGATAAAGACTTAAATAAATGCTGACGGCTCAGTTTCTGCAATTACGAGTTATCGCAATGCTTCCTCCGCAAAAACAATGTTAACCATGTAAATTTCTCTTCATTCCTGTGAATTTCAAGATAAAAATATGTAACCTTGACCAAGAAACCTCAGATACACGCAAATGGGATTGCTGCACATGTTGGACAGAAACCGAAGAATAAAGCAAAGGCCCGAAAGATTTCAATTGTCCAAGGATAAGTTCGATATTTTGGTAACTTGCGAGGAGCGAGTGTACGACCAGGTGATAGAATGCATGGAAGCTAGATCGCCCGTCGACAATCAACCCGTTCATCTCATCAACATCGACATTCAGGATAATCACGAAGAAGCAACGGTCGGATCGTTTCTCATTTGTGAATTAGTTACGACGGTAAGATAATTTTCTTTCTTTTTATTAACATAATCAAAAATCATTAAAATACAAACGATTTATCTCTTCGACAGTTGGCCAATAGCGAAGATCTTGACAACGACATAGATAGTCTGCTCTACGAGTTCGAAACAACCAAGATAGGTCGAATGATGCTCCACACCGTACTATTTTACTGAATTATTCATCGAGATACTTTTAGGACTATAAAAATTCATTGTACCGCGCGTTAAAAGATGCATAGGTACCAATTCTCACGCGTGTGATTAACCTCGCTTGAAGAATCGAAAGCGCATTGAATCAATTTTCAAAATCTGGTAATCGTAACGAGCTCCCAAAACAATTTTACCGAGGGAGAAGTAATCAATCACGTCTTCGGGGAATTTAAAGAAGAAAAATTGAAATTTATAATTTTCGTCCCATCAAAGCGCACCGTCGATCGGTCCAACTGCGCGTGGCATTAGCAGTTCGTCGTTTACTAAAACAGCAACAAGAACAAAAAACTTATATATATAACGAGTGAATAATTGTACATAGAAAATTTGTGAAAGTGCTCGATATTTATTGAGACTAAACGTACCGTATTAAAACCGAAAGATATCAGACAATTTACAAACTTCGCGAAGCATCTTAATATACATGGAAATAATCGAAAGCGGAGAATTATTGATGCCGGTGTTGATGATTGAAAAAAAATATATGGGGCAAAATTTGCCAATTCACCGAACTGAAACCCTCCTATCCCCCGATGTGGACGATGATTTTTTTTTTAGTGTCTTTTGGATCCTATTACCTCACTTATTTTATTTTTTTAGATATTTTAGATCCCTCCCCCCACCATATTATTTTTATCAAGAGGTAACTGCTATTTATCCCCTTTTTATTTGGATGACATTTTTTTCCCGGATACTCTATTGAAATTGAAGAACTTTTTTCATAAAATTGGAGTGGGCAGCGGGTTAGTAATATTTTTATTTATTTTTTTGAAATTGTGCACAAATTCGAGTTTTTCCGAAATTTAAATATATGATAATGGTTTTTTATATAAAAAAAGAAAAGAAGAATGAAATCTATCTTGCAAAAAAATCGATATTCCGATTATTTCGATATAAAATCGATAGGAAATAGAAGTTACCTCCTGATGATAGCAACAATTAATTCATACTCAAAAATCGATTTTCTATCGAAATAATCGAAATATCGATTTTTTCGCAAGATAGATTTCATCTTTCTTTTCTTTTTTTAGATGAAAAACCATTATCATATATTCAAATTTCGGAAAAATTCGAATTTTTGCAAAATTTCAAAAAAATAAATAAAAATATTAGGAACCCGCTGCTCACTCCAATTTTATGAAAAAAGTTCTTCAATTTCAATAAAGTATCCGGGAAAAAAATTTCATCCAAATAAAAATCGGATAAATAGTAGTTACCTCTTGATAAAAATAATATGGTGGGGGGAGGGGAGGGGAAGGAGAGGTCTAAAAAATCTAAAAAAAAATAAGTGAGGTAGTAGGATCCAAAGGATACCAAAAAAAAAATCATCGTCCACATCAGGGGTTAGGAGGCTTTCAGTTCGGTGAACAGAGAAATTTTGCCCCATATATATATTTTGAGATAACGAACGATTCGGACGTAATGTATCGGTTCGGGGGATGAACGAATCGATGGAAGTTACGCGAGGTATACCTACGGGTGTGAATCAATGTTGATCCAAATGAGCGTACAAACGTCTCGCTTTCTCGCGTTTCTTCTTGTTTCCGTGCTTATTTATTTTCTTCCACGGTTTGTCTTCGCGAACGAGATTCTGCGCTGAAGCCGATAACGAATCGTCGCATCTATTGATCGAACGAAGAGAAAAGAAAATATTAGAATGAATTTTGGTAAATAATTGAAACGAATTGTTGCGTAAAACGAGGTAAAAATAAAATATGAAAATAAATTGATGGTTTTTGCGTTGACTTACTCGTTTGAAGAGCCGTAAAGACTCGCGTTGATGAGTCGACTGTTGGCAGCGACGCCTCTGACGTGCAGACCGCTGAATCTTTTGTCGAAAAACAGTTTATCGACGTCTTCGCCGGTTGTTCGGACACCACGACTCGCTCTAACGGCTCTAGCAGGTAAAACTTTGTTGGTTGAAGACGTTGTCGCCCGACGAGGTGGAAATGTGTGAAATAACGATTGCGAATGATTCGGCGGAGCTTCGCAATAGAGCAATTTTCCATTGACGAAGTCTTTGAGTATGTAACGCGCCGCTCGAGGATTGTCCGGTTGTCCGTTTTGCGTCATGAAACCGCGATTGTCTGTAAACCATTGAGGAAGATATTTTTTGGCGTTATTAATAATTGATTGGGGGGAAAAAAGGGGTGTGTTGAGCATTGAAAGTTGTCTATGGTCTGGTCGATGACTCGATAAACGAGGCAATGTGCGAAGTTGATGGTAATAATCATTTGTTTGTGTGGGAAAAAAAACGGGGAGGGATTTCTGTCTTTTTTTATCCATGCAAATATATTTTTTTTTCGAATATACGTAGCTAAAAGACCGAAAATAACAATTCCGTGTCGAGGTAATAACAAAAAATACGCACATCCGTACGTGTTGAGAATTTCCTCAGCAGTCGGTGGCCGATCGGGTTCTTCCCCTTCAAGCGGTGGAGGTATCATAATTCCGTAAGTATCCTCGATAATGTGTCGAGGTATCAAAGTACCGACGAGAGTCACGGATGGCACGTGATCGCGCAATTGATCGATCGGTAATATCCCATTCAAAACCATTTCGGCTTTCGTACAAACGAAACTGGGCATCACAAGACCCGGACAATCGCACAAAAGCAATTCTTTGTCGACGAAAAGAGTCTGAAAATGTTTGGTTTTGCCAGGAGTTGCCGATACCGAGACTTTTTTGTCCATTAACAAAGCATTTATCGTCGAACTCTTTCCCACGTTTGGATAACCGACGAGACCGACCGTTGTTAACCTCTCGGTGTATCTTTTTCCTTTGTACATTGATTTGAAAAGTGTTATTAATTTTTCACGATTCAATATTTCTGGAGAATTTTTGATTACGCTATTATTATGTGGATCATTCGTTTCATTAGTTTCGTTTGGGTTTTTTAAACGTTCTTTGGCGTTACTGCCGTCATCTGCACTCTCGTAATGACTCTCGGAAGCTGCATCTTCGTAGGCATCGCTGGATTCGATTTCGCTACTGCTGCTGGTCTCTCGTTCGTCTTCGTCCTCTTCGTCGTCATCTTCTTCGTCCGATTTGTCCTCGACCTCACCATCGAGAAACGGATTTTCGTTCGAAGCGGCTGTCAAACGTTCACACTTGTCGGCTGCGTTTCTGCGCTCTTGCAGACTCTCCTCGGCTGAAAGAGTGGCGGAGAAAAATGCTACCATCGTGCTGTTGGCTGCGAAATAATCAGCCCAAATTTGACGCTGCTGCGCGGTTAAAAAATCTGCTTTGTTGACGAGAATCATGTTCATTTTTTGTTCGTCTACTTCTTTGACGTAACGTTCGAGATCTTCGCAGCGGAACAGAAGAGGATTACGAGCGTCTACTATTTGCACGACTATGTCGCTGCGTTCGACGACTCTCCACAATTGTCGCCAAAATTCTAAAGTTTTTTCGTACGGCGTCATGGTCAGGCCTTGAGCCTCCTGAACGAGAGCCAGTGTACGTCGCCATTCTAAGAAATCTTCTTTTTCTTTGTTTTGCAATTCAGGACCGCTGGTCGATTGTTCCCACTTGGGTCTTCTCGGTATTTTGAGGACGTCTTTGTTCTGACGATGCGATTCTAGCATTTCCTCCTTTTCCTTGTCGGAAAGAATGCCGATGCAGCTGTTGGGATTTACAAATTTTATGTTAAGCTTCTCGGCGTGAAATTCCGTGCCTGCCAGTTGCGCAGTGGAGAGGAATTCTTGGAAGGAACTTTCTTCGGTGATGGACTTTAAATCCAGACGATCCCATTTGTAACCGTCTTCGATATCCGCTGTGTGGAGCTGTTCGGAGAATCAGTGGCGGTCAATCTTCGCTGGATTTTGTCGGAATTTAAATACAGAACGGAAGAAAGGAAGATGGGTAAAGAAAACTTCGTAAATATCGAGATGGAAAATATTGACCATTTAACGACGTAGTTAGTCAATGTGAAAAAAAAGGAAGGAATGAAATATAACCTCACCATTGAAGTTTCGCCACTTATGCGTTTGTTTCTGTTATGACCGAAACGATCCTTCACCAAAGCTCTACCGAGGACACATTTTCCTTTGCCTTTCTTCCCCATTTTTATTATTATTCAAATTTAAGTTCTATTTTTTTTTCAACCACGTGTTTTTCGGCGATATTTCAGGTGACATGTACCAGATGACTGTAAGCAAAACACGATCGTTGCGCCATCTCTGTTCAAAGGAAATTTTCAATTCGAACTGTATAAAGGTCGTTCTCGGTTGGGTAGTTATCAAATTTTGATTGCGTTCGGTTTCAATCGATTTCAAAACAAAAGTTTAACCTAATTTGACGTTTCAAGTGCAACTTTCAAGACGCGCTGATTTGAGGTGAAGTTTTTCGTTTAGAATGTATGCATTTCTCTATTGTCCGGTTATGATATTGGCGGGTCGACTAATTTTTCCTAAAAATACTTTCGCAGCGAAAAATGAACATATATGGGTCATCTCATTGCGCGTTTAGCTCGTTATTCTGACGATAATCATGCTATTCATGAATTGTGTGTAATCATGGAGCAAGACGACCCATATATGTCCATTTTTTCAATGTTTTTTCGATCTAATTTCCGAATTAGGTTCAAATTTCTTTTTCTGTAGTCAATGAAGCAATCAAAATTAAAATTTAAAACACGACACAGCATAACTTCGAGAATTTTCATGCTTTTCATTCCAAATTTTTACCACGTCTTTCAAATTACATTGAGAAGAGAAGTACTTAGGGGGGATTTTCGATCAGTTCATCTAAACATAATTTATAAACAAATTAATGCCATTCAAACACTCACTAATCGCACAAAAATAAATATTTCTAAGATCTCCCACGTAATTCTCTAGCTATTATCATGTGATTCTAGTGTCGCTATTTTTGTTTATATTTGTATCATAATTTTTCCTTTTCTATTGAAATCTAATCTAATCTAACTCCACCAAATATTATTATTGTACTGCCTTTTCTTCCTCGTAAAAAAAAATTACCAAAATAAAACGTCTTCTTTCAGGCGACTTTAGTGGCGTTGCCCCTTAATCACACGTAATATTATAACACGGCTGTTATAATGATATAAGCTAAATGACTTTTTCTCTCTTGATTCTCCTCCTTCATTAATATATTATTTTAAGATCCACGTTAAATCGTCGATGAAGAATTATTTTATTCAACGGCCACCCGATAGATGATGACAGCATTTTTAGATCGTCGAAAACGTCCTGCTAAAGTTCCAAAGAGCGAATAATATATGGTGCATTCCAGGTCTCGTACCCGAGAAGTTTCACTTCTGAAGATTTATTTCTCATCCGATTTATTTCTCTCATTCGAATCGTCTACTTACACTGCAGGACGTCACATTACCACAAATAGACTGCATTTTTTGTCGTGTATCTCATGCAACATCTCAATGCAATTTGATCGTGACGCGAAACCCTCCGGAAACGATTCTATTAACCACAAAAATTATTTCTAATGCCGAAGAGCCTGAAGAACTCAAACAATCTTACAATAAGCTCCTCTAGTTAGTAATTGTGGAAAATTAATTACCAGCCAGTCTTTCAGAAGATCATTGAATTATTCATGGCATTAATCTTTGGGTATAAAGAAAAAAAACGTTCGAGAACGATCACAAAAATGCAATTGTTCGCATGAACCACTGGAAAAACCTGTGAAACGACATCCAAGTATTTATTCAAGTTGCCAGCAAAAAAAATAGTATATTACGATACAAGGGCGAAAATATTTTTTCTGACGAATGTGAATTTGTAGCACGAGCCGAAGGCGAGTGCTGCAATCACACGAGTCAAGAAAAGGTTTTTCGCACGAGTATAGTATACATTTTTATTGCACGAGGTGCGTAAATGCGATTTGACGCGAGCGAAGTGAGCGGAAAAATCGCATCTTACGCACGGCGTGTCATAAAAAAGTATTTCTCTATCCTTGAATTCACAATCACATTCCAAACAAGTGACAATACGATTGCTCTAATAGCCCGGAATGTAAGAATTCAATGGTCGATTCGAAGTTCCATTTAACGTCGCGGTTGTAGAACACATTTCACAAACGTGTTCAATTTTTTCCAGTCTGTTTTTTGTCATCTGCGGCGTAATGTTTTATGAACCGAGCGGATGGATCGGTAACGCCTTTGACCCAACGCGGCATCCAATAATAAGGCACGAATTTTTCCGCGTGTCCACCGTAATGTTTCTCAAAGATTTTTCTACGGTACAAAAAAATAAAAACGTAAATAGTCAGAAAATTCTATGCAAAAACTTGTTTTGTTCGATTTGGAAATTATGAGAAATCGACATTTTTTTTTCTTCTTACCGATAGTAGTAGGCTTCTTTGGTTTTTGGAGTGCAATGGGGAAACGTTGCCTCAGCTTCTTCCAGTTCGATGTCTTGAACACGATCTTCGACGATTTCTTGAATAATTTCGAACAGAGATTTTTTAATCGATGCAACCCCGTCGCTAAAAGCTTCTTTGTGCCTCCAGAGAATGTTTTGCGGCAACAAATTGATTCCATCGAACGCAGATCTCAACAAATGCTTCTCCACACCATCTGCACGAAGATAATCGGATCATCGTGAATAAATATGTTGAATTTTTTTTTTCTTAATTCATCGTAAAAAATATAATCCGGGGATTATAGAGGTCAATTTAATCGTTAACGACGTTTTGTTCGCTCACCTTGCGGTTGTCGGGACGCTGAATCCAGAGATAGATAATAATTGGTAAACTGAAGATCGAGAAACGGAACCCTGAGCTCTAAGCTATGGGCGCTCGTCGTTCGGTCCGCTCTCAATCCGTCGTACAAATATATGTCTTTTAATAATCTCAAAGACTCGGCGTGTGCGTCCGCCGCATTCGGTGCATCTCTGAAATATATGTATCCTTGGGCCAATTCGTCGGCGCCCTCACCGCTGAATATTACCGTCGTGTCGGTGTTGCGTTTTATGTATCGGGACATCAGGTACATACTGAAAAACGAATGAATATATACATGTATCGATATCTATAGAATAATGGTATATTTATGATAATAATATATTTATGCGTATAGATTATTTAGCTATATATAATTATTACAATAATTATTTCTCGTTATTTTACTGAAAATCGAGAAAATACAGATATGAATAGATATCCATAGCATAATAGTATAATAATAATAATAATAATAATAATAATAATAATAATAATAATAATAATAATAATAATAATAATAATAATAATAATACCAATAATAATAATAATAATAATAATAATAATAATAATAATAATAATAATGATAATAATAATAATAATAATAATAATAATAATAATAACAATAATAATAATAATAATAATAATAATAATAATAATAATAATGATAATAATAATAATAATAATAATAATGCATTTGTGCATATTTATTATATAGCTGTATAATGAACTGTAGCTGTATGCTGTATATATATATTTATACTATTTATTATTCTTATTTTCTTTTCAATTGTGACAATCATAAACTATTTGCATGAGTCGATGTCTCACCCTATCGAAGCTCGAACCGTCGTTATATCAAAAGTCTCGAGCGAGTATATAACATCGTCAAGAACATCGGCAACGTCTTTGGCTGTGAATATAATTTCGTGATGTTCAGTGCCAATAAAATCGGCAACCTAAGAATGAAGAAAATATAATTACTGTTCGAGTTTATTATTTATTCGTCATAGTTCAATAAACGTTTACGCATTATAAAGCTCTGCGAAAGGTGCACAGTAATGAGAAAAAAAATCATGATTCACGTGACTTTATTTTTCTGAGACTTTGGAACTTGAAATTTTGGATGAGAATGATATTGAGGATTTTAATGTGAATAATTTCGAAATTTAAAGATTCGTTTTTGAAGACTTGGCGGTACAACTAACCTGTCTGGCAGCTATGATGTCAGGACTATCGCCCATGCCAATGGCGAAGCTTCGAATCTTGTAAGGTAAATTAGCCGATTTAGCCAACTTGACCACCAAGGCCGAGATCAGACTGGAATCCAGTCCTCCGGATAACAAGCAACCCACTTGCCTATCAGCCATCAATCGTTTTTCCACAGCGGCCGACAACAATTTTCTAATGTTTTCGTGAACATTATTGTTAAGAGCTAAAAGAGAAAAATGAATTAATTTTTATTATCAGTAACAGAAAATAATAATAATCATGTATTCAGTGAATGGTGTAAAATTTTTATTAAACTCACTCTTCCACGGAAATAAAACTTGGAAAGAAGGCTTATCACCCGGCTTGTGATAACAAACGCTCTTCAAAAGCTTCGCTTTTCCATTGTCGGATATTTCGTATTCTTCTATGTGTCCAGGTGGAAAAGGTTCCAAGCTCCATTCGCCCGGAAATTGTTTGATAATTTCTACAAGACCCTGAAAAAGAACGTACACAAAAAACGATAAAAGAATAATTGATTTTCGTTCTTGCTCCACGTCGAGATTTTCTAATTTTTTTAAATTTTATCGCACATTCGAAAATGAGCCGTATATTATTTAAAAATTTGAAATTCAGCAGGACTTCTATTAAATTATTAATCGTGGGCAAATAATAATTATAACAATTATTAATAATATAATTATTATAATTATTATTAATTATTATTGGGGGATTATTAATCTTTGGACAAAAATAATTCAAGGCTAAAAACAGTCTTGCTATAGTATATTTAAAATGTATCGACAAATCGTAATCAACCGAATTATCTCACTCGAATCGGGAGATAAAAAATAAACAAATAAATCGAAGAAAAAAATAATAATTAAATCTCCGAAAAATTAATTTTCCAAAAAATTACTTTGCTTTCCGAAGAAATGCTGAGTTCTCCGTTGTTGCCACGTAACCTGAAAAGCGGCCTGACCCCATAGGGATCCCTTCCAACGAGAAGCCTTTTTTTCGTGATATCCATGATACAAAAAGCGAACACTCCGTCTAAATTGGAAGCCACGTTTTCGGCACCACCGGTCGCGTACAAATGCGATATTACTTCGACATCGCATTTCGTCGCGTATGGAAAATCGAATTGTTTGCCAATCTGTTGTAGAATAAACGAAATGTGTAAATAGATCGAGGATGGGAAAAAATGTGAAAGCGATGTTCGTTAAAAATTTTCTTTTACCTGCTTGTAATTGTAAAGCTCACCGTTGCAGAGCAAAAATAAACTCGGATATTTGACGATTCTCATAGGTTGCATACCGCACAGGGTGTCCACGATCGCCAATCGATGGAACGCCAAAAATGCATCCTGGAAGAAGAATTAATTATGACAGTTACAACCGCGATATTCAATTTAATTTTATTTGTTGCGGATAAATTGATTGATGAATAAATAAATTTGAGCTACCTTGATCCTGCTGTCACTCTCGATTCTCAGAGCCTCCGGTCCTCTGTGCGATATCTTGTCGACTTGATTACAAACGCACATGATAGATTCGCCCTCGACTCCAAATATCGCCCATATTCCACACATTTTAATCTCCTAATTGAGATCCTTCTCAATGTGGTTGAGCTATTGACAAAAATCACAAAAATATAAGAGCAATTAATGTATAGATTTTTCTTTCTTGCTTTATTTGTTTAATGCTTGGTCCGCAACGTGTTTCTGGCGCGTTTACCTTGCTATGAGCGTCATTTATGTCTCGGGGCCTTAAAAAATACTCAAAAGTGTTCTAAAAAATTCCAAAAAATTCATGACATTTTATCAATTATCCTATCACAAGAATCAATCGTTATATTGCTGAATAAATCATTCTTTTAAACAATGTAATAATATCAACAAACGAGAATGTACAGAACATAAGTTTTCTCTGGACTAAGGGTTAATTAAAATCTGTTATTTTTAATAGAAATAAATCATTTTGCGGATCGTAGAATCTCATGTTACTCGAAGTAAGCATCCAGTGACCTTATTCCTTTATTCTTCCATTTTTGTTACAAAGATTTTAAAGTTACAAATGTTTGGGATCTAAATTAGAAAAAAAAAAAAATTTATCGTGCACCATCCAGGGTCTTGAACAATTTCATCTGCTCCCTTAAACCCTCAGTCCGCAACGGCTTCACGGTTGACCCATTGAAAAATTGCGTTCTCTTATTTTCATTCGTTCATATGATTATATTGTTTAAACAAATGATTACCTCAGCAATATAACAATTCATCCTTATACTAAGATAGTTTATAAAATTTCATGAATTTTTAGAAATTTTTTAGAACACTTTAGAGCAATTTTTCAATTACTCTAATTTAATAAATTACTTACGGTAATCTTCAAATTACTCTAAAGTGTGACCAAAAAACGTTGCGGACTAACAATAACGGTTAATATAACAGGAGTAAACTTTCTGGTCCTTTTACGGTATAGCACTCGCACGTGGGCACGGAAAACATATGTAATCAGATACTCGTGCCATCTACAGCTGATTCTCGAACCAGAGACCACGCGTTTTCCCAACAATCACACACCGGTTCCCGAAAAAAACAAACAAATGATCTCGTAGTAGTCCCAGTTGCGTCATGCAATTTGCATGATGATGCAATACGCGTAAGACCGCGTGGGCCAACCAACGATCGGCACGAATAACGGAACAAGCAATATGTTCGCTAACCGGGCCGAAAACTCGATCCGTACCCACAAAATCACGCATACGACAATCGTGTAATAATCCTCTCCGTAGGTCAAATTCATTAAAAAAAATTATTCATGATCATGGTTTTAATTAAAGCCGCAATAAATTGTCATATGAACATTAAAAGAGATAAAAATTGTAAGAATGGTAAAGAAAAATGCATTGATCGTAAAATCACAGCATCGGAAAATGGAGTCTAAAAATTATGATTTAATCGTTGTGAAAATACCTCGAAAAATAATCAGATGGGATCTCCGGAGCGTCCTGAGTGGAGATTAAGGGCTGGTTTATCCCTGAAACGACGAAACGGCAATGGCTGATTGTCGACGTCTTGCGATGTGTTGTCGACTGTTGCAGACAGCGTTATAGCTGCCGCTGGCTACTGATGATAGCTCATGATAGCGGCTGCCAGCTGCCAGGTCGCTTTTGGTCTTCCTTTTTCTCTCTCTCCCTCTCTTTCTCTCTAAAACGTGGCAGACGACAGCAAAACCGCCAGACACGCGGTCGCTTCCTATGTAATCGTTCGCGCGCATGAGCATATTCCACTCAATTGTGGAGATGTAATTATATCACTAAAATGAAAATGTGTAACTGGAACGCGCTATGTCGTGCTGAGAGATGGCTCAGTCGTTAATGTATGTCCTTTTCTTATCTCTACAGTCGGGTAAAATATGCTATCCGGACTTCCGCCCCCGCCGTAGGTTCGATTATAAAGCTACAATATAGATAATATTCTATTTATTTTATTTATTTCCAGGTCTTGATTAGCGGCTTCGGACGAGGCTCGCATTAATACATTTGTTATTTTTAGATTTTCATTTATTCTTTACTTTTCATTCCTTTTCCCCTCTCTTATATTTTTTCCGCGTTTTTTTCTTCATATTACCTCCTTTATAACATATATATAATTTACATCATGTATATTATCTGCAATTCGGCTCAACAACCGTAATTGCAATAGAAATAGGGGAGACTGTGGGTGGTTCTGGGCCTCTCTCTCTCTAGTTGAAGTTGATTGATCGAAATGATCGAGATAGAGATAATTCCTACCAATCAACTTGAACTAAACAGAGAGAGGCTCAGAACCTCCTATAGTCTCTCTTACTTCTTTCGCGATACCACTTCTTTTCCCACCATTATCGGTCCACATGTACATGTCGATGGTCTGATGGAGCCCTTACGCGTGGCCGAACGACCACGGCGATGGGCACAAAAAAGATCAAACACTAACGACTGAGAGCTATTTTTCCTGGAACCCTTATCCACTGCCTCCTGTACGGCAGTGCGCGTTTCAGTAATACATTTTGATTTCAGAGAATTGTACTACCAAAATGTACGTAGAATTGCAACACTTGCTGCCATCGTAGGGCGCGTGCAGAAAGCGATAACTCAGCGTGGTATTTCTGTCTCGCTTGCACCGCGTACAGTCCGAGCTGAAACAATCAGGTCCGACGGAACACATTACTGGTACTGCAATCTTTCTCTGCCTGCGCTCTTCGTCGCCTTCAACACGGCATTAAGGGCCCGTTCAGACTGTGCGGATGCGAAGCAGGTTCTAAGCCGCACTTTATGTAATATATATGATGTATATTATATATCGATGTAGCTGAAAAATCGCTCCGCATCCGCACACCCTGAACGGGCCCTGAATGTTGCAGTTCCGCATAGGTTGAAGTGGATTGTACCTAACTCGCTGGGGGTTCACTTTGGCGCCACGGGCGCCATTTTCGGAGCTCCGGGGTTGGAGGAAAGACGCGGAACGGACCTCACGGATCGATAAACCATTGCTGGAAATAAGGTCGCTCAGAAATTTGGACGTCATTACCACGACGTTTGCTGAAACAAGCGATGCATGGCAAATTTCGGGGATTCACGTTCTTCGACGTTGTTGATTCTTACTCCGAATAGCAAACAATTGGTACAAACTGCAAAGCCACGGTTACGAGATGAATAAATGGATTGTTTTTCCTTTGTTAGGCTCGAGATACGATTCTGAGAAAACAACTGGGCGAAAACATGATTTTAGAAAGGGAACAGAGCCAAATTAAGATTCGAGAATTACCGGATATAGAAAGAAAGCAGAGAAATTGCGGAATTAAATAATTATGCAGTGTACGCAAAACACAGCGTTTGTCGTCATTAAGAATATTGTTAAAATTAAATTCTATATATTTTTTTCAAAATCGATGCAGAGGCCGAAATTTTACAAACCGAATTTCCCTGTTGACCTACTGAAGTAGTAGACAGAATTTTTAAAGAGTTACCGTAGTGAAAAAAAAACCGCTAACGATTGATACGCAGCACGCAGGTTGAAGTTAAATCGAGAATTATGCATAAGCGAACGATAGACGTAGTCGCCTTTATCATATGTAAATTAATGTATCTTCGCTCATCAAACTTTAAACACTACGCTTTTAGAACCGGGCGTTTCGACGGTATTTGGATTCCACGAGAGAAAAATAATCAAAATCATTATCACTACCTCCACAACATTTATCGGTGATTAGTTATCTGCGGAATGATAAAAATACGTGCAGTCAACAAATATTGTTGATGGTTTAGGTTTGGCCGTTGACTAACTCAGTCGTTCGGAGCCATTTGACAACAGACGTAACTAAATCCGCCGAGGAACCGGAAAATTAAGTCAACAAAAATCATTAACAAATATTATAACAATGGCGTCATTTTTTCCGTCATAGTCGAAATACTTACTATCAACGCGTCCTCTAAATCTAGTATTGGAGTAACATCCAAACCTCCGAACAATTAAGTCACCAAAAATTATCAACAAATATCATAACAATGGCATTATTCCCGTAATATCCAAAATACATCTAGGTAACGCGTTCGCTAAATCTCCTAATAATTAATAACTAATGATCAAACATTACAAATCATTAATAATTAAAAATAATAACTTAAAGGCTCCAAATAATTAAGTCATATCACAGCAGTGGCGTCATTCTTTCCTCAATCCTCAAAACACGTCTCATCAACGCGTGCTCCAAACCCATTATCGTCGTAGCATCCAATCCTTCTAACAATCAAGCCACCAAAAATCATCAAAAAACATCCCAGCAATGGCGTAATTTCTCCCTAAACACCCAAAACCCGTCTCATCAACATGTGCTCCGAACCCAATATCCCCCTGGCATAAACGACGATCATCGCAACGTGTAATATCCGAGCGTACAACGTCTCTGAGATATCCGAGGCTACACACGAGGCTACGAGCGTCGATAGAGGCGGTGCAATTTCGCGTCGCCGCGGGGACGAAAAGGTGGAAGCGCGGCGACGAGCGACGACCAACGTCTCGCCGCCATGTTGGATTCGCGCACAGCTGTTTCCGCGATTGCCCCAGCGCGGCTCCGCCGTGTCGACGCATTGTGTTGCGGATCCGCCTTCGCTTTTCGCCCAGCATCGGAGCAGCAGCAGCACCAGCTATCTCGTTCCCTTGGCTCGTCTCTCTCGTTGCCGTAGTCTTCTGGTGGCAATTGCGGAGACATTGCTCGGACGCGATCTGCTAGTCGGCTCTCGCCAGGGCTCGAGCAAGCATGTCCGTGTTTTGCCAACTTTTAAACCCGGTTACGAGTGTGCCAACGCGAACGATCACCGGAAACCCGTGGCCCGAGCCACGTTATCCAAGTTCGCAACGAAAAATTTCCCGATTCTGACCGTCGAGACCATTCGTGAGTCCCGCCATCGTTCTTTTTTTCGCGAAACATCAAAATCGCGGAAATTATATACGCGAAAAGAAAGATTAATGAAGAGCGACGCGATAGAGAAACAAAACCGTGGTTTCCAATTGGCGACGTATTCAACGAGGACCTTAAGAGCGTCGGGACGACGGAGAAACTGAAGAAAAAAGGAATTTAAAAAACAAAAATTGGGAAAGAAAAACGTGAAATTTCGGACGAAGAAGAAAAAACCGTTGAGCGCGGAGCAACGACAACGACGTGTGCGTTACCGTAAAACCGGAAATCGAGGAGGGTTGAAAAATTCGCGAGTGATTGATTTAAAGAGGCCGAACGCGTGGACTTATCGCGAAAGAGTGTCGAATTCACGACAGTTTGTGGGGATAGTTCGATAGAATCACCCTCGTCACGTCGTATATATAAACATACGCTTACACGTGACTATATATAGATATAACCGTCGTTAACGAAGTTCGAATTGGCCGAGAAAGATTGGTTTTAACGGTGATGAATCATCGCGGACGATAAGAAGCTTTTGCGGGGTGTTCGTTAGAGGGTTTAGCCGGGGCCGACGAGGAGGCGGTGCTTTCCGTGGCGCGAGAGAAATTTTGAAAGCCGGCCGGCTTTCCGCTCATCGTTGCTCCGAAAGCCCATAGGTTCATTTCTCTCACGCTCTTCACAAAATTTGATTTTTTTACGTTTTTTTTCGCGCACGCAGTTCGACGACGTCCTTCCGTGCGGAGAAATAACCTAGAGTTACTGCAGACCGTAATTTTACGATCCCGAAGGGTTGCCCCCTCCCTTAAGCTTCCGTGAAAAAGATATCCGCGAAAAGGTCGATTCGATTAGGGCTAACAAACTCACCGGCCAGTCGCAAATCGCCGGTATAACGCTCCACGTATCGACGTTTTAAAAAAATTATAATCGCGAGATTGATCATTTTGTCGCGGTTCTTAAGGCCGTGCGTTTGGAGGAAATTTAAACGGCCTCTGATAAAACTCAAGATCGACGAGGAAGAATTTTCGGATTGAACGAAAATTAAATGAAATTGATATAAAAAATGGTGGCCTAAGTTTAATGCAAAAGTGAGTGTCGAAACTGAATTTTTTTTTCGGCGAATTTCGTCGTTTTTCGAGTGTCGGACGATCATCGGTCAGCGAAATGGCGTGTAACAACGTGCGATAAGCATTCGGCCATTCTTTCTCGTCGTCCAAGGCGGGTCTGTTGTTTATTTCGCATATTTCGTCGTTTGGTTGGACGGAGAAATAACGTTTTGTGGCGGAATTTTCGATGAAGCAACTTCACGGTCTTCAGTGACGAAATAATAATCGTAATTATAATTTTAATAACAAACGTGTTGACAAATTTGGGAGAACGTAGGAAAAATTTTGGTTTGATGCTGCGTTGCTGGACGCGTCGGAGTGATTTTCGGGGTTGACCTCTCGCCGAAATCCGTTTGCGGCGGTCGCAAGCGCGTGGCGCGGATCGTCGACGTCCACGAAAGCTTTTGCCGGAAGTGTTTCGTTCTCACCCGAACGCGTGTTTTGCAGTGAAAGTGACCCGCGGCATCGTGGTCGTGGATCGACGACAAAACGATTGGAAGAAATCGGAAAATTCGCATCTTCGTTGCTAACAAAGTCAGTCTTATCATAATAAAACGAAATAAATTTTAATCATCGCTAAATTTGCGGAAAAAAAAAATTACATAAATAAATTTTCAAATCTAGCTTGAAGTTTCAAATATTTTTAACGCTTCGACTCACACTCTTTCTATTTAAGTTTTAATGTAATATAAACGAAAATCGTTTGCTTGCGAAAAAAAAAAATAATTGGATATATATATGTGTGTAGTTTATTTTTTAATTAACGAGTGAAAAGTTTTATTTCGCGGATTTAAAGAAATTTGTAATTAATTTGACAAACGAGCGTGAAAAAAGGCTCGATCGCGATAACGTTTGTGCTTGTGGACGGCTTATTTGTCCGAATAAATTGGCCGTTTGGGCGATTGGAGTTCGAGATCGGACGATTTTTTATATACAAAATTGCGCAATCGTTGTAGAATCGAAGTGCTCGAAGATCGATAAGTATCGCACGTCGGGGATTGAGCTCCCTCGCGTACGTTCTTCGCGATAAATCCGCGAATAAGGGGCAACGGTGGGGCGAAGAGAGAAAGACGACGAATCTCCACGTTTTTTCCCCTCATCGGCGTACGGACTTGGCTGACTCTGAGCCATTGCCGTTCTCGGTCGCGAGAGGATTTATCGATAAAGACTCATCGCTCAGATTTTTAATACCGAGGTAAAACCTTTGCTGTTGCTTTTGTTCTTGTTTCTTCGTTCTTGTTCCGTTCTTTATTCTTTTATTTATTTTTTTTACCAATGTTTTGAATTTATTTAATCGTGTGTATTTATCGGAATGTTTTGAAAACAAAATTTTTTATTTCTTTCGGTGCTGCCGGCATAGATGTTAGGGCCTTAA
Organism: Sussaba pulchella; assembly: GCA_963971145.1. Classification (NCBI taxonomy): domain Eukaryota; kingdom Metazoa; phylum Arthropoda; class Insecta; order Hymenoptera; family Ichneumonidae; genus Sussaba; species Sussaba pulchella. Next base: position 1,417,351 of record OZ020166.1, read on the forward strand.
AAAGTCCCAAAGTAAAATTTGAACAACCTAGCTCATTTGTGGAAGGATATGTTAATTGATTTTCGCTTATTTTTTTTACAATTCTCGCGATATTTCTTTAACCATGCTATTTATGGGAAAATGTTGGAAAACTTGTTTTAATGAGAGTTTGATTTACAAAAAAAAAATGTTCTTATCAATTTTGTCGGAAGCAGAATATTCAGTCAGATATTTGCAGAATTAATGTCAAATATTAGAAATGAAATATATGATATTATTTTTATAACAAATTAATTATGTCGATTTGAATGGCAAGAATATTTTTTATGGCCAAACTTCATTGAGTAAAAGTGGACAACGAGAGAATATATTTATTTATTGTCTTCTTTTATTTTAAATCGTAATTGAGCATTTTTTTTGGAGTAGATATATATTCAATTTTAAAAAAGATAGAAATTTATAAATATATTGATTTTTCATTTATTATATATTTTTATCTTTAATCACCCATTTCGGAAAATTGAGATAAAAATTTCTGGTTCATCTTCGTGACAATAAAATTAAAGTCATTCTGTTCTAAGGATTATTAAATATGGTTGCGATATTTTCTCTGTTAAAATAATTAACTCCCTGTCAAAACGGCACGCGATTGCGTGTTTTTGTCTCCGTCCGCATTGTAACATTTTTATTTCATTCTATTTATTTTTTTATTTCACTTTTCATTGGTGATATGTAGTCCGGTATTTTTTCCTGTTACTTTTTTTTGGCTCGATATTGCGATTCTGTTTTACCGCAGGTGGCACCGTGAAACCAAACAGCGGGTGAAATTGTTTTTTTTCTTTTACTTTTTTTATTCTCATTTGTGGTCCACCGCAGTTGCAAAAAACTGCGCAGCATCAATTTAACAAGCACGTAGCAAAGCGACTACAAAGAGTTGAAATCAGTAGAGAAGAACTTTGATGTCGTTCCTAAAATGAAACGAAAAAGCAGCATAAATTAATTATCCAACGAATAATTCGAAATTCTTTTCTCCCTCTACCCATTTTATCGCATCAATAGAAACAACCCTGAAATGGAATTGAATTTCTTGATTGCTTTTCTTTTATTCCAAGTCAACGAAAAACCTCGATTGTTATTTTTCTCCTCTCATCAAGCTATAATGAACTACAGTTCAGTAAATCGATGTTCATTAAGTGACGAGTTCGCCTACGAGCAACGAGAAGTTCAATTGCGTTTCGTTATATTTTCCCTGAATACACGAATAAACCTTTAAGGTCGTTTTTCCCGACGCTGATTGAATAGTTTCGTTTGTCAGTCGTGAGAAACGATTGTGCAAAAGCGCAAAATCTCATTCTGTCGGAGAAGAGCGAATGAACAGGAAGGTCTCGAAGGGTTTCTGGGGTGAAATCCACGGAAATTAAAGGCAGTCGTTCGGGAGGCTGGCGGGGGTTGCATACGCAGCTTTGAGAGTTTGAGAGGAAGAGCGAGGAGGCCTTAAAGGGGATAAGGGTATCAAGCGAGAAGGTAAATAGCTCGCGGCGTCGGTGCGATCCCGCTTAAAGGATTCTCGCTCGTTATGTATACTCCAAGGTAGCGCTTTTAGGATCTTTAAAATATATGTACGGAGCATTTTGTCCCAAGTTACTAAACGTTATTAGAACCCTTTCTATCTATCGATGTGGTCGATGATTTTTTTTTTTCACTCATTTTTACTTTATTTTTTGGAGCCTTCCCTGCCCTCCCCCCACCCCGGGTTTTGCTTCATCAAGAGGTAACGGTTTTTGTGCCATTTTTAAATTGGACGGAATTTTTTTTCTGGATACCTTATCGAAATTGTCGATCTTTTTTATGAAATTGAAGTGAGTCGTATGTTACTAATTTTTTATTATATTCTTTTCGAATTTTGCAAAGAATATTATTTTTTCCGAAATTTTAATACGCGGTAAGCAGTAAGTAGCAAGTGGCTTCGTTAACGATAAAAGAAAAAAAACATTCTAAGCGCTTCGCTGGACCCGCAAGGCCGCGAGCGTGGTATATCTCGTGGAGGCAGGTCAAGAACTTGGTGAAAGTGTAGTCCTTTTCTCTTCTTCTTCTTCTTTCATAGTTCTCTTAACGCGGACTTCCACCATATCTTCCCGTGTCGACCGACGGCAAAGAGATATGCAGTAAAATATCGAATATCAAAATATTATTACGTTCTAAGATTAAAATTTTATTATTAGATTCAAAGATTAAAATTTCTAGGAAATCCAACAATAATATTCCGAATGGATAGATTAAATCCGAATACGTTACGTATGCTAAAAAATATTTATCTAAAAAATATTCAACATTAATCGGCCGGTCTTATGCAAAAGATTTAAATAATTAAAATCTTAAATTTTTAAGGTTTTATAATTTTTTTTTTTTTATTTCCGAAGTTGTCAAGGATTTTTTTAAACAATATTTTACAAGCGAATGGAATCTTGATTAGTATCATTGTCGCTTCGATATCTTACTGCATTTTGGGGCAATTACGTCGTTCATTTTTTTTTAGGTCGTTTCAAGGCAACTTAAGATCCAAAAAAATAAAAATAAATAAATAAACAAAAATATACGTGACACAGACTTTTGTCAAAGTGCCAGTAATTACCCCATTTATATGCACCAGCTGCATAATCGGATATAGTCGGAGCTCGATAAATTGTGTAATGCCCCGATAAGCCTGAGAATTTCGCGAGAAATCTGGAATGAGCGGTTTTAAAGCAAGGCCAGGGGTGATACGGTTGTTTATTGCGAGGCGTCGACAGCCGAGACCTATATATTATATCTATGTGTACACGTAGATTGCGTCGAGTCCGGTTTTATACACTCGCGCGAACATCGAGCACGCGCCGTTGAATTAATTCACGCCCTATGCACCGAACCGAGTGGTCAATCTCGGTTTTTTCTCACGAAGCATCCATTTGCGATAAATTAAAAAAAATATCTGTCTATGAATGATGATTATTTTTTTATATCAACGTTGATTCAATATTTTTTTTTTCTCATTGTAATAATTAAAGTTTCGAGCTAAAAAATATTTTAACAATTTTAGCCTTCAGAGTGTTTTTTTTTAAACACACAACGAATAAAATATAATAATAACAACAAATGTAATAGATATATAGATATAATTATATTTATATCTATATTAAAATAAGAATTTTATAAATGTTGGGTGGATATTAATATACCGGTATTATATAGCTATATTACATAGATACTATGTATAGATATAATTTCTCTAATATTAAGAAACTCTCTCTCTCTCTCTTTCTTTCTTTTTTTCTAATTTCTCTATTCACATGTTACATAGATATAATTTTGTTCAATTAAAATTACGGCCATGCCCATAGAAATTTCATAAAAATTGAATGTTTCCATATCTATAATAAAATTTTTTTTTATAGATGCCGATATAAGTATATCGAAATTATATAGCCATATCATATAAATACTATATAGATTTAATTTCGCTGACACTAAAAAACTCTCTTCTGCTCTCTCTCTCTCTCTCTCTCTCTCTCTCTCTCGCTCTTTCCCTCTCTTATAATTTCTCTATTCACCTATTATATAGATATAATTTTATTGAATTAAAATCATCGACATGTCCACAGAAATTTAATAAAAATATACAAATTTCGTAACAAACAAATAAATAGCTGCCGTAGACGGCCGCGTTATCATCGTAAATGGAGCGACAACGGGTTGTGATGGAACATAATAGCCGTTCCATCTCAACCCGCGTATATTTGTCGACGCGTGGCAGTTGTAAACGTTTGTCGAGCGTCTGCTTTATGCATCGAATGTCTGAATCAACAACTCTCGGTCGGCGCATCTTATTCCGTCGAGAGCACTTTGCGCGAAACGCAATGCGGATGTCGCGAGAAATTCGCATTAGGCTCTTGAGAGGTTACAGCCCGGCCCAAAGATAGTTTTTCAACGCGATGGGGTGCGGCTTCCCGCCAGAGCCGGAGGCATAGTCCAGATAAGAGAAACGCGGCTGTTGCGGCTGTATCGATGATAAGCGAGCGATCGACGAAGCCGGTCACGAGACGTTTTGCTACGCGCAATTCGATATTCAATTTTTGTCCCGCGATTTTAACGATTTTTTGGTTTCTTTTACGTCGCTTTTCTATCACAGATTTTATTACTTTTGTGATTAGATGATTTTTTTGATGTACTGGAAAGTTCAAAAATTAACAGAAATCGAAAATTGCATTACGATAAATTTTCAGGGTTTCTGGAAATTCTATTTTTCCGTCAACGACATAATAAAAATTCTGAAAAATCATTAATTGATCGAATATTGCATAGCAACTAGTGGAAATTAATTTAAATTTGAATCTTGTTGATAAAAAAAATTACCTACAGTGAAACGTTTAAATTCTTGTTTCTTAATTTTGTTGGTTCAAGTTCAATTTAATTCAAACGTGTCAGTTGTTTTTCGTACCTCTCGGAATAGCTTCGGGATTGAAAGGACAGAACAAGCATCCTGCTTCGTGTTTGCTCCCTCAAGTGGTAGCGATTCTTGCGTACGCAATTATCGTTTCACCGGAAGCTGTTGCAGATCACACTGCGGCAAAGCTCGTGCTGCACACGTACCGCTGCATATCAGTCTACGGTACTGTAAGCGGTATGCGCTTTGAATACCGAGCTGCTCGTGAAACGAGATGCATATATGACTATTCGGCGATACCATATATATTTATGTACGTAATGTGCATGCCTCCATTTCTTGGCTCTACATTCGAACGGATCTGCATGCTCTCGTGTAACTTCTTCGACATTGAAATGAACATGGACGACCGCCGTTAATGGGAATTGGAGGTGGAATTAGTGTAAATATTGATCAATTTTCGAATTAAATATCGATTTATTATACTTACTCCACTAAATCGGCTATCGAAGTGAGTTATGAAACATCTACTCACTGGCTTCGCTGATCTCTTGCACCCCTCGCCAATAAAGTTCCTTATTGGGAAATGAAGTTGTTAATAGAAATTCAATGAAAGTATTGATTTGATCGAAGTAAATACAATTTACTATTTTTTGGGGGGAAAGTATTTGTAATTTTCTAACAAAAATAAGTCGGCTTTTAAATGTTTCACTTTTGTGTACAGTTTGGGCTATATTAAAACCCCTTCGGTTCGGTACAAACAAATATAATCAGTTTCAATTATATTATCCGTTAATTAAACAATTTAAATGTTCAAACGGTTCCAATTCAGAGAAGTAATTCTTTCTGCAATTAATTATGTTCCTATAGCTAGTACGTCTCAAATCGACTCCAACAACTTTCCGATAAATCTCTCACGTTTACGAGCTTCTCCAACGGATTCAGCGAATTACTCAATCACGCAATTATTTCTTATAACTACAAAATTTTCAATTCCAAGACGTACACATTTTCTCGAAATATTTCGCACGGAGTAATCGCTTTGACAATATCAATTATTCCCAGGTTTGATGCTACTCGGGAGTTTTGCGCGATCGACCAAAATTGTCGCGACTTCGTCATCGCGTTACTCATTTGACACGTCGGGGATTAATTGAAATTACCAGATTAACCAGAGGCGATTGTCACACGTGCGACGGCGCTATCGTGCCGTCGAACAAATATCGATGAATTGTTTTTTTATGAATAATCCACTCGTAAAATTGGACCAGCAATCGCGTGGGTGTTAAATGGAGAGGACATTGAAATAATTGAAACGTCACCTCGATGGTTCCTTTTCGCAGACGACAGAGAAACTATGGGTAGAAAACTCACTGGAATAAACAGAAATATGTCAAATTGCGACTTTATAATTTTTTTTTCTTCTATAACTCCATCGAATTGTGACTGATTTCGATGAGTGTATAAAATGTAATTAATGTTTAATTACACTGATGGCCTCGTAACTTTTGGTAAAATTTTTCGTAAAGTGTCATTGCTGCACATTCATTCGATGAATTCGGTGATTTCATGGTCGATATTTATAGCTCGTGATTCGTGCATGAAATGACGGGGTTGTCCGTTGCTCAAAAACCTGGCTATAGGTGGTTACGGTGCGGCAGTAGCGGGAACTCGCGTCATACGCTCTCGCACTTGCTAATTGGTATCGTTAATCACGACTCGGTTTGATGGACGTACATCGTGCTCAATGGCACTGCGATATATATTTGCAATCGGGTACCATATACGACTCACTCATACATCAATTCGTATATATATATACCGGATATAGAAGCTGCGAGAGATTTTGTCGGCTTAACCACGAAGTCCAGTCGATTGGACGATAATTTAGCTATAACGACAATTATCAGCTGGGACTACGTGACATTACTGTTGCGTAGTCCTAATCTTTGGATCAACCTAGAGCTCGTAAAAAAATTAAACCCCCCCCGACTAAGAGTAAAAACGCGGCTCAACATTTAAAAAAAGTTTTGGTATTTTTTTTTAAATGATTTTAGTCCTTAAAAAAATAAAGTTGGCAAATTTTTTGAATGAGATCGGTATTGCAACTACAAATACATATTTTTTATTCATTTATGGGATCATTGTTACTACACCAGAGTTATTGTTGAGTCGAATGAACTTCGTGGTAAAGCCAACGAAAATTTCTCGTCGCTTCCATATCCGGTCACAATAATAATTACGTAAAGATTAGATCATCGCTCGTTTCAATTAGCGCTTCCTCCCGGTTTCCGAAGATTTTCCGTCTGACGTTGGTTATTGAGTACGCTGTCTATCGACGATGTGGCCGACCTCGGGGCATCATCTGTGAGCCAGATTCCTCGACGTTAAAACTTTGTTATCCCACAGTGGTTTACTTCGTGGACGATCGGAGGCTTCATAGCGATGATGATATGCGGTCTGAGCGTTTGATGATGTCAATTAAATTGAAATAGTCGCCATTAACGAGTTTTGGAATCTATCGTACGTACACGCGTGAAATAACGTTGGATCGACCAATGGCGTAGCTTCTTTTTCCTCTGAAACCAAAATACATTGAAATGGTGTTTACTAATTTATTATTATTTTTCTTTTATAATGATCAATAATGACGAAAAGATGTTATTATAGTTTTGCTGTTTTGTTCAGTGATGTCAACGATATTAATATAATTATAGAAAATAAAGCTGAGGTATATAATTATCAAAAATCTAATTTCGCGTGTCCACAAAATTCGAGATAATTCATATTTCTATCTATTCCCAAAAACACTCAATCTGTTTCAACGAAAACGACGAAAAAAACCTCACAGGTTTTTGATCAAATTAAAAAATAATTACAGATATGACATTTGATGAAGCATTAAAAATTTATAATTATTTTCCTCGTCGTGTTATCGATGCTGAGTAAAAATAGGAGCGTTTCTAGTTTCACCCACATATATATGGGGAGCCGGGCTGAAGCCAAACTGATCTAATCAAGCCGCTGTGGCGTACGAATTTTCTGCCAAGTGGTGCTCATTGTCGGGTCGATATTGGCCAATTGAGTCGCGTCTACCGCCGTCTAATATTCGACCACGTGGGTGTGTTACCGACGTATGCTCCTACGCGAATCGCATCCCCAAACGTTCTTTATTCCACACCGTCCGCACAAACGTTTGTGTGGCTACGGTCTCGGTGGAAGTCCGCATACGCCTTGTACGTCATCACGTAATTTTATGATTCTCGTGTACTACGCGAGTAAGGTTCGCAACCTTAGTCCTTCTTTCTTCGTATGTAACGAACAATAAAACTACGGACGTAGTTAACGGTGTAAGTGGGTTTGCATATACATGTATAAATATATCTACATATGCGGTGTGACAACAGTTGAACCACCCACCTGGTCGCGTGCAGCTAGGTCGTACACCGCCGGTAATATAACGCCGGTTATTACATCTACCTTTCTCGCTTCTTGCGTAAGCTTGGACAGCTGTTAGCTCGACTCGTTTTTTCACTGTCTCTTGCCTCAATGCAGTTGCAATGATGATAACAATATTAATATTATACTGATAATAATGATATAATTATAATCGTTATTATTTTTATTATTATCATATAATATAATATAATATAAATAATATAATATTATTATTATTATTATATTATATATATTATATAATAATAATATTAATAATTATATAATATATAATATTATAATAATATTATACAATATTATTATATTATTAATATCATATTATATAATAATAATAATAATAATTATTATTATTATTATTATTATTATTATTATTATTTTTATTATTTTTATTATTATTATTATTATTATTATTATTTTCAGTATTTTCTATCTGTTATTCCCATTTTGAATAGGAAATATTGGGAAGAGAACGAAATTCCTCTTAGTGATGAAACCATTCAAACAATAACGATCCAACAATAATTTCGTGCGGTAAATCAACGAATTACATTTTAATTCAAACAACAACAAAAAATCTACTTATCCCATTTTCTTTGTCCTTCGCTCGGTCAAAAATATTCCCAGCTGTCTCCTTGTTTCTCCGATCGTTGATATCGAACAGAAGCATAAAATCGAGCCTCCGGAGATGAGAAATCCTCGAGACAACGCGAAATAAAATGCCGCCGCCGTGCATCGATAAAATCACGGTACCGTAAACGTCAGAACCTTCGATCGCTCATGAACTGGAACGGAGCGTCGATCCAACCGAGTCTCCGCTGCCACTGCACTCTATTAGGTATTCACACGTCAGTGGCATGTCGAATGTTCCGAAAATAGAAGCTTCGTAAACTCCGTTCGTTCGGAAATTCCCGGGTTTGTTACGGCCGCGCACACGCGGCTCAACATCTTCGACTGCAACTGCCATAACGAAACAGCTCAATTATTAGTAATGTCAGAGGTATAGTTGCCTTGGCCCTCTGACTGCTTGTAAAACTCGTAACTCGAGCAGCGAGTAACCCGGCGCTTCGTCGAGGGCTCCCGCGAGCGACGCAAATGCCGTGTAATTATATTACAACTTCGCTCGAGAGTTTTTTTGCATACGGCGTTTGCGAAAGAAACCGTCGATTCGGAACGATTTTTATCATACTTGGTTACCGAAGAAACGCGGTTGCTATGTTTTGGAAAGAAATAGATAAGGAAAATTATCATTGCATCGATTGAGAATTTTTACGATAAAGTTGTGTCTTCTGGTTCCAAAATCGTACTTTTTCGTGTTATTTTTAACATTTTTACCGACAGGCAAATCAGCGTTTGATTGAAGAATGGATAAATGCGTTTATTAATATTTTTCGATGATAAGAGAAAAAATCTGAGACTCGTTGAGGATTGCGGCTTAACAGTCCATCAGTCGGCTGACAGCCTTATCAAATTAATCATACGTCTTTATCAAAATAATTAAAAAGCTGATTACGCGATGAACGCGTTTGGTACGATCGTGGCTCTTAATTACGGCGATGATTGATATAGCGTCAAATCGTCTGTGATATCGATGAAATATTTAGATGCGGTCTTAAAGGACGGACGGATAATAAGGATAATTAGCGGAAAAAATTGACGGAGAATGAATGCAAGTGCGAGTGCGGAATAAGACAGCGGCAAGGAGGTCGAGGGCACGATCCGGATTATCTAGCCAGCAGCCACTGGCTCATAGTTTTGGCTGAGAGTTTGGTCACTCGAGAAAGAAATAAATAATCCGTCGATCGTGGGAGAACAAGAGAAAAGCGAAGATCACCGGATGGACCGGACGAGACAGGAGAGAGACAACGCCTCCGATCCTTCGTAGACTGACCGGCGACGGGAATTACCGAAGAAGTCTTCGTCGACGATTCGATTCGTGCATCTCGAGCCAGAAAAATCGAATTTTCCCGGGCGTGGAAGCTCTTGGCACGAGACATTCTCATGAATACCCCACCACGTCCCACGGGACTCGAGAGACTCGCGATATTTCAACCGGAAATGGCATTTTCACTCCGTCCGACAGGATACCGTGGGCGTTTTCTTCGGTTACGTTCATTCTTGCACGAATAGTTTTATTACAATGTATTACTGTAGCTCGTTTTGACATTGAAAACCGGACGTGCTGAGTAGAATTTTTTATTTTTTCATTTTCTTTTATGGCAGAGTTTTCGTTGATGCGAAAGTTGAATGTTTTTGAATTTGTGTGGTGGTTGTGGAAATGTCGGGTTGTGCTCCAGTTGGTTGCGTCAGTTCGTATTTTGGGTTACGAGAGTCGATTGGGATTGTGATCACTCGGACGTTTTACTTTCGGTCCGTGGTAGCGATTTATTGCTCGCGGGTGTCTGAATTTTGATTCGAATGCGACAGTCCGGGAGCGACGGTTTTATTTCTGTATCGTTAAATTGTCGAGAGACTTCTCGCTGTTGGATTATTAAGTGAGGGTGGTCTCGTAGTGGTTATGTGTCCGAAATTTGAGGTAACGTGAATTGCAAGGGCAAGGGCGTGAGATTCGTGATGCAGTTGGAGAAAATAAGTATTTCAGTCACCGTCACAACAGACAAAAATTTAATGCGATAACAATCTAATTTTTGAAGAATCGATAAAATTATTTTGTTCATATTCGGAATAAATAAATAAATAAATAAATAAATAAATGAATAAATAAATAAATAAATAAATAAATAAATAAATAAATAAATAAATAAATAAATAAATAAATAAATAAATAAATAAATAAATAAATAAATAAATAAATAAATAAATAAATAAATAAATAAATAAATAAATAAATAAATAAATAAATAAATAAATAAATAAATAAATAAATAAATAAATAAATAAATAAATAAATAAATAAATAAATAAATAAATAAATAAATAAATAAATTTTAAAAAGATGGATTACAAATTTTACTATATGGTAGAATTTCATACAGAAATTGACTGAGTCACAGCATACTTATTCCAAACTTTCAGCCATTTCGCTTTTATTCGCAAAATATAATATTACATTTATTTTGAGATAACTAGTAAATTTCGCGGACAGAAGTATTATCGAGAATGACTGAACGGTGCGAAATTAAGACACCGCAACGTTGCCAAAAATGAAGTCATCCGTGCCGTCGCGGTGGTTGGGATAATTCCTGTGGCAAGATTTTCGTAATGACGAAGTTATACCGTCGCTCAAAGCACTTCTCAAAATCACGAGACTCCCGGGGACACGCCCACCTTTTTTCACTTTTTTTAACATTTTTTCTAGTTCTCTCATTTCGTTTGTTGGGGCGTGATTCGAAAAGGTATGTAGGATATCCTACGCCGTTTCGGGAGACGGGTGGCCCCGAGACTCTCAGATATGCTAGATATTTTCGAAACATTTAAATAAATTGGATGATAATCGTCAAAAGAACGACGAAAACGTGGCATGAGATTACCCTTACATGTATCTCGTTTCGTTGCATATGATTTCGGATATTTTCACGAATAAATCTTCACCCCGTCAATATCATTGCCAAAAGGCATGAAAAATTGCATATATTTTAAATGGGATACTTCGACCAGTGCGGGTGGAATGTTAGAATTGGACTAGGAGGTCCGAAATAGGCTTAACAATTTTGTGTTTCTTTAAAGATCGATTTTCAAGTTGTCCCAAGCAAAATTCGACCATGACCGAAATAACAACCACCCTAATATATATAAATGAAGTGAATATATACCCTTTTACTTTATCGTTTAATTCTGCGACGTCTTTCGCGCTCGACTATTTCCAACAAATCCTCCTTCTCCTCCTAATACTCCAGTTTCCACGAGTACTCAGTATATAGATATATAATACATTGATACTTCACGCTCAAGACATTTTACACCGTTATTGTAAACTAGACGCGGTGCGACTGTGTGTCTGTACAAAATTCTACGAGTAGAACTACCTCAAGGACTTTTATCCACAATCGTGCCCCCACTCCCCCCAGTATCAATTGGATCTATGACTTTTCCATCACACTTCGAGAGACAGGATTCTTTACCGATGTTGGCATTGAACCGCACGCTTGAAATATCGACCTCACCCCGTATTTGAGTCGCTCGAGCCACTTGAAATTTTTATTCGATTTACTCGATTAATTTACTATAACAGCGAGAGACGTCTGACTGAAAATATTTTTGATCCAGGCACGATATCGAAGTCCCATGGAAAATGATATTTTTCTTAAGATTTTCGTACAACCTCGGTCAACATTTTTTTACCGAGAAATAAAGGACGCTTCTTAAGGGCTCGAAGTCGTGAATATTTTTTTTTGTGGCGTGTTTCATGTCTATTCGATGATCCATGTACCAGAATGTTGGGAATTCGGGAAACACGATGGTAGAATAACGAAGAATATGTATCGTCAACTTCTCAAACTTTTGAGTCAACAATTTTTAAACTGTTGAGTCAAGATGTATTTTTTTCGAATCTTGTTTTGTATATTTTATTGCTTATCACAGATACCGATTGAGGCAGCGGAAATAATTCATTGAAATGAAAAACATACTAATAATGATAAATTTCGGAAAATTAATTAACAGAGAAAACGAACCATTCGTGCCACGATAAAGCCCGAAGCGGCCGATTGACCATTCGCGAGATACGATCTCGAGCACGATTATCGAGACTCCGGTGACGCGATTTGCAACCACGAGTTCTCTTTATTCTTCTGCCGCCTCCGCTGTCTCATTCTGCAATACATCGCTTCGATGGAATTTCTCGCGCTCACGTCGACATAGTAATTGCTGAGCCAAGCACGTGCCCGAGCTCATGTCGTGTGATTATCAACGTTAGATCTTGCGCTATCGGAAACGCCGTGATTGCCCGACCAAAATTTTCCTTTTTCAATTTTTTTTACTTCTATTTGTCTGATGAATACCTCAAATTTTTCTTGCACTGATAAGATTATTACAATTTGTGGCTAATGTTATGAAAAATTGCTTGGATTATTGCTGGTGTTGTTATTGTTGTTATTATTATTGTTATTATTATTATTATTATTATTTATATTATTATTATTATTATTATTATTATTTATATTATTATTATTATTATTATTATTATTATTATTATTATTATTATTATTATTATTATTATTATTATTATTATTATTATTATTATTATTATTATTATTATTATTATTATTATTATTATTATTATTATTATTATTATTATTATTATTATTATTATTATTATTATTATTATTATTATTATTATTATTATTATTATTATTATTATTATTATTATTATTATTATTATTATTAATTTATTTATCAATTAATATGAATAATATTAATATTATTATTTATTACTATTTTTTAATAATTATTATGATTTGATTATTGAATTATTTGATAATACTTTTTTCGTGCGGAATCGTAGAAACGATCGAACAGTTCCGGCGCGATTTCTGTGAGCTTTCCGAGGTCTCGTCTAATAGCGTTAATTCCGCGTTTGCGCAAACGTTCGATCGACCTTTGAAACGCGTCATTGTGCTGCTGCTGCTGCTGCTGCTGCTGTCGCTCGCTCGTCGACGAGAGGCTCGTCGCGTTTCGGATTATTCCACAGAGGATGATTGCATCGATGGCACGCACGTGTGTGCAGAAAAATTCCGCGAATCGTTTCTCCGGGACCGTGAGATTACGGCCGGTCTTCGCAATCACACGTGCAGACTCATACGTATACATATATGTCTGTTCGATAAATTGTCGTTGGTCAATCAGACTGCATGGCACGACGATTCATCCGGGAGGATTTTCCACGTTTCGCAATAAACTTTTCCGTCTGCCGTTGCGAAGATTCTCCACGTTGCGCCATTTCTAGTCATCGTCGATTGGCATCAAAAATTTGTTGTCTCTCCTCGAGTTCTTACTCCAAATATGAGGAAGAAAATAAAATCGTTGCGGGAAGAAAGAATAAATAAATGAACAAAAATGAAGAAAAGAAAAGGGAAGAATTTGTACTATTAACAAAACAACGTGAATTTGCATAGATTTCCGTTAAACTTTTAAGCTAACACAGGAGTGGCGAGGAAAGTTTAATGCAATATAAAATTCCGATAGCCGCGACCCGATTGTTCCACTTAAAGCGGAAGAGTCTACACTGCACTAGCTATTCTACCCGTAGAATTATTATTATTATAGCTCGCCTGTGCCGCGACGAACACCGTTGTGACGTGTAGACTGTCCCGGGGTTGTAGAACGTTGCAGCCTGGCTAAGCTATAATTACATTCAGCCGATAATGAAATAAATTTATCTCCGTTCGATACACTCTTTAAACTATATTTATATATATATTTCCGAAGAATATAGGTTTGGTCGAGCCTTTCATAGATTAATTTGATTGCCAAACCGGTTTCGAGGATTTTTATTTATTAAATAATTGCACTTTTTCCACGTACGCAATTACTCGTGCGCGGTTTTCGTATTATACTTGCATACTAAGTCGTTTTTAATTTTTCATATGGAAGACAATCATTCTCGAAAAGCAAATTTATCGGCTACGTTTTTTTTTCGACGATGTTTCGCGGTACGATAACGGGGATACGAGTCAATAAAACTATACAATTTTTATTTAATTTATATTAACATTACTTTCCTATGTTTCTGAAACCGTGGTTTTATTTATTATATTTATTATTATAGGGAAGTTATTTCTCTTTTTTTCAAATTTACACGGTTACTCTCCAGCGCGCGCAGGGCTATGGTGAGCCCTTAAGCCACGAATTTTACGTCAAACTCAACGTCCTACGCAAAGAAAAAAAAACCAAAAAACAAACGTGAAAATGATAGGACAAGGCTTCAAAAAAATAACAGAGCAGCCCTTAATTTCCGATTCAGTTCAACGACCTCAATAATCTTCGATAATCCGAGACTTTCATGGCAGTTTCGCTCGTTCCTCTTCTGCGAGTATTCTTGAATATTGCCCAATGCGCATTCAAAAGCACTGACACGTATCACCCGCACAGCCACACATATCCATACCCATCCATAAATATAAGAATCTACAAGCGTATCGTCAATATCGCGTGTCAGCCCCGCGCACGTAGACTAACGACGACAGACGTGCGCTTCCCATTGCTCGATAGACACGCGAGCCCCGTGTGTTTATCACGAAAAAACGTGTGTCCGTAATCGCGATGGGAATTAACGCCGACGGTTGCTGCAGGGGTCGGTAACACTCGAGTGAAAATAATAAAAAAAAAAACAATAATGCGATACAAAGTAGGAAGAGCTGTTAAAAATTATTCGTCATTAATACAGATCGAAAGCCCTGCGATTATTTTTTTAAATTTTATTATTGTTTTTAATCTTGGCTCTACGATGGTTACACAAATTTTGCACAAACGCGAATAGTGGTTGATGAAGCGTATAAGGGTAGGTTTTCCAACGGAGCACGGTTGATCGTTCGGGTAACTTTCCAGACGCTCCAGGCAAGGGTGGGTCTCGAGCTCGGGTAGATGCGTCACCTCTGACGGTCTCCCATACTCGCAGAGACTGTATATCACCACCCTTGTGCCACTACTACCCTTATAACCGATGTAGGTGTACATATATGTTCGTATATACATGTACATTATACACCATCGTGCGTAGGAAGCGACGGAACAGCGGGAGACGGGAGAGAAGTCGCTGCTAACGATAATCATTGTTATTCGTCAGCAGATCGAAGGCGGATGAAACTGCGAATAAAACGTGCCGTGTATCTCCCACCCCCTTTCCGCCCCTCGTGGCGTATACGTGCGAAAAAAAAAGATCGGTGAAGAATGGCCAATCGAACGAGGTTGTTTTCTTTTTTATAGTCGTTACCGGATGAACGATCGTGAGGTAATTGACCCCAATGGCGGCAAGGGACGGTATATTGATCGAAAAAGAAACTTGCTTTCAATTAACTCATCCCAGAATAATTTTTTTGGGAATGAACGGATACGTAAATAACTATTATCCCATGTTCTATTATGTTTTGAGCCGAGCAATTAGGTTCACGGGGTTTTGTATTTTTACAAAATATTTTGCTGTCTGTTGATAATAATTCTAGGTCGTAATTTGAGGCAATTTTTTTGGTTCATCATAATAGTATTACAATGAAAAAATAAAATAATTCATTGTTCAACATTCTTAATGGCACAAAAAATATAATTATACTACAATAAAAGAAGAAAAAAATAATACAATAAATAATGATAAAATATATTAAACAATCGATAGAAAAATTGAAAAAATAAAAAAAGCATTGTGCAATATTTTTATTCGCACAAAAAATGGTTGTAACGGTTCAAAAAACGTTAAGCAACCATTCAAATAGTATGAGACGCTGTTTACGCGATTTGATATAACATTTTCTTTAATGTGATGGAATTTAATAGCCAATAATAATAATGGAAGGAAGTTGTATGTTTTTCGGTCGTTGAGCATTGAGCGGATGAGACAAATTCGTTGTTTAATTTCGTCAGTCTCGTGATTTCGCCCGAGGCTGGGTTGGAAGCCGAACAAAAAGGGGCCGCAGGCGCATTGTTTCGTACCATTAGACACTTACCGGTATAGATGCGGACCGTTCGGGAACGTCGTCTCGTCGGTTACGCTCAATGCGTAAGCGAGCTCGATAGAATAATCTTAAGAACTTCTATCCATCTATCTCTACATATATATATTAATATATGTATATACGTTGGTGCGTTGGTGGACGTGTTAGCCTTGAATCAGCTGCTTATTTTCAATGTCAACGAGTATTAATAATACCAGCATCGCGTGCGTTTAGACGCGAAGAGATTCGGAGAGCACATCTTGTTAATAATGTATCGCGTTGCGTGTGTGAATACGATTGGTGTGTAATCGTGTGTGTGCGTGTGCTGGTAAGAGTAACTCAGTATTACGTGTAAACTGCGCGAACTCTATCGCACGTTTATTCACGTGTGAGCTTACAATAATATTCCAAATGTTTGTACTGAACGAATCTCTCCATTTTCCAACGAGGAAACACGCGCGCAAACTTGCGGGTGTTCAAACAAACCAGTTGGATGATTTTTTTTTAATGTGATTTTTTCGGTGGACTGTCAAAAGTCATCCTCCGAAGATTTTACTTGTCGAGTGGAAAATAAACAAACTTTTCAGTCGGGGTTAATCGGGTTTGGATTTGTTTGAATACGCTTTCGGTTGGATGATCCACGCAGCAAAATGATTATTCCAATCGGCCTGGGATGTTTGGGAAATTCAGATTTTCATTGAATTTGTTAAATTGGAATGTTTTATTGCAGAGACTGATATTTGCGCGATTTTTGGAATTTGATTTAACAAGATTGCACATTTTTCCGTGATTGATGGTTGGCCAGCTATTGCTTTACCGTTGTGAATCATTGTACTCGTTAAAATTGACAATTTGACTGCAAAATCTTGGATTGAAAGATCGCTAGACATATTGAAATTTTACTGCTGCGATTTAATTATGGAAAAACGGAGAGAAATTGTTTTTACTAGCAGAGAAATAACATTACTAAGATTATAATCAATATTTTATATAAATAACTTCAATTCTTATTCATAAACAGATTATGTCGTAATTATTATATCGTAAAATCTTTTGCCCCGTCAATGACTATAATATTTATTTTTTATATGATGATTTTTATATGAACCCATTTTACCACAAAAAGAGTGGAATCATTTGGCAAATAACGAAATTTTATTTTATCACCAGAAGAGTTCCAGGAAAACTTAGAAAAAAAATATACCCTCAGTCTCGTCGTTTTTGTAAACGAAAAAAACAGTAGACTTATTTGGTTTTGCCTCCAAAATAAACTCATTTGGTTAGCCTAATCTCGTTTATTTCTTCCCGTATGCGCAATTTCCGGCATCCCCGTGTCTCAAAACCTCGTTCACAGTCTAAATTACAAGAATCTTGCTCAATCCAATTTTTCGATAAAAGGACATGTTCGTTTTCGCCTCCGAACCGCAGATATATTGCGGATGCAACGATCTACGTCAATACAAGTGTTCTTGGTCGAGGTCAGGACGTCGTTGTCGCTTGCAAACCCGGCGTACTTTCTCATACGCCCGTTGCGATAGGCTACGTACAGAACTGGTTTGCTTCGTTGGGCATGAAGTTATTGCATAAAGTTGTTGTTTGTGTAAGTACGCGTAAACGTCACGCGCTATCTCGTTGTACCTCGGCGCGAATTACACACACAGATCACGCTTCGACAGCGAACCCGCACACGGCAAAACGTTGTTTCTTGTGCTGTTGCCGATGTTGCTCCTGTCGCTGCTGCTTGCGCTGATTCTGCTGCTGGTGCTGCTGATGATGCTGCTGCTGCTCGCTGGTGCGTCGTTGACGATTGTAGATCATACCGTAAACCGGCGATGGGGCGCCGGACGATGCTTTCTAGATATCTCGGGCGAAAGAAAGAACCGCGCCGAGACCGTGTAGGAGATCACGATGTGAAGAGTTCTGTACACGAGAGTAGGTACAGGGAATTCGGTACCCGGTAGGAAAAACAATGCTGGGTTGATTGCAAGACATCAGCCGTTTCTCGTGGTGCAATGTTTGTTAGCAGTTCTAAGACGGTTTTAGTTTCTTCCGGATTGTAGTCCCAAACTGATTGAGAGAATAGAATTTATTCGGCTGCGACGGATTTGAGGTTTTCTCGGTGATTTAAAATGCATTACTTTGCTTGTTTTGTGACTGTAATGATTGCAGTGGAGTTTATGGTTATGTTTTAGTGAGGAAGTATTGATTTCTTATACAATGTTATAATGAAGGCTCTACACGTGGGGGGGGGGGGGGGGGGGGGGGGGTAGTGATTTTTTCCTATGACGAGGAGTACACCGTCTTGTCCCATTATTTTCTTTTTACGGTTATTTGTTTTTTTTCCGAAACCTTGTAGATATCTATTTTTTTATCATGGAGCCTGCTTCTGTATTTTTGATAGCTCGACGTCTGTTTACTAATACTTTAATTTGTTATTCAATATTTTATTGACATATTATTGATATTATTCAATTATTATTAATTTTGATTTTATTTTAATTTTTATTCAATATTTTACTGCCATCGTTTATTTTGTTCTCAAATATTCCTTCTTCATTTTCGCCTCACTTCCGTTATTTTAATGGTCTGTCACTTCCATTCTCTTTCAATCATTCTTTCTCTGTTCTTTTTTCAACGTTCGTTCATTGAATTTTTCCACGTTCATTGGCTCATACAAAAGCTAATTGCAATGAGGAAAAATAAATTACTCCAATTATCGTTAGAAATCCATTCGTACGAACACAATTTTTCATTTTAACTTCGCGAGGAATCGTGTCACGGTTGTATTCTCGCCCTTATGTCTTCGTGATAGTCGACGAATGGCCGCCTGTGGTGCAAAAACAGATCGCAACTATAATCACGCGACATCGCGTGGACGCGAATAAAGCGAGACTCCTTTAGTCGTAAAGTTCACTGGAGCACACCTGACTATCTCCCTCGAGTGTTTCAGAGTGAAATTTGAATAACGCTGGAACAATGTTTCTCCATCGTGGTTGGATGTGATCGTGACGTGAATATATATATGTATAGGAGGATGGTTGTTATTTAGGTCATTTTTAAATTTTGTTTAGGCCGGCTGGGGATTCGATTTTAAAGAAAGAAGGACAAATTTTGAGCCTGTTTTGAACTTTCTAGTCCAATTCTGACCTTCCCCTTAACTAAGTAAAATTTTCTTCTTTTAATACGTTCTATTTTCTTGCGTTTTTCTTATTATATTGATGGGACGATTAAATATTCCTGAAAGGAAGCAATATATATCTATAATTATATATGAATATACAAATAATTTTGAAATAACTAGAATATCCGATCCCCCACCCCCAAACTGACGTTAAATACCCTGCACTACCTTCTCGAACAACTACAATGAATTTAGGGCTCCGGGTTTCTCAAATATTCCAGTTATTTCAACATTATTTAAATAAATTGGATGATAATTTCATATGGTGTTGGATTTTTTCGAATGTATTCGATGCATTCTAAATAAGAAACTTTAGCTAGTTATTGAGGATAATTGAAATTGAACTAGAGGGATCAAAATATGGTTAATATTTTTTTTTTTTAATTTTTTTAGCCGTCCAAAACAAAATTCAATAATGACCCAAATAAAAACCACCGAATGTACATATTATGATATCGAAATATATTCATGCTCTATGTATATTATTCCGTGCTGCTATCGAATTGAGAGCACAAAAAAAAACTGTGCAGCAATGCGGGTTTATAGAATTTGTACATTCGCCGAACATGTATGCAGCTCATGTTCAATGCAGCCTGCATTACTGTGTTCTCCCGTACACGTCAATCGATGAGCCTCACATCGAGCCAAGCGTCCCACGCGGAAAGTTTTATCATCGGTTTCGTACATAAAACTTTGCTCGTCCGCAGCGCACAAATATATGAGAACAATTCTACGTACAATCCCCAGCGTTATTGAAGCCCCTCGGGACAGACGTTCATTAAATAACTGCGGAAAACGAATTTTCATCGAAAATCATTTTTATGGTCAACGTAGACAAAACGTTTGTTTACAATATTTATCACCGACCTCGATAAATTGATTAATGTCCTATTTAATGTACATAATATGTTAAGTCTATTATTACTATTATTATTGTTATTATTATTATATAAAATTTATTTTTATACTTTTTAGGAATAACCGCCATGTTTCAAAAAAATATATGAAAACGTATGAAAATGCGATTAACATATTATGTATATCGTTGAAAATATAATAATAGTACTAATTAACTTGCGGACTGACTCATCAACCGCCAGTCCGAGGATTTGAAACGAGAAACATAAAATTCGAAAAATAGATTTCATGATTTAATCACTGACGTAATCATCGAAAGGCTTTTTTTTTAATTGGACCCCTGGAGTGACGAAAATTACGTAACACTTTTTTTTCACGTTCTCTTTAATGTCCTTCAGGCTCGAAGAGACATCAATTTTGTTTCCGATTGCAAAGATTACCCATAGAAGTAATAAAAACGTTAATTTCGATTTTTTTCATAATGACCTCCTAAACAAAGGAATCTGGATTCAAGGCTTATTTTACAAAACGCGTCGTAGCTGTTGTGTTCCCTCTATTGGGATAAATTATATTCATATAGATATTTTCCATATCGTGTTTATTGAAATCTTAAGAAAGTGTTTTAAGAGATTCTTCTCGGTTTATTCTTGTCGGTATGAAAAGAAGGTAAAAATGCCGAGGGTTCAAGCGCTTGCCATTCTTTTCTTCTTCAGATTCGCCTGCTTCATTATTTCTTTTGCAACATCTACAATATTTTTTCAACACAAATCGATTCAACGCCCAAATTTCATTTTTTCATATTGACCGATTGATCGTTGAATTTCGTAGATTTACTTTTCGATCAAACGTCGGCCATCGACTCGCATTTCGAATAAAAAATTGAGAGCTCGTTAATTGTCAGCTGTTTCAATTTCGACATCACCGTGGAGTCACGGCCGAGTGATCCGAGTCTACGCAGCTCCCACGATGATAAACCCACATGTGTATACGACACTCATAGACGCGAACGCAAGACCGTCGAATAAAACGCGAAGCTTCTTATCAATAAACCGGAGACTGCGAGGCAAGCTCCCAGACAGATATAAATAATTTTCATCGTTCTATTTCGTTTCAACATGTTCTCAACCTCGAACAATTATTCATCTCCGGTACTTCGCGCTCACGAGAGTTAAAAAAATATATATTTATTTGTTTATTGTGATTTTTATAATGAATAATTCCGGAAACTCCGTATTTCAAAATTTCATCTTAAAGTAGAAACCCTGAGCTTCATTCATACATTTTTCCAGACTTTAGGATGACATCTCTTAATCTTCTAAGCCTTGAGTCGATTCGACCCCACGATACACTTTCACGGTGCGAAAAAGAACGATAACCTAATCGAGCTAACATAAGTTCCCTATATTCTGATTTACTTGTTATATCCCTTAAGCTCATCAATTTTTAAAACTTTTCCCAATTTTCGTTATAAATTTCCCTTTTATGGTATAAAATTTCGTTTGAGCGCCCACTTCCGCTGTCAGACTTTTACCATGTTTCCGTTATCGGCCATCCTATAATTAGTCGATCAATCGCGTCAACGTGATGCGCTCGCAGCGAGTCTTCGTCTCGATCCAAGATGTTTGCACTTACGTTTCGCGATAACACGTGCCAAGTTATTCGGATGGAATAATCTGCTCGTCGATCGGTTGCATGCTCATTGTGCGGGTTTGTCGTCACAACCAGCGAGCTCGCTCGCACGTGCTGTCCGGCCTGATGTCTACCAAAGCTTCGTTGAGCTCGGGATTGTCGTGATATTTGCACGGAACGTGATGAAAGATTTTTTTATTCAAAAACACGTGGGCTCGCAACGCCGTTCGAACGTTGGTGAGCAAAACGAGTCAGCGGACGTCGGTATGGCAACGTTCTTGTGATTCTCGGCTGTGTTAGGGTGTAACAACGAGTGGGGATGATATGTTAGGCGGATGATAGTTCGTTCCTGGTGTCGATTGAAATAACGACGGATCGATTTGGCAACCGATATCAATTGATTTTATTTAGCCATTGCATCGTCGTTGTTGTCGTGGGTTCTGGCTCGGCTGTAGAATGAAATAATGTGTTTAAAAAAATTAAATGGAAGGAGAGAGAGAGAAGGAAGAAAGTCGTATTTGTAATGAACGATGGAAGATGGCGAATGGGATGATGTAATAATATAATATGGCGAATATGATGAATGAGAAAATATATATTGTGACGTTGCTTGTGATAGGGACACAAAATTCGCGTGTTACATGGAGAATTTTTATTTCTGAGATCTCTGGGCTGGTTTGATTCATCGGTTAATTACAACGTTGGCAAATTCGATTATTTAGCGATTTTTCATTGAACAAAATGTTATAAAATATCAACGAATTTTTTTTTCCCTTCTTTCTTGGATGCATTTTTGTAATTTTGTCTTCGTTAATTTACAATGACCCGATAATAAGAAACGAAGCCTCGTCCGTGACTTGGTTATTTAAAATGAATATTCCGTTAGCAACTATCGAAGCCGACGAGTTTGTGTGTATTTTCTCCGATTAGCGGAACCGTCTGAGGATGTTACAAAAAGTTAATCCCTTCTTATAACGTTATTACACAGTCGGTGTGATCGTGTGTGTATAATTTTCTCGACGTGAGTCTCATGAATCAGTCATCAGCGCGCTGTCGAGAAGGCGAAGAGCGGAGGAAACGTGGCGGAAAGAAAAAGACTTGTGGCCGAACGATCGCTGAAGTTCCTTACGTCATTCGCGGTGCGGGATCGCCGGATGACGAGCGATCGCATGGACGGTAAACAAGTTCTTGCCAACAAGATTGGCTTTTGGCCAAATACACGATGATCTTTCGTATTTGCCCATCTGGTTTTGTCCATTACAAGCCGCCGATAGCTCGAAAACAGCGTGTTAAATGTTTTGTACTGTTTTTCTATAAATATTGTTTTTGAACAATCAAATCGAATTTTTTCCGGGTTTTGTCGTATCTCACGCTATCAGCTAGATAGCGAACGGAGATTGGTCCGACAAGTTCATTGGAATCGCGGTAGAAATTGGCTCTTGGATAAAAATATTTCGAATATTATTTGTGGTGGAAATCTGATATTTCGATTGTCACGAATAATAGATAATCGAGCGAGTGAAGGTAATTAAAATTGTACCGATATTTATATATATGGAGAACCATCTCAAATCACCGAATTTTTTATGAAAAAAAAAAACAAAATACAAAAATCGATTGTCTACCGAAAATAATAAAAAAATCGATTTTTTCTGGATTGGTATTATTTTTCGCTTTTTTAAGATAGAAAACCATTATCATAAATTGGATTTTCAGGCAAACTCAAATTTTTTCTAAATTAAATTAAAAAAATTAGTGACTTTGTAAGATCCAAACGAAACTAAAAAAATTGTCGACCACATCGGGGAACAGAAGGGTTACCATCTGCTGATTTGGGATAATTCTCCCCATATATATATTTTTGGTTGTGAAAAAAGTGCATTTACGAAAACGGACCCAATGCTCGGTTAAGAAAAATTGGAACACTCAACGAATAAAGCGTAAATAAAATGCAATCCCTCGTTAAACCGAAACTGCTCGTACCAGCGAACTTTGCGGCACCGAGTGATGAATTTGACATGAGAAACTTCATCGAATCGTGAAGATGAAAGCAATAAAGCAATGGCCTCGTTCTGAACTCCGTCGGCTTCTTGCCCCAAGACGTCACCGAGAGGTATCGTCCGACCGATCGATCGCTACGTCGTGTTACAAAATGCATTATCGTCGTTCGAATTCGTCATAACAATCTCAACATTCGTTTCGATCCAATTCCCCTATCAAAAATAAGCTGCAAAAAAATTCACAGCCAAAAAACGAAACTTGATATAAACTCGTTGATAATTTTTATAATCTTCGTTAGTAGAAAAAAAATATATTCCAAGCACAAATGAATTTCTAAGGACGCAATAAGGACGACGATTTTATCACAGATATTTTCGTCGATCGAATTAAATTTTTATCGATCGTTCATTTGTAACGTTGTCGTATTCTCGTATCAAATAGGTTGAGTTTTGTTCTCAACAACAAAATAATGCATTGCTATTTTCCATCGTAAAACAATGCAAAAATTGTACGCGCCATTACAGAGAAATTCTTGTCACGACCAATTTCATCGCAAACGTTTCCACGTTGGAGAAATATATTTGAGAGCAAAAGCGACGGAGAGTCTGATACTGATGCTGCTGCTGGTTGTAGGGTGAACGCAAATGTATACGTACCGATCGATACGCGGATTTCGAGCAATCCCCGAGAATATAATAATAGGAATCGTGCTGCGAGTCTGGACAATGCCCAGCACATGTAATAACAATCCTACGAAATAAGGGCACGTGATAAATTTTTGCCTGCTTCTGTTTTACACCAATTTCGCCGTCGATATGCGAGCATTGCTTATTTGTTTTCGCGACGTCATCGCTCCCACGCGTTTTGAGTCTGAGATATCTTCAACCCAATCGATATCAATAACAGCCTGGTGAATTTAATATTTTTCTCGTGAATATATATGAACCCTTATCAGATCACTCGCGTCTGTCCTTCCGTCTGTCACAGCCGATTTTCTCAGCAATTATGCGACGTAGAAACTTGGAATTTGGTATTGTAATATACCTTGTTAACCTACATATTTTGGATTAGCTAACACTCGAAAAATATTGATACAAGAATTAAGGGGGGAGGAAATTGAGTACCCCAATTTTTTGAAAATGTACTTTATGTATCATGTGGGGTATCATTTGAAAGGGATTGTTACGTGAAATACAAAAATATTTTTTCCATAATTTTGGGTGGTATATTTAAAAAGATATTCTCAAAAAATATGCGAAAATTGAGCATTCTTCCCCTCCCCCTTATTTCCGAAACTACTGAACATAACATTTTCAAAAAATTGGGGAATATAACGTCGTTTGTGAAGCTTACGAGAAAATTATAACAAAAGTCCTGGGTCTTGTAGATTTCTCGAAATTAATTATTGAAAATATTGAACAGAACCTTCCGCGTGAAAGTTGAACTCGCACTTGACCTGCTTTTTTCTCACGTGTTCAGTAGCTCAGTAAATAGTTCTCAAGATTCAAGGAACAACATCCTCTTTCATTCCTCTTGGGAAAAAACAAACAAAAGTATTATATTTTTGCGGGTTCCCAATTCGGTTGCCTTTTAAAACGTCCACAAGCCGAGCTTATAATCAAAATTTCTTTTTCTTTCAAGTCTTTCAAACCCACACGTAAAAAACGGTACACCCCAAAGAAGTCGTAAAACATTTACGAGCCACTCATTTCGTTTCACGACCGTAAAATTATATTCAAATTTATAAATTCGCAATTCACACACCGCTATTCGGAATCCAGTTTCAAGAGTTGGATCGTTTAATTTTATAACCGAACAACAAATTTATTTTGTCTAAACATCTACAATGTGTCATATTTTTCTTTGGTTTATTTCTCGCTTTTCGTGAGCCAAGAATTCTTGATCCAAGAATTTTTGCTTTATTTGTAAATCGAGATATTCCAAGAATGTGGGATATTGTGCTCGGATTTGGCTTCAATGTCGTCCATCGAGTATGTTTGCTCGTACACGGTCGAACGATGAGAAGGGATCGTTCTTCGTTGCATGGAAATTCGACGATTCGCTCGAATATGCATCCAACGTGCGCCCTTCGTACGTAAAGTCGAGTACATAACCCAGCAACGTCCAGATTATACACGTACGTGGGTGCATGTACAGACCCAGCAAAGTGCGTCTAGCGTCGGGCGCCGCGGCTGCCGTTCATGGTCACGAAATAGAGGGCGCTCTTACCGCAATGCGCCATAATAATCGCACTGCACCCGGTTTAACGCTTGCATTTTTTCCCAATGCTCCGCAAGATCAACCAGCAAAGACTCGAAAAGATAGAAAAATATACGTAAACTTTTTTTTTTAAATAAACAAAATAGTAATTAAAAATATTATATTGACAGTTTGAATTAGATGTTGGTATAAATGTTCGTATTAACCTTTTCGTCGCCATTTCTCATGGTATTGATGAGCTTTAAACGATAAGGCACAGATTATTTATTAATTTTATCAGATTATCAGAATTGTCAGATTAATTTTATCTGCAGGCTTGTGTATTATATATTTTCGAGCCATCATTGATACATTCGGTAAGGATCTTTCGAAATTCTCGAAAGCACATTACCGCAATGAAAAGCAGAATGATTCGTGCTTCAGCGAGAAGCGTTTTTGTTTGTCGCGAGCTGTGATTTCTTCGCGAGGAATAATTTTTCGTATTCGGCAGAGTCGAATAACCGGCTCGATGCGGGAGTACACGTGCGGCGAGGAGAATTTGAAAACGCTCTTCTGGGAGCTCCTAATGAGGATATGAATAGCCGAGCAGTTGGAGTACACGCGGTGTTAATGGAAACTAGGTGGGGTCCCTTTTTTACTTCGCCGGGCGAGACGGTCCAGCGACTCGCATGGTCGTGATAGGCTTGAAACGAAATTCAAAATGATGACCGCATGTAGCGAGTCTTTGATGGAACGTGGTGGGCAAATTTGTTGATGTTTTTCGAGACGAGCGTGAATTGATCACCGGAATACGAATAAAATTGCGTCTCGGAGTTGGATTCTGATTGAATTTGATCCTGCGTGCACGTTAAAACGTTTTTAATATTCATTTTTATAAAATAGGATTATTATTATTATTATTATTATTATTATTATTATTATTATTATTATTATTATTATTATTATTATTATTATTATTATTATTATTATTATTATTATTATTATTATTATTATTATTATTATTATTATTATTATTATTATTATTATTATTATTATTATTATTATTATTATTATTATTATTATTATTATTATTATTATTATTATTATTATTATTATTATTATTATTATTATTATTATTATTATTATTATTATTATTATTATTATTATTATTATTATTATTATTATTATTATTATTATTATTATTATTATTATTATTATTATTATTAAATTAATTAAAATTCTTGGGGGACAAAATCAAGACGAGGGTCTCGGTAAAATATTCATCATTTTACATATCGCATTCTCGTCTCTTTCCCCCTCCTATGATACAACTCGGGCCCTATCGAATTCGCCATATTTTTCAATAACAGTAAATAAATTAATTCAAATGAGAAAAAAAATCTTTCTCTTCGTTACTGTATTATATAATTCTCTGGATAATATTTAATACAAAAAACAAGAATACTAAATTTGAATAAAAACAATCGCGCGATAAATTTTGAATCGTATAACAAATCCGTCATACCAAAAACTACAATTTAATTAATCATCCATCCTTTGCTTGTGAATTACAGATTCATAGATGGATAAAGGGGAGAGCAACGATAACCAGAGCACGACCGATGAGTGCTACAAGGCTGACGACAATCGGTTGGGAACCGTGACATCCGCCAAGTCCGAGAACCTGGAAAATCACGAAAATATGAAAAATCGCGAGGACAAGACGTCAACGGGGGTGTCGACCGTCGCGACGATGAATCCCGACAAGTCTTTGCTGCGGGACGAAGATCCGGACGAGGACGAGGGCAAAGGCTCGGACGAGGATGAGAACAAGGAAAAGATCGTCGATGAGAAGAGAGACGACGAATCGTCGACGAGAACGTCATCGACCAGCACGTCCGACGACGAGTCGGAAACGACTTCCGAGGAAAAAACGGAAACCTCGAAACAGGAAGTCGACGACGTCGTTTTGCCCTCGGAAAAGCCGTCCGGTGAAAAACCCGAAAACGACGAACAACCGAAAAACGAAGACACGACCGACGACAGCGACATCGACGACGATCTCGTTTCAACGATAAATTACAACACCATAACCTCTCTCGCGGCTCTAAAAGACATGCTTCAATGTTCCGGCGAAGATTCGGATGGGGTGGACAGTTTTTTTCATCATTACTTTCTGTCACACGTCAACAGGCTACCGTCCAGAAATCAGAATCACAGTCCTTATCCTTGGGGACGAAGATTGTCCGAGTGCAGAGAGGAAGACGAGTACGAGACTGAGGAAGGTGAGTTGTTACACTGTTACGAATGCATTTTTTTCTATAGTAATAATAATTATTATTATCACAAGTTATTACTGAATCTTTCACATTTTTTTTTTCAATTTGTTGCGATGTGATTGATTTGGGTGGAACTAAAATTGAAAAATCATATCCGTAGGGACTATCGCTTATTGCTGCTATTACACTGAAAAATTAAAGCACTCTTAATTATCGCTATTAAATCAATTATCCTGATTTACGAATAAATCAAAGATTTTTTTGGCTATTTTTATCTATCTACAGCTCCGTATTCCGTTTAACGTTTTTTTTTAAATCTTGAATCAACGCCCACGCAAGGTTCTTTACAATTCAGCCATCGATACGTTCTATAAATTATTTTCCCCTTGCTTTCACGTAATAATCGCTCGCACTTTAACTACCCCCAATTGACCAAACCCCGTACAAGTAGTCGAGAAAACGTCAAAACCTAACCTCTAATCATCGTCTTTCTTATCCACATCAAGTATCAATCGTTTCTTATCCACAACGGAAACAACACGAAGAAAAATTGAAAGAATATAATAAAAGTACCAAGAAAAAAAATTCAAACACGCAATCCAAAGCTATTTTTTTTTTCGCGTGCTTAACAATGGTTTGCTTATCAAGAGAAATAACGGTTGTTAGCGTATGTAACATTACACCGATTAAGCGTGAGTCAGCCGAACGTGTTCGATACCGCGTTAAGACCGTGTATTTGCATAATATTTTTTTTTTTAATGCCGGTACGAAAGACATTCACGTTGGGTGTCTTTTCATAGAGGTACTCTCGGGCTTGTGTTTAATTTAAAACGAACATATTCATATAGTTTTTCAATTAGCGGCTGTCGCGGTTGCAAGGCCCGAAATAATTATTTGTAGCACATCGACGGCACGATGACGATGACGGAACTTCCGGTATTCGCCCGCAAATATCGATTTACACGCGATTGGGTTTGCTCGCGTAATTCAGCTGTGCTTGAGGTCTCTGTGGCGAGGTATCCGTCCTTGAAAACCACATGATACAGGACCTGTTAGCCCTTTGACATCCCTAATAGAAGACATTTTCTTCCAGCTTTGTGCTGCCTCTTCTTGTCGTTCTCGAAATAATTTCTTCAGACTGTGGACTGTGTGCTGCTCGAAATATCTCTTTGAAAATGGTTTTGGGTGCTTTATTCACTTTATTTTTTTTCTTTACTGAGCCTTTTGACGCTTTTTTTTATACGAAAGAATATGCGCAGACGAAATTCTGACTTTGACGATTATTTTTGTTTATTTTTTTATGATTCTCGTAGATTTATTATGTTCAGAAAAAAAGATAATAAATTATCTATTTCCTTGCTTCCTTCTTCTTTCTTTCTTTGTTAACTATTCTTATTTTTCTTTATCTCCGATTTGAGTTTTTTCCCTCGGAAATTCTTAAGCATGCGAGCGATACTCTTTTCAACTTACTTTTAAAAATGGACGTTCTATCGTAGACCCTAAATTTTGACGGATATCGCGGCATTACAAAAATTGCCCACACGGCTATCGCCTTAATCATCGTTGTTTTATGTATTATTATATCTCAACAATCCCAACAGAGATGACCAGAGTTTCACAAAAGCAACCTATGTTGAACTTACGCTCGTGTTTTCAATTTTATTTTATTGTTTTTTATTACCTCTATCAATCGATTCAGTCTTTGTCAATTTTTTTCGAATTAAATTGACCATAGAATTAATTTTAATCGACCCGTCAATCGATTGACTGTTATGCGGCGATGATAAAGTCGTTGTAACTTCAGCTTTTTCGATCGCATGTACATTAATAATACGAGACGTCAGCACCAGCAGCAGCGAAAGAATGATAAAATGTTGGCAGACGTGTGACCGATTTTGCACGTTCCCCGGTAAAAGTTTTCTAAGGTTTCCACAACCCGTATAATGACGAAAAGCTTCGGGGTTCGAGCAACACGTACAATCGTGTACGCGTATGTATGTATATGTTTCTCAGTGTACCTGGCAGCCCCGACCTTATCCACTGACACGTTCAAACCAACGTTACGCAGTCGTACACTTTTACCTGTCAGTGATCTTTCATCCCATTACGAGGCTGTCTCACGTCGTAATTAACTCGGCTTTATTTATTAGTCACGCACATATCTATGTCTATGTATATCGAACCCAGCGAACGATAGTCACCTGAGGGGGAAAAAAATTGCATCCCCGTTACACGAACGAACGATTTTCTCCTCGATACGGGAGTCCGAGACAATGAACTCTGGGGATGTTTGATACGGATAATATCACAGAATTTTAAAGTATCATTGCTATATTTAGGTTATTTTGCTTTAGTTAGAAACGAATTAGTTTTTCACGTTTTTATGCAGACTATTGTGCTTGGAAGATTAGTTTTAGGGAATCTATAAGGGGTCGTATCTAGTCGTTTGCGTCGAAATTGAGGGAGTTTCTTAATTTTTTTAGCCACGATAACATAGTTTTATTAGAATAAACTATACAGTATCAATTGGAACATATATTGAGGTACTTATATGAATTGTTTTATTCAAAAATGTTGAATTTTACGGCAACTATTGGTGCAGTTCCAAAACATTTTTATGAAACAAAAATAATAAAAATGATTTTAATAGTATAATATAAAATCAGTTCGCGAGGGCTAAACCAAATTTTGATTTTTGAAATAATGTCAATTTTCCCGAAAAGTTCAATTTATTAAAAATCGTGTTCTTCAGTGATCTTCAAAAAAGGTTTTTCGAGGCAACAACAATAGTTTCCTCAAAATGCAAAATTTTTTCATTAAAAAATTCATATAGATACCTCAATATATGTCTTAATTGATACTATATAGTATTCGAATAAAATCATATTCACATAGCTCAAAAAAATCATGAAAATCCCTTAATTTTCTCGCAAACAACCCGATATAACCCCATAATTCAATTCCATCTCATTATTCACATAACTGAATAATATTCCATTACTGTACGATCAAATATTTGTTCATTCGTTAACTCAGTAGACTTTTATCGTCGAGTCGAACACGTAAACCCGGTGTTATCCCCATTCACAGATAAATTCCACATCGTCCTCTCGTCCCTCCGTACAAAGTTCATATCGAAGTAATCGAATATTATGCAATTAAACGTCGTATCGAAGGTGCAAGAGCACGGAACCCGTTCAATCTACGATCGCCGATGTCCCCGTGCGTGCCTTTCTCGTTCCGTCGCTCACTCCACTCTTCTGTATCTGCTATAACGAGAGCACGCGGTCCGACGGAAGCTAAGATTAGCGAGAGACCGACCGGTGGTCAAGCTTATCGTTCTCTCCGCCCATCAACCATCTCTCTCTCGGCTTCGGTTTACGTCCAAGCCGGTTGGCAACACGAAATTATACACGTAACTATCACCCAAACCACCCCATTTCTCAGTTCTAATATTCATTTACTTCCTCTTCCTTCCCTTCTTCGTCATCTTCGTCTCCTCGTTGCTGCCCGATCTCCATCCACCGGTTTCAAACCGACGCCTTTGGATCTCTCGTCACTCTCGTGATCCACTTAGGTAACGATCCGAACTATTTATAAACGAATAATTTTCGGATAAACCGAGAGAAAATTGCCATTGCGCTGGCATCCTTCTATCGCGACTGCTCACTGGATCTTCGTCCACGTGCAATATTTCGGTGGCCAACCACGAAATTCACGGGTACAGATGGGTCAACGGAATTTCGTTAATATACCACGTCCACGAATCATTTCGTGAATCGTCGCATCAACGAGCTTATTACGCCTTTCGTGCTGCCAAAACATTCGCGATCTCTATTTATCGAAGCGGTATGAAAAAAAATACGAGAAAAAAAAATTTATAGGAAACGAATTGAAAAATTGAAATATAAATCATGAAAATGGACAATTGCTTCGAAGCTCGTGATTTAAGACCGTTGTATTATAAATCACGAATTCTTAGTAGTTGGCGGCTAATCGCTTGGACTTGCAACTGTACCGCACGAGTG
The DNA here is from genome assembly GCA_963971145.1 of Sussaba pulchella. Lineage (NCBI taxonomy): Eukaryota > Metazoa > Arthropoda > Insecta > Hymenoptera > Ichneumonidae > Sussaba > Sussaba pulchella. Next base: position 1,449,984 of record OZ020166.1, read on the forward strand.
TTTGACAGTGTCACACAAAAGTAATCTCGCGGGGCCGTCAAGCTACGTCAAATCGCTCGTGAAATCATTGAAGCACGGTTTTTAATGAAATTGAAGTTATTGATTGTAGCTGATGGATAATTCTTCGTGTAAAAAAAATTATTTTCAAGCCGACGTTTAATTTTGTCTTGATTGTACGACTTATTGTGTCGAAATTTGATTTGATTATATTTCTTTTTGTCCTTTCCATCTTGCGGGCAATCAACGGAACTGTGACAATCTATCCAATGCAGTTTTTTCTCTGGCAGACGTGATTGCGAACTCACATTTTCATGACTATTTTCATCAATCACGTGAATTCGTTTGAAGCCGCGAAATATTCGTTTTCACGTTTTTTACGTTGTTATCGAGTTTATTAAACATTCGCGAGCCGCGCGATGTTTAGTTATTTTCGCGGATATCGTTCGACGATATGCGTATATAAGCGGATACAAGCGTGCCGCAATGTCGATAAAGCGATTTTCCACGGTGACGTAATCTTCGCCGTCGTTCAACCACGGATGACCGATAACGCCTGGCGGAAACGCGACGCCGTGCTTTATTCGCGAGTCAAACTAGGCGATGCGGCGATACATCGATCGTCTTTTGAGAATTAACAAATGGCACGGAAAAATCGGCTCGTCAGTCAACCGCTAGTTAAGAAACATCCCCTAAATTTATCTGTTTCCATTATTTTTTCTCTCGTTTCTATTCTTATAATTTAAAAAGCGTAGCGTTGTGACAGTTTTTTGCTTTTTTCGTTTTTTTTTCAATGGATCAACAATTGCGCAGATTTTCTTTTTTTTAATAACACAGATGTTAGTCAGAGTTGTCAGAGAAAAATATTTGACCGATAAACTGGCAGAAAAATTGGTGAAAATTGCCTTAACGTATTTTTTATTTTCCATTTCTCTGATTCCTTTATCGAGAATTTTTATGGAACGCTGTGGTCACTTTTGCGAGTTGTCGAACTCAAAATCGCTTCGTGAGAAATTTGCACAAACAAGTATATAACAATTGTAGAATAAAAATGAAAAAACAACAACAAGAAAAATATAAGCATCTCTGGAATAATCGCTGTCAAAGATCTGCGCTTTTCTTGAATCACCTCTTACTTTTTTTTATTATATAGATCCGAAGCCGTCGCAATCCAGAAAATTTCGATAATGGATGACGGAATATTATATTCATAGCGCAAGATATTTATGTATCATCTCGCATTCGTATCGCACAAGAAAGACGCCGTTATATCGTCGACCTCGACTCATATTAGCTATGTCTGGCCTTTAGATGCGAGAAACGTACAATCGAGTACAATGTTTTTCTTTGTCATTCGGATATAAGGGGACCCACATTTTGCATTGAGTCGTTGGAATTGTTATAACCATTGAACGATGTGGCTATTGAACGTACCTATGTAGGACAAGATCCAAAAATAATTAAACGTCCGCGTCCAAAGTCGGATCCATTAACGTAATTGTACGTAAACTCCTTTCTCAAACTTAAATATAAACCATATTTTTATTAATTTTGTCATTAAATTTTCTTCAATTACAGAACGTTAATTAATTTCCTATCCAAAAAGGTTGAATCACATAATTCAACAAAATCGAATTTTCATCGAATTCAGTTACAAAAAATATATTTCTAAAAAATAATAAAAAGCTGATAATCACGTGAATGATCAAGCAATCAAAGTCGCGCCCCGCGTTTCCGTTGATAACAAAAAATTCGTGTGTTTCAGGTAAGAACAACGAGACCGCGACAACATCGTCAACGGGAAAAAATCGCGAAGAAATAAGAACCCAACCGACGATTCACGAAGTTTCGGAAAAATCGGAAAGTTTGCCGTCGAAAGCTTCGACCCCTTCATCATCGGAAAAATCGAGTTCGGAGAAGATCGATCAAAAATCAAACTCTACGACGAGCGCGTCGGACGTACGACCGCCTCCGTCGACGTCTTCGAGGTTCACCACGTGCACGGTGACCTCGCCAACGGCGAGCAAACCGCCGTTGAGACGTCGACACACGGCCGGGCCGGGTATGACTTTTCCGGCGACCGATCCACCATCGTACTCCAACAGCATGATATTTTCGCGCACGAGTCCGCTTCCGAGTCCGCATTTGGACAAGAGATTCTTCGACTCGAACCTGATAGAAATGAAGAGTCAGGCCAGCAGCTCCAGCACCCTCGAATACGACTCCAACGATGAGATTTGGGTCAGACGAGTTGATTTTGTTCAAGAACGAAAACGACAGGTTAGTGACGAATTTTTTTTGACAGTTTCGTAGCGGTTTTGGACCAAAACCCGTTGGGGTTTTGGGTTAGGCTGTTTGTTCGTGTGTCACAGTTCTTCCGTTGTCTCGTTTATTTACCAATTGAGATGAAATTTGGCATGCAGTGTGGATCGATGACCTAAGTGCAGAAAAGATTATTGAAAGAAAATAGTACATTGTGTATCGAGGGCGGAAAGTGGGTGATTTCGCCGAGCGTGGCGCCACACGGGCGGAAATCGCCTACTTTCCGCCCGTGGTGGACATCGTACTTTTTGCCGTACCTTTGTCGAAACAAGGGGTTTCAGGGGCGTGGAGCTCCCTTGACTGGACCAAATGCAACTTTTGATTTTGTATGAACAAGAAGGGAAGCGAACGTGGCATTTTTTATTTTCTCGAAAAATTTTTTTAGTGTTCTCTTGTGAAATAAAATGAAAGGATTTTTGACACCGGTGACGTAAATTGAAATTAAAATTATATACTCGGATCTTTTCCGCCCGGCAGTAGCGAGCGGAAAAAAACTAGTACTTTTTGTTTCAACGAATGAATATCTTCAATGCGCGATCATGAGGTAGCTAGCCGAGTTTTATTGACTCAGAAGCATGCTCGAAATTATTCCAATCACGCCAGAGAATTACCGAAGAGAAAGAAGTAGCAAAAATCGTCCCTAGAAGCGTTCATTTATTAGAAGCGATAGATTAACCGAAAATAAAATATGAATCAGTTTTTTATTCTTCCGATAATTGATAATGATTGCACAATAATTCTTGCTTTCCTTACCGCGTTGTACTTTTCAAATTTATTTATTTCCTAACCTTCGAAAATCATTTTTATCATTATTTGTTATTTCACGAAGCTCCGAATATAAAGTAATAGCCCGCAAAAGCTGTTACGTCAAGTAAAGCGATAAAATTTGGTCGATGCGGAGTGTTGGGTAGTCGGGAGACTTCGTCATGCGTGCCGCTCCTCTCGTCAACGTCTAATTGCATTAATCGACTAATTACCACCCGCGAAACGATCAGAGACGGCCGGAGATCCCGCAAATTTGTTTACCGCAGGAGGATACGCGTCTGGCCGCGATCTCCGATTACGAAAGAGAAAGAGTTCAACGACCGCGGCCGTCTTTATGCCGAGTGCTGGTCTATATTTCGAGTCGAATACTTCTCGTAGACGTGAAAAAAAAAAACTCTCGAGCATCGTAAATCACTTGCTTTTTTTCGAAAATAATTCCGGCGTTTCGGATGACTTTTCGGGACAGACCGGCGATAGGTTTTTTTTCCCTAATTTCCTAGAATCATTGACGGTAGTTTTATCGATGCTAATCATTTGAAGATTGTTTTTAGAAATTTTGTTGAATTATGGATATTTATTCTCCCTATATTTCGCGAGTTGAAAGCAATTGCTTTTAAGGGTTTCGTACTGCAAAACGGAATCCTTGTAAGATCACTTGCGTGTCTACTCGTCTGTACGTTTGTCACAGCTGATTTTCTGAGAACAAATGCGCAATTACTTTGGAGACATTTTGGAGTCAGACTGACGCTCGTGTTTGTTTGTTTATTCGTTCGATGAGATACGTTTAATGATCGCATGCAGCATTGATAATGCAACAGCTGTATTCGCACATGCCTGTGCGAACACCCGCACTCGTACGGACGGTTCGATAGTTTTATCTTTGAGCCTTTTGAGTCTTCCATACGCGAATAGTTGTACCCAATGCCCGAGTATTCGTAAACCAACGGCGAAGCTCGAGGGAAGCCGCACATAACACGCTCGTTCGTCATACTTTAACAGCCTGGGCACACCTGGTTCCGATCAAACACCCCCGCGCTGGATTTCGTATCGCTTTCCTCGTCGAGTCGATCATTCGAACCTGTATATTTACCTCACAGCCAGACACATCCTCATTGCTGTTTGAATTTTTCAAAATATTTCCTTAGTCTTAGGCTTTCTGCGCGTTTGGCGCCCGACTGAATTGCAAACACAACTCTTCGATTAATTTCTTTGTGAAACTGATAAAAATATTTCTAATTATCGGGGAAATGGAAAAAGTGGGGATTGTTTCGCGATAATTAAATAATGGTTGTTTCCTTGAAGGAGTGTTTTGCGTAGATTTTTATTGACTACAACCGATGGTGGTTGAAGCCATGAATTATTTGGTAATAAAAAATATTACCTCCAGAAATGAAAAAGCTTATAGATGCATATTAATTAAAAGTTGGCGCGTTTTTAAATGATTCTATTTTCCGATGATCTATTGGTCCAAAAAGTACCGGAATATCGTCACAGAATATTGAAGAATTTTCTTGTGCTTGCGCTTTGAGTCATATCGACGGATTTCGATCGCAATTTTTGCAACGCCCGGTATATAATTCGCGAGGATATCCTCCGGACCATGGGACAAGGGTAAGAAAAAAAAATTCGCTGGGTCGAGTGGGTGTTTGCGAGGGACAAGGGACCGAGAGAGCCATAGTGAAAGCGCTATCGCTTACGATCCGTCGAGAGCGCGAGGCGCCGAGAGAGACGCAAAACGTTGGAGTAAGCGTGTTGCAAATGATGCTGCGAACTTCCGTAAACAACGAGGCAATGGCCGATTCCGCGATCGTGACCACGATCCAAGACTTTATCGAGCTCGGCTTCGGAAAAAAAATCGCTGTGCCACAATAAATTGCCAATCCTCATCACGATTGCGATTCTCGCGAGGGTTATTATATCGTAGCATCGCGCGCATACGGCACACGTTGCGCATGCACTGACCGATCTACGAGCAATACGGATACGCATAACGTGAAACGTTAACCCTGCGGTGTACCCCACGTCACGCGGGTTGGATTAAAAATAAGAGCCACGAGCGCGCGCGTGATCGTTATCCAATTTTTATCCAGTATGCGATCGTATACGGAAATTCGATTCACGTTGCTCGATCGTCTTTTCTACCTTATCGACGGGGATATTTGAAAAAAAAATGGAGAAGCTGGCGAGCGAACTCGCGGATATTATTCGAGCAATTATCGAACTTTATCGAAACGAGAAAAAGAAAATAAAAAAAAAATAAAAAATACTAATACCATCAATTGTAGAAAATGATAATAAGAGAAATAAATAAACAATCGTGAATGAACTTGAAAGGCGAAAAGAATGAATAAATATGTAAAAAATAGCGAGATCAGCTTGGATTATTATTGAAAAAAAAGTTTTGTTGAGAAAAACAATGAGCTTGCACAGATAAGCAGATACGACTGATTCGTTATCGTATAGGCGAGTAGAAGGGGGGGGGGGTCGATTATTTGTGCAACAAACTGTTGTGCCTTTGGAGCACTTGAGTCGATCGCGTTGAATGGGCTTTGAAGAAACGTTGAGAGGACGGGAGGGTATCGTAGATGGCGCCAAAGAACCGTACCGTCTCGTGGGTCCTCCTGGCGGCCGATGAGTCGACTCGAGAAACGTTTTCAGAGAACCCTCGTGGGCGGCGCGCCATCGAGACACTCGCTAATGTTTCTCGTTGGAGTAAAACAAAGAAACGGAAAAAGAAAGCTTCCCGCACTCAAGCGGTTCGTTCGTATTTCATTAATGTTATAAAAAGCTTCTTTATTGTACTCCTCGCAGTTTTATGCGAGGGGTTTTGGGGTGATGGAAGTCATTGCGTGGAAAAATTATGTTTTTAATCAAGATCGATGCTATTAGTATTTGATTGAACTATCGATGCCTTATTCGGTTGTTATAAAAAGAAGACAAAATTTAAATCACCGCTTTTACGTACTCAATCGCGAAATCATTATTTTTATTATTATTTTATGTATTTTTTTATACTATATATTTTTTATGCTATATATTTTTATTTTCCGGGTCGGAGCAATATTTATAAATTTTTACGAGATTTTTTGAACGTCTTTGACACGAATTAACTCTCTTTACGCATCATCGATGGCTCTCAAAAATGTTCCTTATTTATATAGAATCAAATATATAGAAAGTACGCATCTAAAAATTTTCCAGCAAGCTATTTTTGATTATACTAATGACTGCATCGGGATAAACGACGATTTCGGCGTGGGTAGCGTCGGCGCGACGTACTCCGTCACTGGAACAAAACTATTTCCCGAGAATTCGAAATTAAACCCATTAAGGAGAACTTCGTAACGGAGATATCGGTATTTTATTCCTTCCGGCGATGTGATTCATTAATGAGTGCGAGAGAGAAAAAATCGTATGACATATTTCACATAGTTAGATTTGACAATAAAAAGGATGTATACAAATTAATCAACTGTTTATGATCGATTGCTTCATTTTTTTAAACGTTCTGCTTTTGTTAAACATGAATTAATAAGTAAATAAATAAATAAATAAATAAATAAATAAATAAATAAATAAATAAATAAATAAATAAATAAATAAATAAATAAATAAATAAATAAATAAATAAATAAATAAATAAATAAATAAATAAATAAATAAATAAACAAATAAATAAATAACCTCAATAAATAAATAAGTAAATCAATGAATGAATAAATAGAATTCAAAAAACCAAATTGTCACAATTGGTCGATACTATTTCGATCGAAAGACAATTTTAACGTAAGACCAATTGTTCATCGAATCGCATTGCACGTCTCATTGATCAATATCAACCGACTTCATTGCTTTGTAAAACAATGATCATTCTATACTGATAATTAATCATTTTCCGCGAATCCGGGTTCTCGTAATTGCACATCTACATTCATAGACAGCTTATAGTCGATCGCCTGATTATTCGGCTCTATCGTCCAAAAGAATCCCGATAGCGCGAATCAGAGATATCTTGGTTGAACTCACGATCGTAAATACACATTCGGCCATCGCAATTTGATGCAACATAGAAATCAGATCCACGCATCTGTCTATTCCACCGATTTTCATTACTCCCTCAAGTACTACAACGAAAAAATCAAATACACAAGCGATAACTAAATAAATTCTGCTCGGTAAGACCGAAATCTTCGAAGAACTCAAGACCGAGAATTGCATCGTATTCAATTATGAGAACTCGCGTAATAGTTGACGATTTAATCATAGGACACAATAGGATAGAAAAAAAAAGATAAAAAAATTCAACAAACGTTCCCGATGACTGATTAATTTCTCCGACACACATTTATACGCTCATGCTCCCCCGATTTGTCTAATCAATCACCACGATACAATCCCTCGTACGTTCTAAATATAGAACATTGTCATCGCAATTGTAAATAAACATAAATCGAAAGTATCGATATCGAGAATTTCGTCCGAACGATAACGACGTCGAGGCTTGAATGAATTAAATCGCGATTTCAACTAGTCGATCGCGAAACGATTGCCCGGAAACCCGATAAAATTGTTCTTTTTCGTCCTCCCCCGCCCCTCTACGATCCCCGGCCCCTTAATGGGACGATGACACACGTCACGAAGATATCCAATGCGAGCCCGATGCGTCTCCAACGATTCAACGATCAATCTATCGTATCGCAAAAATTAAAAAAAGAAAAAACAAATCGAAAAAAAAAAAAAAAAGGAATTGTCGGAATTTCCGTGTCGATGAGCGATCGTGAACGATAACCGGACCGATAGTCGATTGGAAGCTCCGGTGTTAGCCGCGTTCTCTCGTCCGCCACTCGGGCGAACGGTCGGTTAGGTTATTTCTCAGTTGGCGTCGAAACCCCGATCGTAACGCGCGTCCGCGCGGTCTCTCATGGAGTACCGGAGCGATCGTTCCGGTTCGGTTAAATCGGCGATCGCGATGACACCCGTGCCGTTGGTCAATCCGAAAACCCGAAAGTACTCGCTCGCACCACGTCTCGAGCGCTGTCCCGAGTACGTCGGCAAAGTGCGAAAATACTCTCTCGTTCCTTATTTGGATCGTTGTCCGGAATATCACGGAACTTATAAGGTCAGTACCGTCAAATTGTGACGTTACGGGTTCGATCGACGCCGATTTTCAGGGTAATTTCGATTCAAACATCTGTCATTCATTTATTTCTTTTTGGAGATTGGAGATTGTTGATTTGTTTACGAATCGATATTTGATTGTCCGATCGAAACGTTTGTATAAGGTTCAGAAATTAGATTGAGAAGGGCGAGAGAATATAATTACTTTGGAATTGAGCTGCATCAAACGAATTTGGGATACCGATTTTTCGGTAAAATCGCAGTTTTTTTGTTTTGTTTTTTTTTTCTTCATTAGATACGATGGCAAAATTGATTTTTGTCGGGATTATGCATTTTTTATTTTTATCGAGACTTAGAAATGAATTTATTTTGACGTTGAGAGATTTTTTTTGTGCAACGTTGTTTTAGAATATTTTGACCTTGGTAGATATCCGAAAAATATTGTTGACTGCCGACAATCGTGAATCATATCGGATCGATGATAAAATCGATGACCGTTCCGTGTTAACGATAATTCTCTCGGTAAATTATCTTGACTCAATGTTTCAAAATCTTACCGCGCTATCCATAGCTCGACACAAACGCAGATATTCGAACAGTTGTGTCGCTATATACATATATATTCGATTATGAGAACAAAATAATTCTCGGAATACACGAACTTGCTCAATAAAACCGAGTAGAGAAATTTTCTCATCTTCAATGACATAATAGATGTATCGAAATAGTCGAATTAATCGTAAACAAATTTCCGTTGAATTGCTTCATCGACGGGATTTCGAAAAAAAAATGTTAATCAATTATTTCGTCGACGCATCAATTTTATTTCACGAATTAAAAAAAAAAAAAATCGGTATCTATATTTAGATTATTATTAGAAATTGTTATCACAATAAATAAATAGGAGAATGGGAGAACGATCAAATTTGGCGATAAAAATTGCGGATAGTAAGTCGCGTTTGTGATTTGGAGATGCAACTAATTAGCCAACATAAATCGTTAAAAGACAAAAATGTACTTGCTCTTTTTGGTTTTGGTATAATCACGTGTAAGCAAACCGTTGTTAACACATCGAAGCTTCATTAGCGACAGGCTTGTATAAAACAAGCTGCACGTATTTAATGTTATCGATTCGAATGTCCGGTTTTCATTTTCCTGCACATGTAGATAACGTTCGTATAATAACCGAGGGGCCGTCATCACACAGACGATGTAATCAATTTTGGCTACTGACCATGACATAGTTGATAACTGACTCTTACCTTAAATCGGGCTTTGAGATTCAGCCGCGTTCCCACCGATGCCGCTCGTATCGCCACCGATCAATGTTACTCAAAATTTAACCGAAACTAAAATAGAAAAAATAAAAACAAAGTCAAAATAATTATTCTAAAAATGCAATGAGGATGAAACATGATACGAAAATCAAATTAAATATATTCGCATGACTTCCTCGTTATTTCAAATATTCCAAAGATATCCAAATAATCCATTTTCAAAATGTTTTCTTAGTCTCGAATCCGATTTTAGGACTTCTAAATTTGCGCTTTAAAACCTCGTCGATTGATTTATCGCCGGTTGACAACCGCTGTAAACTGTAGACAGTTTTTTAAAACCAAGTCCGAGAAAAAAAAAGATAACCGAAGAAAGATGCGCGCATGTGCAGTGAAAAAAAATCCACTTACGGTAAAAACAAAAAAAAGTAAGGGGGATGGTAATAAGCATCCATTCTCGAAGGACGAAGAAAAATCAGTCAGTACCGTGTATTTTTGGTTATTCATTTTCTCTTCTTTCTTCGGCGAATTTTTTTTTTGTTTTCACGAAGCTGGCTTCTCGCGAGTCTCATATCTTAGTCATCTGCTGCCGCAGGATCTTCCCTCGTCACTCGTTGCCGCACGCTGTTGCTGTCTGGTGCGTTTAGCGGCGGACCCGGTGTGCACGGAATTCATCGCGGTTTGTTTTTCTTGTTTCTCGATTTCGCGTGCCAAATCAGGGCACTGGTTCTCAACTAACATTCGTGATAGATCGAACGTTTTATTTTTGAAGCATTTGGGTTATTTCTCTCGTGATTTGATCGAACGTTCTATTTTTCAAGCATTTGGTTTATTTCTCTCCGAGAAATTACAAATCGACACGCTCGGAAATTCTCAGTATGGATTAATACTAGTAATAATAATAATAATCATTGATAATGATAATAATAATAATAAATAAATAATAATAATAATTATTATTATTATTATTATTATTATTATTATTATTTATTATATTTATAATAATAATAATAATAATTATTATTATTATGATTATTATTATTATTTATTATATTAATAATAATTATTATTTATAATAATAATAATAATAATAATAATAATTATTATTATTATTTATAATATTAATAATAATAATAATAATATTATTATTATTATTATTTATAATAATAATAACAATAATAATAATAATAATGATAGGAATTATTATTATTATTATTATTATTATTATTTATTAATTATTATTGTTTTATTTTTTTTTAATCCCTTATTTCATACAGAATTTTTCACAATGATTTTGGCGAATCGTTTCAGTGAGGATTTAAATAGAAAGATACAATTAAAAATCGTATTTAAAAATCAATCGTTTGACATTCCACAGCGGACACCCTCTTCATTGTAAACCTTTTTCAGTGTGTTATCGCTATGCGAATTAAATACAAAACCTCAGCCAAACGCATTACTCTCCTCGAAGGCTGCCACACGGCGTGACAAGACTCTCAAGTGCGACATACACCGGTTGGCAGAACGCCGGCTAGACAATTGCATTATCGCGAGAAGTTATATCGTCGGAAAAATTAACCGAGGGTCTTGTGGTCACGACGATTCGATGACACGACGAATAATTTTTTCAGCGGATGTTAAAAAAATAAGAAAAAATTGTTTTTATTTTATTTATGAAAAGGTTTTCAATACCGACCGCTGTATGTCGGGGTTTGACTGAATGCAAATTATCCATCATCAATCATCCATTTTATATCGCCCAGCAGGCGCCATCTTGTGTACTTCTCGATGGAAAATGAAAATTCTAAATTTCTAGGAACTATTCTTTGTTTTTTTAATTTTGCAAGATACTGAAAAGCTCGTGGATTATCGACGTAACGACTGATAACTCGAAGCGTTGAAGTTACGTCCGATTGTTTGTTGAATCGATGGAAACACAAATTTCTCGCCACACGAAAAATACGAGAGACCGACAGGCTCTCGCGTTTTCATCAAGGCGTACGTGCACGATGGTTTAATCTTGTGCCGAAAGCACAAGGTCGGCGAGATTGCGTGCAACGAAATGACTCAGAGAAAATCTGGACGTCACGTGGTTCCTATACGCCGTAAGAACCGTAAGAAGTTCGAGCGGCCCGGAGGATGCAACGATGCAGGCCATCCGCGTTGCACACGCCGCCTTGGTGCACATTGTGCTATCGCTCGATTATATCGGAAGATTGATGAAATCTTGAATGATTACAATCTTTTGTGGTAAATCGTGACAATTGAATTTATTATCGAATATTTTTTATATGGATATAACGGATATAATCGAGTCATATTTGTCTTTGAATAGAAGAGTTTCTATTTTTTCTTCATATATTTTTATGTTTCTTTGTGATAGAGAAATAATGTAAAATCTTGCAAATGATTGCAATTTTTTGTAAAATATCGTGATTATTGGTTTCATTATTAAATATTGTTGATATGGATATGATGGATATAAATAAATAATATTTTTCTTCGAATAGAAGAGTTGCTATTCTATTTTATATCATCATATATATTTTTTTGCAATAGAGAAATAATCTAAATAACCTAAAATCTTGAATGATTGCAATCTTTTGTAAAATAAAATCCTCATCGATTTTATCTTTCCATATTGTTGATATGAATATAATTAATATAATCAAATAATATAAATCTTCTAATAGAAGAGTTTATATTTTTTTCAAATAATCTCATATTTTTTTTGTATTTATTTTGTAATCGATTACGGAATCTGCCTTCGACAGTTACTTAAGAAAATTTTTTATTATTTTTCTCGACACTCTTGTTACGATTGAAAATGTTTTCTCACTTTTGCATTTATACCAACCAAATTAAAAATATAAAAATATATAAAAAGAAATCAAAGAAAGATTTCTCTCTTCATCGGTTGATTTTTCCGCCCCTATTTCTATTTCTCGTCGAGGATAAATAGAGCCGTATGGCACTTGCAATTCTATGACGCACGTTCAAAACTGATACACGTTGTGGAGCGGTCGAGTAGAAGACTCGTGGAAATGAGATTATGGAATCCAAAACATAAAATAACGATGCGTCGTACGTATTACGACGATGCTCTCGCTATCTTCTCGATATCTTTATATCGTTATCCCCGGATCACTGAACATCAACCGTTGTTATCTCGATTCGTATAATCGATTGCTATTTACCTACCGTCGTTTCATTCGCCGGATCCGAACTCGACGTTGACGAAAAATAGAAAAACAAATACAATCAGAAAAGTTCACTCAATAAAGATAGCAACAAAAAATTTTATTTCGACAAATTACGATCAATATTATTTTCAAAATCGTCAAAAAACATTTTCTTCGTCGTCCAAGTTGCAAAGAATTAAGTCAAAATCTTGTTACAAAAATATTATTATTGCTTGCATGGGATAAAATATTTTTTTAAACTATTGTATCATCAAAAATAGCTTTTTCGACGGTTTTTCTAATTTTCTTTTCTTGATTGGGATAGATAATATGTTTTTTCTCTGTAGGATAGATAATATTGTTCTCATCCGTGGAAATAGAAAAGATTCTACCCGCACGACGAACTATTCTCGGAACGAAGAAAGCGAAATCGTCGCGATAAAACGGTAGATATACCTACGACTGTGGGGGTTAGACGTTGCCGGCGTTGAGCTCGGAAAGATTGGTCGCGCGGTTTTGGGCGAACCTGATGAAATTTGGACCAAACGGAAGAGGCGGTAATTTTGCCAGGAATATTCGTAGTCTCGCACGACTCGACGTTGCCGCCGACTGAGATATAACGAAAGGAAAATCGGGCAGTCGTCGAGGCGACAGCCTCCGGTGCGCTTCTCATCGAGATAATTCTCCTCGTCTTCTGTTCTAACAGTATGCAAATTGCCGGTCAAAAATTCCCATCGCGTCGCGTTGTAAATTTTTATAATAATATCTATGATAAATATAATAAATAAAACTATAATAGTAATAATAAAATCAAAATAATAATAATAATGAAATCAAAATACTAATAATAATATTAATAATAACGATAAAAATTATTATTAATAAATAATTGTAGAGGAATAATAATAATAACGATAAAAATATTATTAATCAATAATTGTAGAGGAATAATAATAATAACGATAAAAAATATTATTAATCAATAATTGTAGAGGAATAATAGTAATAACAATTATTATTGATATTGTTATTATTATTCTCAATTCATAGTCGTTATATTTTTGTCGGACTTAGGCCCTGACCTCAGAGAAAATATAATGTAAATATCCTTATAAGTGAGAAACAAAGAAATAATAATAATAATAAAAATAATATAAATAATAATAATTCATAAGCTTGCATCGATAAATATAAATATAAATAAAATAAAAAATTATTTTATAAAAATAAAATATTACGATAAAAAAGTTTAAGTGTTACAAATAAAATATGACAATTTTTTTAATATCCATGTTTTTATATATCTATTTTTAAATATCTCATTTCTGATATATAGCGACAATTGCTCGAATATCTTTGTTATCAATGATATTCCATTAGCAGCAATGTCTCATGAAAGTCACGGTTATGATCGACAATGCAATTCTGTCTTATTCGTACGACTATTTTCCTGATGTTTACACGTGACAATCTAACAACCACGTGCGTTCTTCGTGTCTCGACTGTTTTCCTCTGCATCTTTTGGAGTGCAACGTTATCTCGAACCGCGACACACTCCAGACCTTATCTCATTGGCATTCTACTTTTTTTCTTTAAAATTCTTTATTTTATACAAATTTCTCGTTATTGCTTCTCGCGAGCACCTAGTTAGTAATTTAACTTCAGTTAGATATCTCGCGTACGCGTTTCGCGTTTTAGAAATCCATTATTACCACGATTGACGGATAAACATTCGAGTTTTCTTGGGAGTGGTGATTTTTTTTTTTTTTATATACATTTTTATTACCCGCGTTATTATCTTGAGAGATTAGTTCCGCCGTCGTTGTCGAAGCTCGGAAAGCATTTATTTTCTGAAAGGAATGTTCCACAAAAGTGGTGACTATTTTTTTTCCTCGTTAGATATCGAGAAAGCTGGAGAGGAGGGTTTTAAAGTTTTCGGGAATTTTTTGGAGGCTCGGTAGACCCTTTTGGAGCCATTTCGGCTGTCCGATACCGTCCACATTCTCGATACAAAGGATTCTTCAACTGCCCACTGTGTAGCCCGTATCGGAAATGTCGGGCGAAGAAGGGGCGAGAGAGGGGACGGCACAGTACTAACCGGTTTCCCATCTGCAAAGCTATATTGTTGAAATTTGTGTGACGGTCTAGCTTTCGTTTGAACGTTGCAGGGATTTAAGCAGCCTCTTGTTGCACGTCAGGTTTACCTGTTGTTGGTACCGTTTTTTTCTCATCGTTTCTCTCATTGATTAACTTAATTGCCGTTTCGATGGGGAGAAAGAAATAATCGATCGAATCACTATTTTTTAACGAACGGCTACGAAAATGATTTTTCAAAGTTGAAATTATTTTTTTATTGATTCCAGAAATTTTGTAGGAGGTTTAAAGGGCGATTTTGGAAAATATGAGGAGAAAATATTTTAGTGTTTAAGTTTGATATGTAATTTTAATGTAGACTCGATAACGAAACGAATGCATTTTTTCTTTTATTTTTGCTATTTTTCAAATTAACATTTTGAATAAAATGAATAAAATTTTGTTTATTTCATTTAAAATAAGAATATCTCGTTTTATTAACTTTAGATACAAAATGCTAGCAATAATTTCTTGTTCTGTATTGAAAAGACAATTTCCGGTCATCAAAATCGTCCCAAATCTATAAGACAATAAATTTATAATTTCAATTATTTCTCTACGTATCCCGGAATCACATCATCACAATAATATTATCAGAAAAAACGTTTCATCAACCGACTAATTTCAAAAATTCTTCGTAAAACTCTTTTATAAATCTCCGTCCGATAAAAAAAAAACCTAAAATCTTCCGGGTAATGAACACACCGATAAAATAAACGAAAGCACGAACAATCAACAGAAAAAAAATTCGTTTCGAACAGATGGAGAAAGAAATATGTCCTTTTTCGGGTTTCGTTCGGATATAAATTGCCGCTTAGTTAGCTGCACGATAATCGAAAATGTTTACTCTCGGCTCGGACACATCCCTAAACTTTCTCGACGGTAAAATCGTCGTCCACCAGGGCGGTAACATTGTCAAGGTAATCTCCCGTTATTTCCGAATACGTCGCGACACAAAGTTTACGATCGTCGGATGCTGGCCTATTCGAACATTTCTCGGTTCTTCTGACTCTTCGGGTCAAGGCCGTTGCTGAAGAAGTGCGTTAAACCTCTGTTGTACGCACTACTGGAAAATTACGTGTTGCGTACATGAGTTATGGTTATTTCTCTGTACCCTAGCTGGAGTTACGTACCCTAGCAAGATCAAACGTCTGTTACGAGCAAGCTATTTTTTATTTTGACCCTACATGAATTGATTTTTCTACCTTCAAATGCATGACTGGGGTCTGAACAGACCTCACGCGCTTTTTTTGATCTTATAACCGGTCCTATGTTGATAAACAGACTTTCTCATGCACGATTTTTTTCGTTGCTTCATAAGGAAGAAGATGGTGTACGAGAAATCTAATTTCATTGACATCATGTCGATTAAAACCCCATTTGAGGCCTGAAAAACGAAAAACAAAAATAGGAAAAAGCTCGTTCTTCAGATGAGGAATGGGGTGCGTTCGGACCGCTTTCATAAGTTCGAGGGTTAACTTAAAAAAATACTGGGGACTCTTTGAAGCCTCCCAAAAAGGCCCAAAAGGTGTCATTAAGTTTTTTTTAAATATTATTGGAGAAAAAAAATTATTTTCAAGAGAAAATTTCGCGAAATGAATGGGCTGGAGTATGTCATATCTCTAATAAACAACAAAGTAAACTCACGATATAAAACATTAAACAGCAAGTGAGAATGGAGAATGGTTTTTTTTTTAATAATCTTCGTTTATCTTTCTCAGTTTCAAATCCTCTAGCAGTCCAATTTTGGCATTAAAGTCATGTAATTTATTCATACGACAGAACAAATTTGTATAAAGCATCGAGCTACGATTAATGACGATTGTGCAGCGCGATTGGCATTGCTTGCAGCAGAGAAATCTTGTAACTTATAACGATGATTCGTAATTTACATCCTTGCTGCTGATTTGTACGAGTGGCCTTAATTAACGGCAAATAACACAGAATCGACCTATGAACTGGAGTTTGCTACTCGATAATTTATTCATTTTTCTATTATCAATATCACGAAGCAATTGTTCGACGAGATTTTTCATTGCAAAATGCCACAACGGAGAACAACTGAATGAGAAAAACCAGAAAAAAATTCCAGCAAACGATTAATTCTCAGTCTATGATTTTTTCAAAGAAGTATGGATATGTGGTATGATTGTTATGAGATATAAAGTGCGTGACAATTGTCATATAGCGAATATCGCGCCGATAGGAGCGAGGCTTTTTCTTGTAGTTATATTTTTGCTTTTATTATCAATTTATTAATTAAACGGCACTAATCGGATCGTAGACGATAAAGTTTTCAACTAAGAACGTGAGAGTAAAGGACGGATGAAATTGACGAATTCTAGGATAAGATGTTTTTAATTGTGTATATATTGATTAATCAACGGAATGAAAAATGCATTTTCAAAGCGATGAAATTTGAAAATCATTGTTTAAAATAAGAAATGCCTTTTTGAAAAAAGAAAAACAGTATGGACGAATTATTTTAATATGAAATTAATGACAGTATCGTTATTTTTATTTTTCCAGGAACTTGGATCTCAACCGTTGCCGACAATCGTGACGGAAGACGTGGACCATACAGGACAGAATGCTCAGGATCAAACTCAGAGGCCACGAGCTGGTAAGTTAACAAGAAAAAAAAATAAATAAAGAAAGAGAGAGAGAGAGAGAGAGAGAGAGGGAGAGAGAAAGAGAGACAGATTGATTGATTGATTGATTGATTGTTTTTATTTATGCTCTAGTAAATACTTTTGGGCAACATTGAGGTGACAAAGAATAACAAAAAATACTTAATCTATATAAAATGACAAGGAATAACAAAAAATACTTAATCTATATAAAATGACAAGGAATAACAAAAAATACTAATAAAGTTATAATAAAAAATAATAAAGGGAGAGAGAGAGAGGGAGAGAGAAAGAGAGAGAGAGAACGAGAGAGAAAAAACGAAAGACCGAAAGACCGACAGATCGAAATAAAGATGGAATGAAAGGAAGAAAGAAAAATTAAAAAAAAAAGAAAACTTTCAATTATTATAATACGAGTATGGCAATAACAAGCAACGTCGACACTCGTGATTATGCGAAACTCGAAAAAAAAATGCAAATTGCTTATTAGTCTAATTGGTCGTTGCGGGTTGTACAGGCACTTGGGGCTCGCTCTCGAGGAGCCTCAGAAGGCCGTCTTCGGGCAGCGCTCCGAGTTCCGGTAAATCGACGCCTTTGCCGCAGCAGTTGGAGGCGGCTGCGTCGAGCTCGTCGGGTTCGAGCAAGGGTCGCAAAGCTTCCGGGACGCGTTCGGGCTCGAACAGCCGTAGCAACAGCAGAAGCAACAGTGCCGAGAGACGAAAAAGCGGCGACGAATCGGCCAGTCCAACGAGAAAAAATGCTCTCTTCGATGCTTTCAGACCGAGAAGCAAATCGGACGCAAGCAAAACCCGAAAACCCAGTATCATAGCGAACATGAAGAGCGCCGTGCAGGTGTGTACAAAAATGACAATTTTTTTGCACAATTTTTTGTTCCTTGACAAATTTAATAGAATCAAATTTTGTGCAATGACAAATTTATTACACGGAAAAATACGATTATCGTTTTTATTCCTCATCGTTACAAAATCGTTCTAGATTTTATTACGTAGATTGTAATCGTTTCATTAAAATGATACACCGCTGGTTCAAATCTTTCTGTAGAGAATAAAAAAAAGATACATTTCAATTGCCATTGAATTGCTACGTTTCGACGCAAAATAATTGCGCAAAGTTTATGTTGATTCGATTTGTTTTTCTTTGATTTGATCTTGATTGATTGTTCATTGGGCAGTAGATATTACTTTTCGTTGAAATGATACACCGCTGGTTCGAATCTTCTGTAGAGAATAAAAAAAAGATACATTTCAATTGCGTTAATGTTGATTAGATTTTTTTCCTTTGGTTTGATTTTAAATGATTGTTTATTGGGCAGTAGATATTACGTTTCATTGAAATGATACACCATTAGTTCAAATCTTCTGTAGAAAATAAAGAAAGATACTTTAATAAATAAAAATAAAAAAAGAATTTTCGCAAAGTAAATAATCGATTCGATTTTTTTTCTTTGATTTGATCTTGGTTGGTTGTTTATTGGGCAGTAGATATTACGAAACTCCGCGGATTGTCAATTATGTGCGATACGACGATGATGAAATTTTTTTTATTTCGACAGTCTCTGGGCAGAAGTTCGCACGGGAGCTCGTCGTCGGACGTTCGTTCGGACAAGGATCATCACAAGGATCACCGAGACAGCAAAGATCCGGCTGGTCGGCCCAGAGCCGGTTCCGAAAGCAGCCATCGAAATCCCGTCAGCAAAGTCATGGATCTCATAAGACATCGTAGTCACAGCTCCATCAGTACGGAGGAAAAGAGAAAAGCGGTTAGTGCACGATACAATTTTTACGCCAATAACAATAGCAATATTTTATTAAAATTATTATTTTATAAAATTATAAATTTTATTTTATTATATTATATTTTATTATTATTATTATTATTATTATTATTATTATTATTATTATTATTATTATTATTATTATTATTATTATTATTATTATTATTATTATTATTATTATTATTATTATTATTATTATTATTATTATTATTATTATTATTATTATTATTATTATTATTATTATTATTATTATTATTATTATTATTATTATTATTATTATTATTATTATTATTATTATTATTATTATTATTATTATTATTATTATTATTATTATTATTATTATTATTATTATTATTATTATTATTATTATCATTATCATTATTATTATTATTATTATTATTATTATTATTATTATTATTATTATTATTATTATTATTATTATTATTATTATTATTATTATTATTATTATTATTATTATTATTATTATTATTATTATTATTATTATTATTATTATTATTATTATTATTATTTTTATTATTTTTATTATTTTATTATTTTTTTCAAATTATATTTAATTTTATTTATTCAGCCAAAAATATAAATCATGCCGAGCTTAGGGAAAAAAATTAAGAAGAACAAAGAAACGAAGAAAGACAAAAAAAATTATTTTCAAATTTGTACCGCGATAACGTTTTCTGCTGCATCGCAGCCGATAAGAGAGCTTCTGGCCGATATTTAAGTCTCTCGTATTTCACGTTTCGTAAACGAGAGATTCGCAATGAAAACGTAGAATTCGACCAGAGCCATTCGCGCACTATTCGATGACTAGCGACGGTCGGCAAGTAAAATGTCTGCGACAACGGCTGTCGCTCGGGAAACTATCTGGCGAGGTATTCTAAACGCTGTTGATATCAATAACATCCGCAGTATTTCGCTGAATGGTAAAAGAAGAATAATAAAGTCATAATTGGCGCTGAAATGTGAATTTGGTCAGCGTCTCGACTCCGACAGAATTAGTACACACTAAAATTAACTATTATAGTATTTTTTTATAATTGCATTCGTATAAATTCATAAAAACTTTGATATTCAACATTTTTGAGAAAATCTTGAAGGATAACTCTCTCAAGATGCTACACTTTGAGGAGAAAATTACGGCTTACTATGGTTTGAAAGAAAAGTATTTATTTCTTCGTATGAATTCATGAATTCTGAAAATAGAGATGAGTAGGTTGACTACCGAAGTAGTATTCGAACCCTAAAATATATATCCGCATTGGAAAGTCTGATCAGCGCGAATAAAAATTGAAAAGATATATTATTTTATTCATCTTAGTCCATGGAAGCACTGTATGAATTAAAAATACAGTACCTATACATCGCAAACAAAAATATTTCCACTTTTACACAAAATCCCACACTATTTATACATGAATATAGCTCAAAATAACGGAAAAAGAAATTTCATATACAAAAAAAAATTCGTACCCTGCACACGTGGGAAGACGTACTCCAGATTTTCAATGAGTTCTCTTCGTGCGAATGCCATAAGTCGACAAATGTCAGCTAGCTAAAATCATGAAGTGGATTTTGAAGAGACACATATAGATTATCGGTAAATAACAGCACATGGCTCAATTCACATTTTTTATACAATAAAATAACGCGCAAAAATCTTCTGGGGTACTTATGTACCCCGGATGCACGGCAAAGATGAAAATATATAAAAAATTCCAAATTAAATTGCAACATTTTCATTTTCACCGTCGAATTGGCCGTGAATTAGTTGCTACTCGTCCGGTTAACGTGACACTGAGATGAATTGTGGTCTCGACCCACATTCAATTATCGCGAAAACCAGATGAGCGTCCGCAAAAACCAGATGGCCCGCGTTGAATCGACACTGATCTTGACGACGAGCTGTCATCATCGTCGTCCCAATCCGGTGATGAAAATAAATTATCGCGATTAGGGACGAACGAGCGACGAGGTCATCTGGCAATTTCGTTCGACTTATCTGTCCTCGCACATGAGCGAGTAAGACAGGTGTTTCAGTGGCAATTCTTGATTGAAACAGAATTTTTATCTGTTTCATTTAGTTCCATAAATCTCGTCGCAAGTTCATACCTAATATCACTCGCATTTTATCCACGCTAACTCGAGATGAATAAGGAATATGCTCAAAGATTTCATTACAATTTGTTGGATAAAGGAGAAGTTACTGAATTTTTTTTTTATCGAACGTTTCCTTTGATTCTTGGTCAAAATAGAAATTTTATCGACATTCTTTGGCTCTAAAAATTTCGTCTCAAGTTCATACCTAAAATCACTGAGATTTTATCCTCGCTAACTCGAGATAAATAGGGAATATGCTCAAAGATTCCATTACAATTTATGAGATAAAGGAGAAGTTACTGAATTTTTTTTTATCAAACGTTTCCTTTGATTCTTGGTCAAAATAAAAATTTTATCGACATTCTTTGGCTCTAAAAATCTCGTCTCAAGTTCATACCTAAAATCACTGAGATTTTATCCTCGCTAACTCGAGATAAATAGGGAATATGCTAAAAAATTCCATTACAATTTATTAGATATAGGAGAGGGTACGGAATTTTTTTATCAAACGTTTCGTTCAGGTCGTGGAGAAACTAAAAATTTTATCGACATTCTTTTGTTCCAAAAATCTCGTCTCAAGTTCATACTTCATATCACTGGCATTTTATCCACGCTAATCCGAGATAAATAAGAAATATGCTCAAAGATTCTATAACAAGTTATTGGATAAAGAAAATAATACGGAATTTTTTTTATCAAACCTTTTGTTTAATTCTTGGTCAAACTAAAAATTTTATCGACATTCTTTTGCTCCAAAAATCTCGTCTCAAGTTCATACTTATAACAGGGCTGTCATTTTCTTCACGTTAACCCAAGATAAATAAGTTAACATTAAAAAATTCCACTACAACTTATCGAATAGAAAAGCGAAAGCTGAATTGTTGATTATTTTTTTAATAAGCGTTCGTGTCATCGGAGCAGTCAAGCTCCAGCGCTTTTCACTCCGGATTTTTCGACCCTGTCGCGACACACCGTGACGAGAAACACCACTCGACGAGGATTATTTGCCCGGGAGACGTTTCTCTCATACATTAACAGTCGACAAAGACTCTCACAGTGCACTTTCGAACAATAGACCCGCCCGAGAACAAAAGACTCGTCGAGTCTCGAGACCGCAGCCTCCCTCCTCATCCCATCCCTGTGTGGAACATCATCGAGCTTCGTAGGTCCCAAATTTTCTCTCTCTTTCTGTCAATCTCCGGCGACTCGCCGTAGTCGAATAAATTGCGTTACACATCATTGATAATTGCAACAATTTTCGTTGTTCAAGTTCGATTCGAATTCTCAATTTGTTTCTATTTATTTGACATCACAAATCATCATAATTTTTTTTTCAATTTCCGTTGGTCAAGTTCGATTCGAATTCTCAATTTATTTTCATTTGTTTGACATCACAAATTATCATCATTTTTTTTTCAATTTTCGTTGGTCAAGTTTGATTAGAATTCTCAATTTATTTTTATTTGTTTGACATCACAAATTATCATTATAATTTTTTTCTAATTTTCGTTGGTCAAGTTTGATTCGAATTCTTAATTTGTTTCTATTTATTTGACATCACAAATCATCATCATCATTTTTTTTTCAATTTTCGTTGATCAAGTTCGATTCGAATTCTTAATTTGTTTTTATTTACTTGACATCACAAATCATCATCATCATCATCATTTATTTTCATTCATTTGTCTGTCACTTAGTTACAAACGATTCTGAGACTGTGCGGTGCAAATGCTCTTAAATAACTAGCAGAATAATGAAGCAGAAGCAGGCCCTCGAATATGATCAGCGATTCTTGATTAATTAATTACAACCGTGCGTTCCATTTTTTTATCTGTGCTTTTCGCACGAAGCTCTGATAATTAAATAAAAATTCCACTTTCCATTCGTGGTTTATAATTGTACTGTGGCATAACTATCGTGCAGTTTGCTGCCACGTTACGCGGTTATTAAGACGATCCCCTTACCTCGCACTTTGATTATCCAATGAGAATACCGAGACCGAGAATCGGCCGACACGAACGATGTTCGGATTAAACTCGTTTCCTCTCCTCATCCCTTTGCCAATGACGCAGGATCAGCTACAGTAATCGCTTATGATAATTCGTCTCGACTTTACGAGATTTATTTTTTCAATTCACGAAACAACAATTCACGCGCACGCAAGATCTTATCTCAGATACTGAGGATAAAAATAAAAGTATCGATATTATACATTTTCATTCGTTCCGCCGTTTTTCCATCTCGCGTTATTTCCTCGAAGTAATATTTCAACGACGAGGAGCTGTGAACGGCGCGTCGTTGAGATTGAATGCAATTTTTCACGATGTCACGGCCAGCGGAAAATCATTTTTTCCCTCTTTCTCTAACTATCCGCGTCTTTCTCGCGACAACGACGTTGCCAACGCGACAATTATTTTTCCATGCTTCCGCGATATTTGATTATTTTTTTTTTTCACGACTCTGCCTCGAGGCTCACGTGTGAAATTGAAGAAAGCCGATTTCTCATCCGGCAAAGCACGATTAGATGTTGATCACGGTTCGACGAGTAATTCTCGTGAATCAATTGTAATGATAAAACAAAATTATTTTTCTTTTATGGGACAACAGTGCTTTCACGTATTAATCACGGAAGTATTTGAGAAATAATTTTGCCACATGAAAGTTCGTTCTGATCCCATAATAATTTGTTACTGGAATAATGAATTTCAACGAATCGGGATTTTTATAAAATCTAGCAACAATGATTTGTGCAATTGATTGCGTTGATAAAAGTGGCTACGTGCAGGAAATTCTGACACTCTTTTTTTGTTGTTATTATTATTATTATTATTATTATTATTATTATTATTATTATTATTATTATTATTATTATTATTATTATTATTATTATTATTATTATTATTATTATTATTATTATTATTATTATTATTATTATTATTATTATTATTATTATTATTATTATTATTATTATTATTATTATTATTATTATTATTATTATTATTATTATTATTATTATTATTATTATTATTATTATTATTATTATTATTATTATTATTATTATTATTATTATTATTATTATTATTATTATTATTATTATTATTATTATTATTATTATTATTATTATTATTATTATTATTATTATTTTATTATAAATATTGAGAAAGTAATTCTATCTATCTATATCGTAAATTAATAACGAAAATCCATTTCTTTATATACGCCAACTAATTGGCGATCAATTGGTGCGATCACCAATTAGTAGACCCATATAAAAGTGGTTTTCAATGTCAATTTACGATATCCACGAATGAAATTATTTTTTCAATAATAATAATAGAAATGATGATGATAATAATAATAATAATAATAATACAAATAATAATAATAATAATAATACAAATAATAATACAAATAATAATAATAATACAAATAATAATAATAATAATAATGATAATAACACCGATCGTTTCCAAAGTTTTTTCCATCCGACAGTTTCATACGTATATTACGATCGAAACATGTTTATTGCGTTGCGCGTATAAACTTAACGCTACCGCGCTTTGAAAAGCCGATGGCGCGATAAAATTCGTTTGCAGATACAAGTTTAACGACGATGATCTTTATCCACCTTCTCGGGTTATTTTTCCCGTGCCACAATCGTCGCCACGTCGTGAGCCTCCGCGTCGTACAGGAGCGCAACGTTTACGCTCGTGGCGATGTATGCGGAACTAACGCTCGTACACATGTGACCCACATGCGGGTGTGCGTAATGCAAACGCACCTCGGTTACACAAATGTACGTCGAGCCGGTAACACCGACGCATCGCGTTGTGGCGGCGTTGCCTGTTCGCCGGTTGTGGGTGTGTTAGTGTGGGTGATACCGATGGTTATGTTTTGTCGCCCGAACCGACAAAGCTCGGATGTATGCGTTCGTACTCCGCTTCGCGTTGAATCAAAGAAGGTGGGAGCCGGAGCACGCGGCTCTTCTCCAGCCACGTTTTTTCGCTCAGTGACTCCGCGTGCCGCATTGTGAATACAGCTTGTGCTTTCCTCACGAATCCATATCGAAAACGATATAACGAATGAAAAAAAAAAAAATTAATTCAAAAATTCAACGATAATAAATAATCTAAATAATAATAATAATTGAATAAAAATTCAATCGAAACGTTGAACGATAATAAAATAAAAATTGAATTTAAAAAATTGAAAATCCTCGTCGTATCATCGAAATTTTTTCGTCGACGGGAAAAATGAAATCGTGATGAAAAACATCAATCGCGGAAAGTGCATTTATAATCGTGTTTACCCGTCGTCGCAACGATTATCACGTAAATATTTCATCGATGGTGTAGCGTTTTTGCGATCATCGGAGGAATGAAGGAAATAATGGGAAGAAGGAAAAAAATTAATGATGATAATTTCATTGACTGTACTTGCACTTCGCGCAACGGCCTTGCACAGAGTTTCGCGATCTCGTTGCCACTCGCATGGTCGCGCGTTCTTGCCGGGCCGCGCGCGTTTCACGTAATTCAATTCGCGGTCCGCACGTATCATCTCTGTGTGTACGCGCAGCGAGACGAGCGTACCGAGCTTTGCTAGTTTCGCGAAGCGTGACCGGGAGCGAAAGATAAATGGGAAGAATATTTTTTTTGCTGCGCGGAATGCTCGGTTGTCGAATAGATTTTAAAGGGCGTGGTTCGATTTGAAGATATTTGGAGTAAAGAAACAATAACAACTGCGTTAGATCGAAATTTGGGGGAAATCAGCGACAAATATCTCTTAGCAGGGGATTGAGTATTATTGTCCATTTATTTATTTATTTATTTATTTATTTATTTATTTATTTATTTATTTATTTATTTATTTATTTATTTATTTATTTATTCATTTGTTTATTTCTTTATTTATTTATTTATTTTTTAATGTATGCTGGTCTAAGCGGATGCTGCTTCTTTCGATAAGCAGCTTTTTAAGTCTGCTTATTTTTAGCGAATGAAAATTTTATCGCACCGAGAAATGCAATACGTATGTAAATCTGTTGATGAGGTCTAATAGCAGTAGTATTTTTCGTGGTCGTGTAAAATTTTAGAGACGTAAAAGCGATAATGAACGTAAACATACATCAAAGTATCTTCCAAAAAAATAATCTGCACCGCCTGAACTCCCTCAATGATTGTAAAGTTTTCTTCAATTGCAATATTCTGGGTTTCTCTTATTTCTTTTTAAGTAATGTTCGTTCGAAAACGGAAGACCAAGGATTCAATATTTTTCCTAAAAAATTCTGGTTTCGTTTATTTTTTATTTCGTACTTTTTGAAGCTTCATCAACGTTTCCGCGATTTGTAACTCGACGAAAGGCGAAAGATAAAAATTGGTAAACATTGAACACAGATGGTCTCATGGCTGATGAAAAATCGGAGATAATTTCACAAACCGAATATATATTACACTATAGGTCGCGCCACGCAGTAAGGTTTTGAAGACAAAGTCATCGTCTCGTATAACGTTCTAATTTTTTCGACTGTAGCACTAAAATTAACGTACAAATAGCCGTCGAGTACGGAGATCTCATGACTTTCATGAAATGTTGTGTACTCACAATTTCACATGTCTACGAAAGGTTCACAAAACGAAGGAGGAAAGTCAAAAAGAAAAAAGTCTCAACGTTATAACGCTAATCGTGCAGAAAGAAAAACAATTCCAGCACGTTCGATTATTAATATCTCGTGAGAATATTGAAAAAATACTTCAACTAAAATAGCAGTGTTAGGAGAAAATTTAGAAAAAAAAGTTAACTCGAAAAATGCATATTCATAATTAAAAATATTGAGCGAAAAAGAAAAATCAATAACCGGTGTTGGTGTAATAATTAATCTTCCCAGACTTATATAAAATTTTCTATGCATATTTCTATTATTATTTATGCAATTACTCTATTTTTTCTTATAGGCCAAAAATTATGATTATAATTTAGTAGTTAATTATAATTATAATCAGAATTATAATTTTTTTCTCGATATCTCGTTTTCAATTCGATAACGACTAACTCAATTCCCAAAGGATGCTGTGTAAAAAAAAAGAGCCTAAAAAATTGAAAAACCATCGTGCGAGCTTCTAAACGGCAACGGTTATATTTATTTATATCTGTACTATATGGGATATTTTTTCTATGCAGTTTTTCAAACTTTAGTTGACAAATTTCATTGGAGAATAACATTTTCGATATATAAATTTCGTTCTTCTTTTTTAACGCCACGTGGACGGCTTTGTAGCCGCTTGCATATATGTATCTGTTATACGTCGCGCTGGCTCTGGCAGGCCGCGTTCGCTTTGTTACGTGTCACCTCGCGCGCGATCGTACGATGTCACCTACGGGTTACCGACAATGCGGTATTTGCAATGGAAATAGCGAGTGACACAGAGAGTTGTTTGTCCGCGATCGTCCCTTGCAGATGAGACGGGAAAATCGAATGAGACGGGAAGGAGGTAGGGGCAGAAAAAAAAGAGATATGGAAGCAAAGAATTGTGCGCTTATTTGTCTGATGCAGTTCAAAAGAAATAGTTTAAAATTTCATGTACAAAAATAAAACTGTTCTTACCGATCGCAAAGCACAAACGAATAAACCAAAAATCGTATGATTATCATCGTTATAATAATTCATGCAGTTTAACGGATTTAATCGCGACAAAGTTTTATTAAAAATTTAGCTCACGAAATTATCGTCGAATTTTCATCGAATCATCGCAACGATACGTCGAAGTTTTATCCTAAATAGCGGGTTTCAGATTATTCGTTGAATTTAGATTCGTAACGGAATTAAATACAAAATCATTTGTCGTGGTTACATTCGCGGACTCGAATCGGAGTTGGATCGATTGATCGATCAATTGATAAAATGTGCGCCCGGGATGGGCGGAAAGGAATCTAACAGTAGGCAGATGACGGACACGTGTCGGACTTGTGAACTTGGATATGTGAACCAAGGCCAATCGTCCATAGATCATGTTTTTTTCTTTTGCTTAGCGGCAATTCGATTCGTATGTTCCAGGGATGAATTAGTGGGTTCTCACGATGCGAATAATCTACAGAAAATATCCTGCGTTATCGTATTTTTATCATAATTTGCTCAAACTAACTTCCAAGATTTTTTATGTTCATCTTTCTCAATTCAATAATTCTTCTAGAAATATTAAATTGCTGTTTTCATAAATCTAAATAATTTGGAAAAAATATATAATAATAATAATGATAATAATATTAATAATAATAACAGTAATAATTTCGCAAACATTAATTTATCCTCGTTCTTGAATTGAAATGAAAAAACATTAAAGGAAAAAAAAATTTTAATTCATTTCCTTCGACGATCGTCATGGTATTAACATTCACTACGCAAGCCAGTAAAACATTTTTTTTTCTTTTATTTGACGTATACACAATATCGGTATGTCGTCACTGTGATAACGTCGAGTTTTTCGAGACTCACGGAAATTATAAATGCGATCGAAACTTTTGATACTGAAACATCATTGTGTCGCGGTTCCTTCGTCGTGCGAGCATTTCTGTGGCTTAACCTAAATAAATGACCTAGAGGCAAAGCCGGATAAGTCCATATAGCGAGTTTTCAAGATCTCGTTGTATTTGACTCCTATGGTGTTTCAGAACTATCTCTTTTATCACATTGATTATGGCGATCTTCATTTATTCTATAATAATCCATTTTACCACAAAAGTAGTGGATTTATTTTGTTTTGGTCACAGGCTACCGATAAATACGAGATAGAAAATAATCAATAAATAAGTAAATAATAAAATTCAATTTTACCAATAAAAAAGATTCATGAAAATTTGCACAATAAATATAATCAAAGGCCCGCGTTTTTCTCGGTTAATCTCGTTTATTTCTTCTTATATGGGCAATTTTTACCATCCCCGAAAAACGTCGTCTACAGTCGAATTTCAAGAATCTAAGTTAATCTCATTTTTTCTAAACAAAAATTGACTTATTCGGCTTGGCCTCCAAACGACAGATATATATCGCTTTTATCGAAACAACGCAGGTCTGTGAACCGAAGATATCGCGCAACTGAAAACGCAGTCAACACAAAACGTCTTACAGTTTATCCGTATCGTGCAATGCGACGCGAAAGAGTCATTAAAAATCATGATCCGAGCGTCGGGGCACCTGTCGCACGTCGGCCGCGTGATCCATTAATTAAATCGTCGCTTGTACACGTCGGGCTCGCCCGGAGGATATTTAAATCACGCGATAAACGTGCCCGAGGTAATTATTGTCCGCGAAAGCAAGCAGAAGGCTACGTTTTCGCACTTTGCGCAGTTTCCTTTTCCGTTTCGTGTCCATCGTTCGCGAATCGTTCACTTCCGTAATCACGATTGCGTATCATCATCATTTTAATAGTCGCGCAATTGCTCTCACTCTCGTAACTCCGACGCTGTAATCGCACTTTCTATCCAGTCCAGTGAACCTAAGTTGTTTATTTTTATTTTTTCTGTTTTTTTTTCGTTCCACGAGTATTAAGACCACGTGATATAAGCCGCGAAAGCGGAGAAGGTACGAATGGAGAGAGACGTTGAGTCCGCATGGCTGCAGGATGATTGAAAATGTCAAAACAATGGTGACACGATTAATCGACCCTGATTTAATCAAACGTTGACACTTTGAGGGCTTCAGTCGTCACTTATTACGCATTTACATGGTGTCCAGTCGTCCTTGAAGTAGTGAAGAGTCCTCGAATTTAATTCAATGTCCTTGAATTTTTTATTTCTACCCAATTTGAGTTTCGTTTAAAATGTATATTATTAAAAATAATCCTATAAGAATTTGCATCTCAGTTTCGCTGAGAATTACACATATATGCAGTGGTGCATCCTGAGTAGTTTTTTATTCGATTCCAACATAAGCAAAAATGATTATAGAAAAATAGTACATTACGATACTAGTACGATTTAATATTTTTTGATGAGTTTTGTCTACTTTAACTTTTGATAAATGTCCTAGCACAATATGGAAATGTTTTGGAAATTGTCCTTGACTGTCCTTAAATTTCGAACAAACTTTTTCACTGGACAACATCATTTACTATCAAGTAGTGATCTTACCGTTCACGAAAAACACCTTAAAAAAAATTAAGATCGATAAAAACTGAAGAAATAAAAAAAACTATGCTACTCATGACACGAAATTGAAGCGAATGAGTTCGTTATCGATGCCTTCTTCCATGTATTTAAAAGTGCAACATGTGACTGCTTATCGCGCAACAACAACCGTTTTTCCATTCTTCTTCGCAGTATCATCGAAAGCAATTGCATACTCGTATTCGATTTATTTCGATCGATTTTTTTTCGTACATTATACAATTTCGAAGGTGCATGAGTTTATAATCCCATCGTCGGGGACGTTGTTTTTTCTTTCTCAAAATAAATCGGTGCTGATAAAGCGACGTCATGCAATATCGCCACGACTGTTAGCGACTGATAGCGATTGGATTCGTAACGTATCGCGTTTGTAATTCATATGGATGCCATGTGCTTCGTTGAATGCCGATGAAAATCGGTCATCAATCGATTGACGGGATAAATCTTCGGATGCTCAGACACGCGCCGCGGCTTCTTTGAAAATAGATTTTCTGATTGTCGTTAATTAAACGGGAAATATCTGTGTCTCTTCTTTAATCAGCTAGATTCTGCGTTACGACTAATCAAACGTCTCGAGATAGAGAGAGGGAAAAGAAAGAAAATTACGAATGATTCGCCGGGAATACCGATAACGTCATTTGGTAATTATTCAGTCCCGAGAATTGACTTGGTTGCCGTCTTTTGCTTTGCGAGCACCCGCACTGTCACCTTTCTCAGCCGATGGTACGCGTTTTGATCGAACGTTTAATCAACGGAGGTCAATTGTCTTGTCTGTAGCCGCTCGCGGACGCAGAACCGTCGAATAGATGAAATTCTACGGTAGAACAAATCGAATACCGGACGGAATATTAATGCTCGGATAACGGATTTTTATCATTGACACACTTTTTTGTCGACTCATGGAATTTTTTTGTTCTTAATTCTCATTCAAAAACTCGAGCCACGACTCTGGTCTCGAAAAATAACGAATATCGCAATCTTGAAGTGAAAAAAATATATATTTCACTCCGATTAAATTTTTTTTGTTATCTTTTTTTCGATAAAAAAAAGTTTTCACACCGAATAAATTTTTTTTTTAAAACTTTTTGCTCGTTTTTGTTGCAAACGAAGATTAATGGTGGATAGGTTTGAGATGTGATACGGATATGAAAATTATTGTGTAGCAATATTTGCAGTTAAAGGTAAAACAAAATGGAATTTTTGTTCGAAGAATGGCGTCGATAAAGCGATGAAAAAAAAATCTTTTCGGAGAACTCAATAGCGCCTATCGGACGTACATATGCGTACTCAGTTTGTTCAGTTGCTCCGACAACGGAGGTGAACCCCTTGCCCTCCCTCTCTCTCCCGCGAGACATATATTTCTCGAGCACGGTTTTGTGTCGCGGCAAATACTGAACAAACAGGACTATAACTCGTCAACAACTTCGACCTCGGTTGAAAAAAAAAAAAAAGAATTTTTAAAAAACCGTTCCACCGTTTTATTTTGCTCCGAAAGTGTCACGATAGTCACGAACTTCAATATGGAGATATTCGAGTGTTTCGTTATTTAAAACGTCATGTTTTATTTACATCGATCGGCGATTATTGGCTTTTAATTATTTAGCGGAAATCAAAGTCACAGAATTTGGAGAGTTACGCATTTTTTTTGCAGGAGCGGAGAAAGCTACATTTTCTACGGTTTCAAATGTTTTCCACCGAATTATTGTCGGTCGATAGGTTGGTTTTTTTTTTTTGGTAGTGAAATTATTGTTGTGATGTCGATGGTATTCATGTATATATCGAATTTATTAACAACTGGACAATTATCCGATACGTTATCGTTTCAAGCTACAAGCTTTTGAAATAAAATTGAAGTGGACTATTTTTAATTGACAGCCAGCTGAGTGAATTATTATTTTACTGCGGCGGCTCGATTATGCGGCCTGTTATTAGCCGATCGAGTTGTGTGTCCCGAGAAACCGGATTGCCTCGATTAGAATTTATATAGCACTCGATTATCCGTTCATTGTCGGTAAACAACAGATTTTCCAGAGTCTCCAGCGTTATATATTTATTTTAGGGTGGTTGTTCCAAATAGTTTATTGTTCGGTGGACGTTATTTCTCTGAGAAATAACCAAAAGCGATGGTTAAGGCGATGTATCGGGTATAGGAATATTTATCAGGTAGCAAAACATAAAAAAAGCAGGTCAAGTGCGAGATCGAGATTCTTATCAATTCAAATTTATATCAATTAAAATTTGATATAAGTCGACCTTGCTAGATGAGGTCTTGCGCAATTGTGATTGTCCATTTTATTCCGCTAAAAAAATTGTTTTATTCTGTTTTTTTTTATGGCCCAAATGTCGGGATTGAATATTTTTCAATTTGAATCTAACCGGATGCTATTGATGGAATCATGCATGACCGGAAAATCACGTTAGGTCAATGTGTGGTTATGCTTCCGGTCGTTACGATCTTCCACTCTTGCGACTCTTGTTTGGGTCATTCCGCGAAGCACGTAGAAGTGCCAAGTTCGGTCGGTACGTTCGTACACACACATGCAATTGCCTCGTCGACCCAATTGCGCATATTGTGGGAGCGAGTGTTTCAGTTGCAAAGCTTACTCCAACATATACCGTATACTAGGGTGGTTCTACGTCGGAGTCGATTGGGACCCCGACGCAATCAACATTCGAAAATGACCCAAATAAGATCCACCCTATCATGTATATATGGGTCATTCCGTCCTGAATCAATAGATTGAGACTTGTTTTTCCTCTGATGTGGTCGAGGATTTTTTTTACTATTCCTCGGATCCTACGATCTCACTTTTTCACATTTTTTGGGTCCACTCTTCCCCTCACCCCACCCTTTTTTTTCTTTAAGAAGAGGTTAACTTCTATTGTGCCGTTTTTCTATCAGGTGACATTTTTTTTCTAGATACTATATTAAAATTGAGGAACTTTTTTAAATAAAATTGGAGTGGGATTCATGTTCCTAATATTTTTTAAAATTCTCTTCACATTTTGAGAAAAATCGAGTTATTTCGGAATGTTTATATATGACGATAGTTCCCTGTCTCAGAAAAGAGAAAAATGAAATATTTATTGCAAAAAATCGATATTTTCATTATTTTCAATAAACAATCGATTTTTTAATTATTCTTTATTCAAAATATCGATTTTTTGCAAAATAAATTTCATTCATTTTTCCTTTTTTTAGATGAGAATGCCCCGTATATGTATATATACAATCTACGTGTGCACACTGCACTGCGATAAACTCAAACAAGCTAGAAACTGGATTTAGTTGTCGGTTTCCATAGTCGTCCGGAATAAATATATCTCGTTGATATAATTATGCAAATGAATATTTCGAAACTCCCGGCGAAAGGCTTGATTCAGTCGCGACGAATCACAAGCCAATAAACGCTTCAACAGCTCTGCCATATTCCACGTTTTCCAATAAATCGTAGTCCTGTCGAGAAAAGCCGAAATTATAGGAATAAGAAAAAAAAGCCTCGCGTTAATTAATCATTACAATAATAATCAATGCAACAAAAACAAAACCGAAAAATTCGTAACAATTAAATAAGCAATTCAACGGCTTTGACCGATTTATTTAATATTCGATGCTAGAAGAAAAGCTGAAATAAAAACAAAACAAATAAAAAAATAAAAAATTGTCTACCTTAGTGCGACGAATGGTTGTTGCCGTGAAAAGTAGTGAGCGATAAACGTTTTGTGAATGCTTCGCCATTGCAAGACTGTCGATAGCCGAGAGAGATGTCTTCGTACTTTCGATGGATGAAAAGCGGAAAGAAAGATGACTATTTGGGTGCGAAACCCAGAAGTCGCTCGTTGGATTCCAAGAGCTTGGAAGCCTCGGGTATACGATTGATCATACAAAATGTACATATATCTTATTATATTCTACTATCAATCGTTAAATTACGAATGCTATTTTTTAAAAATATTTTTAGATATTTTTAGTTTTTTTTTTCATTTATATTGATGCAGTGTCGATCGGTTTTAAAATATTATATTGTTTTTTTATTTCTATGTTGCAGAGAGCAGCGGCGCAGCATCAAGCTACGATCGCGGCACAAGGTAAGACTTAATCTTTTGAAGACCAAAAAAAATATTTAAGTATTTTTGAAAAGTATTTTTCAAGGTTGTGGAAGGTTGCGCCGAGCTTGAATTATGATTCGATTAGTTACGAGCAAAATTGGAAGAACGGTAAAATTAGCCGTTGACATAAATTATTTCCTTATAGAGAAAAATTCTCGCAATATCTTTAATTCTGGGGGAGCAGCTTGCAAATTTTAACTTGCAGCTTCCTTGAATTCTGAGGAAGCAATTCGCAAGTTTGAATTTGCAGCTTGTAAAAAAAACTCTTGACAGATGATTCTACACGGTTAAAGTGTCATTGAAAGAAAAAATAATGAGCGTCATCTGAAAACTAGAGCAAAGTAAAGTAAAAGAAGGCGCGTACATTCGCGCACTCGACCATTCCGTGTTCAGTCGGTAACAAAATCTTTAAAAAATTGTTTTCAAGGGTGCGTAACATTTTTAGATTGTAGAAAAACCTCACAGCGTTCAAATTCAAAAGCCAAATGACAAGCAGGTTTCTCTTATCTAGAACCGTTTGGCACCGTTGAATAAATTTCCTTCCTTAAAAAGAAAAGTAAAGAAGATAAATTTTGAAAAAATGTTTTGCAGGTTTTATTACCAACTGAGTACAGACTTTCCCGCGCTTTCAGACTGTGCATGACAATTTAAAGAAAATGCAACGCAAAAACGTATATGTTAAAACACAGCATCCCTTAATAATTCGTTAAATCTGCGACAGAATCAAACCGACAAAATATATTTATGTATACAATCCGTATTCGAGTATATTTCAAAGACAAATGCACATTCAGCTGTCTGTTTTACCGACATTATTACGTGTAAAATCGTTTACTCAACAGCGCTTTATATTTAACGCTCCGTGCCAAGCGTTACAGTTGCGTTTGTAAATTTTAATTGCACGACTTATCATACACCGATATCCGCGATGGTTAAAAAAAACGTTCCGTCGAATGCTGCGCGATGTCGCTCGGTTCGCCGCCGGCGAGTGGAAAGCAAACAAAATGGCGCTCGCGCTTGCGCGTTTACCCTCGCCGGGGTTCCTCGTGGTTCGTAAAAGCTACGTGCAAGAACCAAACTCTCCCTATCCCTTTCGTTTACGATACGAGTACACGGACGAGTATGCGAACCGTGTGACCTCGACGTAGGAGGTAAGACCTGCGCTTTCAATCGTTATTTTCTTTTTTCTTTCGCACTGCAGAAAATGCGCGGTAGCTTCAATGTCCATCGGCAGTAGATACGGTCGCGTAGCGTAGATTGTGCCATGTCCGTGAAATCTTAAGTAACACTCATATCTTTTTTATATATAGAAATGTTTCGTAATTGACTGACTGACTGACTGACTGACTGACTGACTGACTGACTGACTGACTGACTGACTGACTGACTGACTGACTGACGGAATGAATGAATGACTGACTGACGGACTGACTGACTGACTGACTGACTGACTGACTGACTGACTGACTGACTACTTGACTACCTGACTAACTGCTTTACTGACGGACGACGCACAGCCTTAACCACTGAAGATAAATACATGAAATTTGGAAGATAAGATCCTTAGAGGGTGTAGAGGTGCACTAAAAAGGGATTTTTTGATAATGAACCCTTCAAGGGGTGCAATGGGGTGTAAACATTTGTATGGAAAATCGAATTCTTTGCGACTATTCTCGGCGTCGTTTCTTTGTGCGGATCTTCGTATACCCTCTTTCTCTCTCTCCCTGTTTTCGTACCGAGGATGTTGGGGGGGTTGTCGGTTTATACCCGAAATCTACACGCACAAAGTCGCGGGCAATAGCTAGTAGATATATAAACCTCGACGACCCCCGGATCGATGGATTTTGGCGTCTACGAAAGTCGCGGCGATTGCACGTTGCACCAAAATGATTGATTAGGTTCGTTTTTTTCTGTTTATTATTGTCGTTTTTTCCTCCTCCAGATTCTTATTATGTTCTATTGAAAGCTCTCGATTTAAACCAAAAAATGGGAAGGAAATCGAATTATTTCTCTGGTAGAATAACAGCTATAAAGCCGCTAAAATAGCATCGAAATTGTTGATCTATGGCGGAAAAAAGGTATATTTGCGCGGTGCATAAAAATGCTTTCATGTCTCCTTTGAATTACATTCCTCATAGGGTCATAGAGGGTATTTTGAAAGTCATGTAGAAGGGGTTTATCATAACCTCGGTCAAGACGTTATACTTCGCGAGTGATGCCAAATAATGCCCGAACGTTTCGAACCGAATCAGCGATTAACGCGTCGTCCATCTAACGTCGGCTTCGCTGTTTCGAGACGCAATAGTAACTCGCTTTGGCATCGACTGCAGCTGTCAAACGCAGAAAATCGAATACATGTACGTGTTTTCCTTGCCTTCGCGCAATAAGTCGGGAGCAATTCTTGCAGTGATGGATAATATTTTTTCAAAGTTTTTTTTTATAATGTCAGTATGGCCAGTAGATGTGATAATGAAGATTCATATGGAAAATGTTGTTGGAAGTTTGAAGAAAATCATCCGAATTTGTTTATCGTGTCAATGGATATTTGGTCGGGGTTGGAATAAGGAAGTAGATAAGGACGACCGAAGGATTCGTTTCGTTCTCCCTCGTGTAATTAATAATTCTTATATTTCATTTTATATTTTTATTTTTATCAGGCTATTATTTACAAATCGGACAACGACTCTGATTCTTTTGGGAATGAAATGCGTTGTAGAGTAATGATATATATAGACAAATAAACTGAAAGAAATTTCAAAAAATAAAATATCAAAATATATTATACTTCTTTTATATAGTTTTTCTTTTTTTAAAATTCTATTTTCTGAAATTTGAGTCTAGTTTGGGTCGTTCCCCGGGGACGATATATACACGATACATATACATTTATACATACATATAAACTCAGAAAAATTTCAAAAAATTAAATATGAAGATATGAATATTTATTCTACTTCATTTATATAGTTTTCCTCTTTTTATATTTTAAATTTTTGAAATTGGGCCTTGTTTGGCTCCCTCTCTAAGGACGACCTGTGCCACTCTCTTCTGTAATGAACAGTCAAATCGGGGTGTAAAGGAGCGGGAGGGGGGGGGGCAAATATCTGCAAGGGTGCCAAGTTTAAGATCCGATAAGTAGATAGGGTGGGAGAGTCAGCGACGGCGGCGCTGCCGCAGCTGCTGCTGCTGCTGCTGCTGCTGCTGCTGCTGCTGCGACTACATACGAGATGCGCAAGAGTCGAGATAGTGGAATTGCGCAACAACGCACGTCGAGCAAGTACTGTAGCGTCTGGCGGCGTTGGCGATGTGTTCACGAGAGAGCTTCGTTGAGTCTCATCCCACGTTTCTTCGCTCAGTAGCCCGTGGCACGCCACGTGTAAACGTCGCGCAATCACGATCGGCTACGCGATTGAAATTTTTTCTTATTGCGATCGCTCCAAGTGACGAAAAGTTTCGACAACGTTTTCGACGAAACTGTTCGACAAATGCTGTAATCGCGATTTTTGGGGTGTATCGATGAAATCGGCCCTGCGATAAAAATTCACGGCTGTTCAGTGCCTAACCCTTTGACGCCCAAATATCCGCTCTTCTCCATTTACCCGAAATAACGCAAAATTTTCTACCGGCGATAGTGAATGAAAAAACTTCTGTCGTGGTGCATATGATATATTTGAAATTAATTAAAATGTAATATTCGAGGGATCGATATAAATTGGAGCAGTGAAATCATAACAAATGAATGAGTAAACGAATTTTATTGATTATTATTATTTCTCTAAAATTAAATTCAATTAATTCGATTCATTTGACATTCTTGGAATTGGAGCCAAGCAATATTTAAATTGTCGCAGAAAAATAATAACGAATGGATGAGTAAAAGATTTTTTTTTTTTGGTTTAATTCCTTCTATTTACATATTTGATATCGCTGGTATTTAAACCAAACAATAATAAAGCGACGGTTTTAGTTTTGTGTTTTTGATTTTCTTTTTCGTTTCAGTTTCATTGATTGTTTCTCGCAGTTAAACGCGAGCTCGATAAGCAACTCGAATAGAAATTTAATTTATTTCGGGGATTCAAACGATTATTGTTATTATCTTTTTCCCAATCGACGATGCTTTTTGGGTTAAATTTTCGGGTTTACACGGATTTAAACTCCTACCGTGTGTGATTGTAGATGCTTCGGAAGACGTTTTGATAAGGCTTTTCGACGTGATGTAAAAGTTTGCGAAGTAAATTTGTACGTAATTTACAATCGTAAATAATTTGTGTATCCGTGACGCGTCGATTGTACGAGACGACACAACACCGGGACGTGGATAAATACAGTCCAACGTGTAACGATGATGTTCGACGAATTTTGTGTTATCCGCGTCGAGAATTCGGAGTGAAACGAAATAATATGGTTTTGGAGTGATCGAGAGTAGTCGCGGAGCGTTTTTTCGTGCGTGAAATTGCGCGGGGGCGGGCGTAGTCCCTGCGGGACGGAGGATAACATAAAAAACGAGAGAAAAGAGAGAAATAACGAGATTTGCGAATCTTTTTTTTTTTTTTTTTTTTTTTTTCATTTTACGCTGGCAACCGAGTTACTGAAATAGAATCGTCGCGTTTATCTTTGTTTCGGTGAAGATACGAATTCGTGAATTTTTCATCGATAGACGGTAAGAAGATGAAATTGGTTGATAAGAATTTGGAGAATAGATCTTTTTTTTTTTGAAATTTATTTTGTCATATATTTGATTATTTGTTCGTTTATGTGAGAAATAATTGAGAGAGTTTGGTCAAATCTGGCGAAATGAGAGCTGAGTTTATGGAAAGATTGAATAATTGTTTAAGTTCTCGAAATCGAGTAAACAACATTCAAGTGAAATCTGAAGAAGAAAAAAATAATAATAATAATAATATCGTGTGGTAGCTGAGATAACAAAAATCTTCTACGCCTTTGATTTTCATCCTTTTTTTTCATATCCTAATTCTTTGGATATTTTCATTAACTAAGCTTCAAATATTTGAAATTTATTATATTTTTATATAAAATAATCTTTCCTTTAAAAAATGAAATTTTTCCATGAATTTCTTTTTCTTATTTAATAGAACGTTAACCTTTATCAAGAAAAATACGATAGATGCGTAGAGACAATAACACGATAACATATCATGTATTCCGATATATTATATAAGTTTCAATTTAATATCTAATTTTTTATCCACCACCGTCAAATATTCGTTACGATACTTTTTTTTTCTCATCAACGATACGGTTTAATCTATTCCACCTGCGGCCGATAGCGATTGGTTTCTGAAAGATTGCGCAAGAAACGTTTTTTTTTTTCTTCAGTGACTATTTTGCCACATTCTATCGACCGAACTACCTCAACGTTTCAGTCAGAACCTCAGATTACCAAGCAAATATAAATAATTATATGCAGTGATATATTTTTATTATTCTACGATGTTTCACTGCTGGATTTGACTTTTTAATATGGTATTTTGAATTTCGTCAAGGCCCCACGAAAAAAAAAACTTAAATATAAAACAAACATTCAATCAGAGGTGCAACTTTGGGCGCCTGAAAAAACACATCAAGGTTGAACAGTGATAAATTTCTGTACCACTGCATCGCTGGAAAGATGATGAATCGTGTCGGAAAATAAATAGCTTCGATTCGGCAAATCAAAAATAGATTTCGTCATTCTATCGCAGCTACGACGATAAAATTTCCACTCAGTCCTTTCTAATGACAATAAAAAAAGCGGATAAAAAAGTGCAATCATAAAAATGACGAATAGCAGGTTCGTTAATTAACGCTACGAGATTCTCATCAATTAGCTCTGTAAATAATAAATGTATTTTCGTTTGAAGAAAAATTAACAAAAGGAGAAAACCGCGTTTAGTTCGGTGATGGAAAAATATGGAAGTTGGCGAACGAGAGAAATTTTTCAGCGGCAAAAGCACGGCAAAAATCGATAGGTCGAAACAATTCCGTCGAGTCCTTGACCTGTAAACGTTCACACTCTCGTCAGTTCTCCACTTTTCGTTCAGCACGTACTGAAACTTTGACCCTTCCCGTTGAATTACGGATTTATTCCGAGGTTTTCGAGGTTTCTCCGTGAAGTTCTCCAAAAAAAACTTTTTATTCTTTTTTTCTCCTTTATTATTCATTATTTCTCCGCTCATTGGCGCAGGATTGTTACAAATAATTTTGTCAATTTCGACCATTACTAAATCCATAATCTAGAAATTAAAATTTCCGCTCTTTAGACAGCCTTGACAAAAAAGTCACAATAATAAAAAACCTTGTTCTCGTCAATTATTTTTCTTTTCATTTGAATTCGTCTTATTTTATGCTATTCGATTTATTTTACTTTGTTAAAAGTTCATAATTTCTTTCCTTTGAATAACCTCTTTTTTATTATTTATTTTCTTTCAATTTGTTTATTCATTTTAAAGTTTTTTCCAATTAAAAACGGATGTACAAACATCGAATGAGCGTCTGTGTTACGGTAGGACGTATTTTTCGAACGAGATAGGATTCGTTCCGGCAACCGGTTGTCGATAGAAGCATCACGAACAGCTATATATTTCATCCAAACCTTTCCAATCACGTTACAACCGGTTCTTCCACATTGTACAAACGATCTCATTAATTACCGCTCTTGGCTGCGTTCTTCCTCGGGGGCTTACTGATTACAATACTTCGCAAAGGTCTTAGAATAATTTTTCTTTTTTTTTTTTGCATCTCCGGACGATAAATGATTCAATAACACTACGAAACGACGATGAGGATGATGCATCGAAATATGAACTATCCTGTAGCCAACAGCGACTCTACCCAGATTTTCTAGCTCGTCAAATCACGCCCGATCAAATTATTTACTTAGCTTCAATTCTAATACGTAGAAACACCAATGAAAAATAAAAAATTCCATAAAAATTCTAGACGTATCAAAAAATCTGATGCAAGCAAACTCTTCGTATCGGAAAAATCCAACGTTCGTCGTATCGAAAACACGTTTTCGGGGAATAATTATAATATCATTAATTTCCGACACGTCAGGAATTCACGTCTACCGAGAATGGGAAGAAAAACAATTTTTTCCAGACACGAAGCAGAGTAGATTTTTTATTTTTTACTATTTTTTTTTTATTTGGTATAGTGAGAACGGAAATGGATGTGGCCAATAACCCGAGCGCTGCTCCGTCGGAAGGCCCAAGGACACCAGGAAAGGATTTTAGTCGGTGATTGAACCAACGCACGTTCACACAGACGCGTCTTGAAACGTAATTCGCTTGCGTAATAGCGTCTGGCATATTTCACATGCTTATAAGTATTCAAACACGCGGGACACATCCATTTTTGTAATTCAATCATGAATAATTAAAACGCGATTCGAAAATATATTATTCGGCATTGTTCATTGCGATCGTGTTACTGTTCTTAATTTTAATTAGATTCAATCGATTTATCAATTTGCAATCGCAAGTTCAACGCGAACTGCGTGTTTATAACAAATTAGTCGTTTCAACAATTAGGATATGAATTAAAGAAATAAAAAATAACACGGAAATAACCTAAATAATCTAAATATATTATTTGGCATTTTCCATTGCGATCGCGTTCTTGTTCTAAATTAAAATTAAATTCATACGATTTATTAATTTGCAATCGCAAGTTCAACGTGAACTGCGGGTTTATAACAAATTAGTCGTTTCAACAATTCAAATACGAATTAAAGATTTAAAAAAATAGAAATTTCTGTGATTTTTCGACCGATTTGATCCGATTTGGTATGGATTTAATTTGTTTATCGAGGGCAAAAGAATTGAGAGACATTTTTGTTGAAGAACTCTGTGAGAGACGAAAAGAGAACGCGATTCGATGGAGTTTATTTGTGGGAATATCAATCGGATTCTGGTCGGGCTGCATAATCGGGGCCCAGCCGTGTTTCGTGGAACTTTTCGGGATAAAGTCCGGACAAAAGAATTTAGAATGTACCGTTTCATCGGGCCTCGGGCCCCGTCGTTGGAGTGCCAACGGAATAAATTTCTCGGGCCCCGGCAAGCCGGCCCCCAAAGCGCTTGCGTAATCGATGACGGTGTCCAGGGCAGTCGTAGCGCGTGTTTTCTAGGCACATCCTGCCCTCGCTTCTTCCTTCGCTCATTCGTAACCTATATTTGTGTATCGGTGTGGTTCTTATATTTGGGTCATTTCCGAATATTAATAGCGCCGGGATTTTAATCGATTCTAAAATGAAAAGCAAAAATGTTAAGCCTTAATTTGACTTTTCTCGTTGAATTTCTTACTACGCGCTGATAGGAGGTAAAGTATCCCGTTTAAAATACATGGAATTTTTATATTTCTCGGTTATATTGGAGGGGTGGCTAATTATTGCTCGATAAATGCAATACGATATCAAAATAACGGGTGTAGACTCTACTTTTATTTTTTTTAATGGTGGAGAGCTTGTTGAGGGCACGCACGAGATAAGATTTTGTAGTCATTCTCACTTACTCCGAAAAAAGTTATTTCTCATTTTTTCATAAGATATTTTTGCTGCTGTACTCGTTATAATTTTGATTGGATGTACGAATGCAGAGCCACATTCTGCCGTTTTTTCAGATTTTTTGCATCGTTAGTTCTGATATTGCAGGGGGGGGGGGTACTCTGATAACGAAATATCTCGTCAGTTTTGTGAGGATTTGCAATTTTCGGAAAACGACTGAAGATTTTGAAACGAGTGGAAATCTTTTGACATCTTTTCGGGCGCAATTTTACGTAGCGCCTAATTAAATTTATCGAAATTAATTGAGCCATTTGATAAAAATCGCTAATCGCGTTTTCACGATGAGCGAAATTTGTGTTAATTAATGTTAAATGTTCACAATTCCTTCGTTCGTAATTATACAACGATTTTTTTTTTCATTTTTTTGTCGTGAACAAATTAATTAAACGACGAAGGAGATTTGGGCATGTCAAAATTTTGACACGTTTCGAAAAATTTTGATATATACGTCGCCGAGGATCGATAGGTTAATTGACGTAGTTGTGTCACGAGGTTAAACACAAGTAGCTACGTGACCCTCACCCATTGCTGCCCCTCCCCCACCGGTCCGTGTACTCGTCCCGTAGGAATATTCATGACCACGCTCGAACTAATTCGCCATTCGCGTTTCGGTCACAATCAGCACGCGATTAAATTCAAACTAAATTTATATTGAGATCACCGCAAGGGTTTGATTACTTTTTAAGTCGGTTATCAACATAAGTGTTCGACAATTAACTCCCGGTTCACGCAATTTACTCGAGTACGTACGTTAAAATTGCTAAATTGATTTGGCAATAATTAATTATTTATCTAAAT
The DNA here is from genome assembly GCA_963971145.1 of Sussaba pulchella. Classification (NCBI taxonomy): domain Eukaryota; kingdom Metazoa; phylum Arthropoda; class Insecta; order Hymenoptera; family Ichneumonidae; genus Sussaba; species Sussaba pulchella. Next base: position 1,493,945 of record OZ020166.1, read on the forward strand.
TCATTAGATCTCGTGGAAAAAAAATATTTGGCACAATTCATACAATAAAAGTTAGAAAAATAAATGAATAAATAAATAAATAAATAAATAAATAAATAAATAAATAAATAAATAAACAAAAAAATAAATAAACAAATAAATAAATAAACAAATAAATAAATAAATAAATAAAATTAAATAAAATAAATAAGCGACGTATCATAGTTCCACGAGAAAATAGCGCCGGATTAATTGAATTTTCTCGCAATGTACTTTTCGTTAATTTTCTTTCGAGACCACGCGTGCTGTGTTGATGATCGAATTTGGGTCGAGGTTGACGAGTCCTTGGTTTCCATTTGAATCGAAACGATGACGGTATTACGGAGAAGACATTGACATTTTTTTTTCTTCGAACGAACGCCGGTTTTCATCGACGTTTCAGATGCGATCTTGCCGCTCGTCCACCAAGCAGTGGATGAGTGTCACGTGTTTTCGTTCTACCGACGACAAGTCGCCGGAAGAGGGTTGCACATGCGTGGCGTTAAAGATCGCCCCCCTCTCAACCACAGCCGGTCGTGGTTGCGATGCCGATGGCTTCCTCCACGCTTGCTGAAGGCCATTCTCGAGTGTGGTCCCTTAGGGACTCTCAACTTTTCGGGAGAGTGGAAACTTTTCGTCCTAAGCCGTGTTTCTTTGTTCGCTTGACGTTGGAGAGCAGTTGTATCGTCGAGATCACTGCGCCAATTTATATACGCCACGATGCAAAAAAATTATGATTTTTTTTTTTTTTTGGAAAAAGAAATCTTTTTTTTTTTGTAACGATGTCGGTTTGAAAAATCTTTTGTCGGATTGATAGGAAGGTGACGTGGATTTATGGACCGTGAAATTATTATGGAAAATATTTTCGACCTTTACCGAAAATCATTGAATTAATAATTCTGAGGACTGAGATAAATTTACGATTATTTTATCACCGAAAACGTGATAGAGTTTTGTTTGGAGTAGCATTTTTCGGTTATTTTGTTGCATTGGGTTGGGCTTTTTCAAAATTTATTTATTTATTTATTTATTTTTTATTAAATCCCCAGTAAAGTTGTTTTGTCGAGAAAAACAAATGGATAATGAAATAATTTATAGAATATGGCCGTCGCCGTTGAATCGTCACGAGGAGCTAATAATAAAATTATTTCCGACATTGCAGCAAGTTATTGGCATAGCGCGTGAAAGATAACTGCAGAATATATTTACATAAATTTTCATAAAAAATAATTCGAATGTACAAATGATTTTTTAACTCCTTCATAAATCTCGTTGTTAAATAATTCACACGGAAATATCCGTATGATTTATTTTTTTCTTCGATCAGCAAAATGGGTTTACTGGATATTTTTAAAAAACATGTAACCGTGGGACAATTTATACGGATTTTTATCGTGATTCTTTAATTTATTTATTTATTTTTTCCCTTTCGCGTTTATTCACAATGTCTAGGCGGGATTCACGAGACAAAGTCTGCAGGTTCGAACTCGACCCGTATTCTTCTTTGTGAAGAGACTAAATCCAATTACCGCAAACCACTAACCATTTTTATGACGCAGTACGGATTCGGCGAGAACAATATACCTTTCACGACTGTTATATTATTATTGCTGAAAACATTTTTTTTGTTTGCTTTCGTTATTATTTTTACTGTAGAGACGTCATTGAAGTGAGCTTTCTTTGTGACGGATGTTAGAAAGAGAATCGATGGAAGATGATATAGATGCTATCTGTGCTGTTGCGTTGCCAATCAATGGTTTTTTTTTTTAATCAATTGATTTTTCCCCCCAAATTTGCAACAAAGGTTGTGTCGCGTTTTCCCCACAATTTCGTGGATTCGAATTCGCGTTCTCGAATAAAAACATTCTCGAAGCAGGGATGGGCATTTATTAAATAAAAATGTTTTCGAAATACTTTTTCCAACAGAGAAACAATTATGATTAATCATTGTAAAACAATTAAAATTTTTACATTTCTGCAATAATAAATAATTCGGATGAATAATTGTTTCACAATTGATTTTAATATTTGATAGAAATAATAATTCGGGATAATTTAGCAATGAAAGTATTCCAAATATATTTTGATCGAATCAATGATTATCTCGGTATCGAAGTCACACCCTAAATGGAGTATGGACCCTTCGTAGGCATGAAATTCGCTCGTAGTCGTATACGTAACCGTAATTCTCGTTGGGTTTCGAGGCTATGTACGCCTCTCAGGCTTACACGAATCAATAACAGTTTCTACGTTCCAGCTTCACGATTTTGGGTGCTGCAGTTTGTCGCATTGTTCTAAGAGGTTTTGTGACGGTCATTGTAGGCTTGAGAATGATTCCTTTCTCGCCCACCAATCGCAATAACTCTCCATGGAATAGGCAAAGTCGAGTTAGAATAAATTGAGCCTGGAAATGTTGTTAAATACATTAGCAACCAAAATTAAAGAAAATATTTTGTGTACTGGCCAAGCAGAGATTGTAAATTTAATTCAAATATCTTCTTTAATATCAATCCAAGATATCCTGAAAAAATGTCCGAAATGTACATTTTTTTAGGTCCTGCAATTTTTCAAAACTTTGAAAAGAAAGAATGCTTTCAAAACAATAGAAAACAAAAATATTATATCCGAAAATATTCGATTTTCCAGAACTATTAAATTTTTCACACTATTTTCATTCAGAAATGTGCAAAAAATTGGAGTAATAATTTGAAAAAATATTTATTTACATTAAAAAAAAAATTTATTATAAAAAAACAGTCTTAATTGCAATGGATAAGCGCATAAATGTTTCTTGGCATTGGAAAATTTCCCGATTCACGTTCATTCCTCCCCTATCGCTCGAATACAAAGCCCCATTTCGTCTTACCCCTCGCCCGATCGACAATTCCTCGTTGGCACACGGTTTTCTGTGTTACCAGGTCGCGAGGAAGACGGCCGAGTGCAATTGCGTGCATTGAAAATAATAAAAATGAAAACTCCGACGGAGAATGCGGCGGGTCCGGGGCGGCAGAAGGGATGGGAGGGGTCGGTTTTATGGGTTTCGCGTACCACGCGTTACTTCACAGGACCGGGAGAGAGAGAGCACACGTGACCGGGCTCGATCCACTCTTTGTCCTTGAAGAAACCGGTTTCAAAAAGAAAGAAAAAAAGAAAGGAGGAGAAAAAAAATTATAGAACGAGTGATCCACCTCGTGATGATCGTTGTCGCCTCCTCGGGTGCTCCTCGGGGCTTCGGTATCGTTCGTTACGAGGCACCGGAAGCGAAGAGACTCCGTAACTACGGAATAAACTTTTTTTTTACTCATAACATTAACCCTCGAGGGAAGAAAAACATTTTTTTCTTCGTTTTTCAAAACACGCGCGATAGAAAATTACGCAGTCGCGGAATGGAAAAATTACCCCAAAAAAAAAAAAAAGATAATAACCTTCGTGTAGCCGAAGAGGTAATGATTCTCGTAATTTTTTGTGCCGGCTATTTGAGAATACATTAAAAATCGTACGAGACCGTACGCAATACATTTTTTTTTGTTATTTTTATTACCGTTGTCACGCGACGAATCATTCAGCCGATTTCCGGACGATTAACAGGATATTAAAGGTAAAAGTTTATGTCACGCGTTTTGTACGTTCATCGTTGACGATCGGTCGAAAGTCCGAAAAATCGGTAGCTCAAGGACGCGTTATAAGGTTCAATGGATATTTTTTTTCTTCGGCTCAATGTCCCGTCATTGAAATCTCGTTTTGCGTGTTGTTGCAATTGCGAACTCTCGCGTAATTGTCAACGAGACGATGGGAGGAAATCGTTTTACCGTTCGGAATATCCACGTCGGGTGTGCAGAGTCGTTGCGAAAGTCGAAACGAGCGGTCGTTAAAACGATTCGTCGAGGATTCTCGATCTCGGATGATTATTCCGATGGAGTGGCTGGCATTGAAGATATGTGCGAATAAATTATTCGTCAACAACGGAATAAGAACGATGAATATTTATTTTATCATTTCAGTTTCTCAACGAATCTTCGAATTGTCTTCTCGTGGTAGATCGAACGTAAAATATTATATTTTTGGGAATTTAATTTCTTCTACTTTGTGGATTCGATGTGGATTTTGCGAAAAAAAATCCTTTTAATAATAATTCGAATTTTTATTAATGATTCATTAGAAGCTCAATATTTTGAATGAAATAAATATTTATTTTTTTGTTTTAGTCATTTCCTCGGATCGTAATTTGTTTAATTAATCTTTTTTCGACTCGTACAGAATTCCGTTAATTTTTTTTGGGATAAATATTTATCGTCGTCGAACACTCGTTCAATTATTCAGAGATGCACATTTTTTTCCCGCCGATAATTCAGCGTACAGCCTGGTAGAGACATGAAAATCGACAATAGAATCGTCGCAGCTGACTACGGACTGCAGTGACGAGCCTCTCACTACGTAAATTATTGTGCTTCCGCGCCGGGCAATTATTAACATCTCAAAACAATCACATAATCAACTATGTAGCTTCGTCACTGGCTCACGCGAATTGAGCGTAGTTGCATAATACCATTCATGCGTACGAATTTTCGCGGTAATCTTGTGAAATTATCCTCCTCCCCCTCTCTTTCCGTCAATTAAGGCGCGGTTGCAGGACAACCGAAACTCCGTCATGAAAACTCCCTTCGCGAATTCTCGGGAAGAAAGGAGAATAGCCTTAAATATTACCGAGTTCTATGCAGGCCTTAAAATGATGTCCTATATTTTTGTTGCATCTTTCTTCCTCGCTTTTGTCGGAATGGCGAATGATGCCGGCGCATTCGCACTCAAAGCGACTGACAATTGTGAGTCAATGTAGCGCATCGCCTTTAAGACGGTACGACAGTGCGATACAATGCAATACATTTAATTGTATGAGTACGAAATATGCAGCACTCTAATCACGTTATCGTGGCAAGATTTCGCACAATGATTTCGAACGAGCTTTTGAATTTACGCAATGAATTCCCCCAAACGTTAATCAAGCAAAGCAGCTTTGTTAGAGCACGCAAGCACGCACGCGAATCAAACTTCGTACACGTTTTGATGAAATATTTGGGCTTGGTTCGGCTATTCGTGACGAGTCGGTGTTTCCGTATCGCTTATTCGAATAAATCGTGGATTTGAAGAAGTTTTATCGAGCTGACGTCGTTTTTTTCGAGATAAACGCGCCATTTTCATATTGTGATGAATATCCACGAAATATGACTAACTAATTTTGTTAAACGTTAAATATTATTTATGTATTCCGTTGGAAAAAAAATAGTATCAGAGGGAAGAAAATTTCAAAATTAAAACGGTTAACTTTGCAATTAATCTCGATCTTTTAAAACCACTTTCTTAGACAAATTGCATTTTATTATTTATATTTCGTATCAAACGATTTGTACTCAGTACGTAATCGTCAATGGGGAAAGCAACAAAAAAATATTTACAAGTTCATTTCGGGCTCAATCAGCTGTTAAGGCGAACATAAGATTGCGTGTGTGGCAGGATTTTGCCCCTTACCTGCATTACCGTTTTGGCCTTGGTGTGTGCGAGGGTGCAAACCCTTCTTCGGATGCCGGGCGGAGAAACCACGAGAGACGCAGAGCGATCGATAGTGCGTACTATCCGGCCTGACACTCCGACCTCGTATTCGTCCGAATTTTTTGGCGCATGGTCGACGCAAATTATTCACAACCGGTACATACTTTTTACGTGCATTAGGAGCCCATAATAACAGTAATAATATCAGAAATGATAATAATGGTAATTATTATTATTATTTCCGTGAAATAATAATAATAGTAAAAATAATAATAATATATAATAATAATTATTATTGTTAATAATAATCATAATTATTATTATTATTACATTTTATCGAAATATACAATGAAAAATTCACTCATTGGAATTCAAATGAATATAAGGGGAATAACATAAATAATGATAATGATAATGATTATAAATATGAAATAACAAAATAGTAATAGTAATAATAATAATAGTTCAATTATTTGATATTCATAATCAATTCTATCATAATTTATTTTATTCCCTAAAATAGTAAATTAATTCGAATTTCGATAAATTTGGTTTCGGTATATTTTTTATTGTACATTTCGATAAAATATAATCATTATATATTTATTACCGATTTCAACATTTTCACGTAATTGAGAGCTTATCGAAAAAGTTATGAAAAATTTAATCCCTAAATTTAATTTAATAAACGATAAATTCGCAAATTAATTACACCCGAACATATCCAACATACCAAAATGTTCGCTCGGTGAACAACGTTGACAACAAAATATCCAATGAATAATCACGAAGGTCGAGAGAAAGAAACGCGAATCGTCGCGAATGCGAAAACAAAAAAATATGTCTCAGACGATTGATTTGCGAAACGTCGCATAATTCATCGCAGTCGTGAAAGCTATTCAGGATGTTTGTGTGATTGGCCGCGTGATGAATCTATGATGATCACAAGCCCATCAAAGTATCCACATACCGTACTTGAAATATACATATACACATATAACATGCATGTAGACATGTCTCGTTCTCACGCCTTCTTCTTCCTGTTTACCGTAATCCGTTTTTACCTATAACGACGTGATTTCATCGATTATACGAAAACAAGTCGATGCAAAATCGGCGGCTGGTGTACGAATGATAAATTTTGCATATGGAAAATAATTGTCGCGTCCTTGAAACGACCGCGCAATATTCTAATCGCGCATACGTGACTCGAATAATCATCGGTTAATTCGTATTATCGAATCGTTGACTCCGCGGCTGACGCCTCTCTCGTCGCCGACGGAGTCGCGCGATTTATCCGCGAAGCTTTTGCGCCGGTTGCGATGTCTCGTTTGTTTCGCACGCGATAATTCACGTTGAAACGGTGTTCAATTGCGTTACCGTGCGTAGATGTGGACCGCACGAGATCTACGTAATATGGCAGCTTCCGGAGAAGAAGAACAACTACAAAAATCGAATTTTCCCGGGAATGAAATAATTAAATCGTTAAATGGTTATTGGCTATGGGGGTTTTATTAAAAATAAGGGGTAATGACAATATTTATTGTGTTGAAGGTTGATGATTTTAAGCTTAAATCTTAAGATTAAGATTAAAAAGTTAAGATTAAAATCGATGCTTAAAAGCGATCTTGGATTATATTCCGAAGCCGATTTTTTTTTCTTATCTTCCGTTTTCGTGGCATCGATTTTTTGGAAGAGATTTTAGAGGCAAGCAGCAGCGTAGAATGTTTGAGTCCTTGACTCGCACGCGAGTTCGATAACCGTCGAGACGAATTTCACATTGAAAAAAAAAGAAGAAAAAACTTTAATCCGAAGGTTTAAAATCCTCATTTAACTTTCGCCATTATTTGTAATATCTCGGAAGTAATTTTTGTAAATTCTCTTAACCATTTCTTTTTTGTACACATTTTTCGAATTATTATTATTATTTTTTTCGGCAATCGTAAGTTTATTATTATTTCTTGTCTACAGTTCGAAAAATCGTTCGATTTTTTTTTTCCATATTTAAGTTATGGTCGCATATCGATGATACATCGACGGGTTATCTACCTCATGCATTACATGTTGAATAATTTATTATCATTATAACGACGTCACAGTGACTCGAGAAATTTTCAAAGATATTCCACATGCTGCGGAAAAAAACCTTTTGATTCATTTCTCATAATAGTTGTCAGACTTGTAAAATCGTTATCTCCCGGATCGAAGTTATTATCAAACGGCGCGAGCAAAAATGGCGCGAAGAATTGATTATCAAATCCGTATTAGCAGAACTGACATAATTCGACAGTCGAAAAATGCTGTCGATGCACATTCGCCGGTGCGACAATTTATTTTCTTTTCTTATCAATTACATACAATCTTTCTCCAAGCATTTCCGAAGCGTTCTCATTTTCTTCATCTTAATTTTCTTACTCACTTTTTTATCGCGAACGCTTTCTCTGCAAATAAAAAAAATTAACCCAAATAAATAAATAACTAAATAAGAAAATAAATAAATAAATCTATAAATCTATCCCGATCTGTATTTCCCGGCTTAAATAGGCTGCATCCGTCGCAACGACGTATCCGCACCTTTCGTCCGATTCGCACACAATCCGTCTTCTCGTAACCCGGCGAACTTCCAAGGCGATAAGCGGCAGCGTGAGTCATCGTAGCTTCGCGAGCGATACGAAAGACAGCGCGTCTCCACAAACGTTTGTTCTCACGAAATAGTCGTATCTTTTTTTTTTTCTTCTTGCCCTCAAGAAGCTCTCGCACGATAAGTCGGGCCTTGCGACGCAGTAAAAGAAGAAGGTGGTGGAAAGTGGATGGGCCAGCGAAAGAACAATGAGTTTGAGAATGCAACCGCGGGGCTGCGGGGGAGGACGGGAGGGAGGAAGAGGAGTGAATAGTTTGCGAATCTCGAGGCTTCCAATTTCGCTTGGCTCGCGTTTTTCGGCGATAATATCGCGCTGGCCAATCGAAACTTTATGCGCTTCCGGTAGCGTCGTAGCGTAATGTTACAACTTGGATTTTCGTGTCGTGGGTCGGTAATGAAAATATTTATTTCTCCTATTTCACGCCTGGCATAATTCCGTTATTTTCGTGCGATGCGAGCGTTTGTGACGAATATTTGCGTTTGCAACGGATATTTATTTTTATGAAATTAATTCCGCGGATTCTGAATCGAATTACGAAGAGATGATAGCCGGTTTGGCAGCGTAATAACTTTGCTATTAGAAAGAATGCAAACGTAACTTATTCTGGGAGTACCAAGCTGGAGTAAAGAATTTATCTTTCTTTTTTTTTTTCGTCTTCAACCGAGGTGTTGGAATTAATTCGTTTGTCATTGTTTCAATGCATCGCTAAAATTATTCCATCCTCGTGTCGTTGTCCAAATGTTTGCGGAAGCAATCCAGGGAAGGTCAGACATTGAATGTAAATTGCTAAAATTTTGCGTAAAATAATGAGAATTGGGGGCTGGGGGAGGGAGGAATTAAGTTATATCTCGCAATTCAGTGACGCAACGAAGAAATGTGTTTCGAGGTCGCGTCGAGCAATCAAGAGAGACGCGACGACGAGTACGAGATTTTTTTTCTCCTCTTTCTCACATTTTTTTCTTTTTTTTGAATCTCGACCTCGTATTTTTTTTATTTTGTCTTTCATTGAGATTTCGCGGTATCTATGAACCACATCGATCCCCCGAGCTGGGAGATGCGCGTTGGCTTTTTCATCTACGTTGCGGCGGCCGCGGGGGTTTATGTAGTATCTGTATTATGTATTTTTCCGGCCGGAAGCGAGAAACAACACTTCGAGGAACCGAAAACGGGACAAGGAGGAATCGCTTCGGATACAGGGTATTACTCGGGATGGCCACAAGGACGAAAACACGAGCTTAGACGGGGTTGGAATGAAATTAGTGAGTTAAATTTAACGATGGGGGATTTGTAAGAATTATTCGGTTATTTTTAATAACAACGGGACGAAGTTTTTAGTTCATTATTACAGTTTTTACCGGTGAAATTTTTTTTTCCGACGTTTGAAACTCGTAGTTTTATTCAGCTTCGGTTGATGAAAAATAATCGCCAAGATCTTTGTCGGTAATGGAAATAAATATTGCAAAAAAATATTGAGGCTATAATACGAAGTGTAGAATATTCGTGTCATGTGAAATGTATTTTTGATAACGGAAAGGAGGTTTGGAGAGTAATTGAATTCTTTCAAGAAATGGTTTTTGAGGTCATTTAGATTATTTTGATATACAATTACAGCGGAGATCTTTGTTGGTAATGGAAACAAATTTTGTGAACAATTTTTAACGCATCAACGCGAAGGGCGTAATATTCGTGCCATGTAAATTATATTCGTAATTTATAAAGGGATGCTGGTAGGGTTGTCGGCTTCTATCGATGAGTAGTGGACTGACAGTGGCAGATAGTTATTTTTACTCGTGGTTGAAACCGAAACGCGACGCGAGATCGTATATTGAAGTAAGTTGGGCTTTTACGACGCTCGTGAGCGCTTTTGATGTTCTCGCAAGTCGTTCGAAACAATTAAATTTTATGGTGTTGCGATGCTCAGCCTGATAAAACAGTAGCTGAAGTCATGTCGCGTTCTAAAATAACTGTGAGTTTTATCACAGTGCGTGGAATATTACACAAATAGTATGGCGAAGAATGGGTTCAGGTGAGACGATAATTATAACCAATGTCTTGCGATAAGAAAATAAAGCCCAAGAGAATATTGGACAATAAAGCGAGAAAATTTGATGCAGCTACGAAGATTTTTGTTTAAGATAAAAATTAATTAAAAAGTCTCGAAGCGTTGGGTTTTTCAATAACTTGGCTCACTTAGCTTAGTTTGTTTTCAATGATTCTGCAGAAAAATTTCTATTCTGACGATCTATCTGCTGAATGGGTTGAAAAATCGATTGATTTAACAAAAACCTTAACAAATACAAAGTTTTTGATTCGGGAAAAGCAGATTTATTGAGAGAATGAAGATATAAATATTATAAATGATTGATAAAGATATAAATGATACAAAGATCTTTCCTTCTGACGTAACTCATTCCACAATTAATATCGAAGTAAATTAAGACTCAACAAACCATCATTCCCCAATTAATATAGCGATAAAGAAGACTAAAAATTAATTCAACCCTCTCTTGTCGTATTTTCTCACAAAAGACATTTCCATCGCCCAATGTCTCACATAATTCGTGTCTCCTTCGTTGATTTCAACGTATTGTTAACTTCCGCAAAACAATCGAAGCCTTACAAATTAAATCTCATCTCACTCTCGCCACGTCGTAAAGTTTGTTCCGATAAGAAAGAAAGAAAAAAATTAAAAATATATAAAAATAAACAATTTAAAAAAAAGTATAACGTTGATTCGGATCGAAGTATGACGGATCGTACTTGACGATCATTCACGTTGGATTACGAAGGAGGGAAACAAGTGAAAGCTCTTGGAACAGGGCGAGCGGATTTCTTCGGATACGTTGTCGGGGTTGGCGAGATGCTGGACCGCCTTCCGGTCGGTTGAAACGAGACTGCTCGCTCGGTCGTTTCTAACTTCCTGATCGATACGTTCCAGTTTTGCTTGTCTTCGCAACGAACCCACACCGTACCGAGCGTTACCACCACTTCGATGAATCGCTGTCGGTGTCGACCCGAATGCCGGAAAATCAGGGCGACGCTTTTCGCAAACGTCGCCGTCGTCTCGCTGATCCGACTGGGAGAATTGGAGTGCAAATTCTGATCCCGTCTCGGCTGTATCAGTTCCGGTAGTTTTGTCCCACGATCTTATGAATTTTTCACCCTGAATTCGAATATCCAAGACAGCTTGGAGATATTCGGAAGTCGATTTATATATTGGCTGGCTAAACGGTGTACGAATAATAATGATAATAATAACAATAACTTATTATTATTAAAATTGGAAATAATATATGTTGATATAATATTAATATATTATATTATTTCGAAGTTTATAATAATAATAATAATTATTATTTAATATTATTGTTATTATTATTACCATTATTATTATTATTATTATTATAAATTTCGAAAAATCAGATCGCTACCGAATACGTCAATAGGACCTTTGTTACAGAGAAATAGAATTCCTTTCGCTAATACAGAGTGTTCGGGAATGAAAACGGAGGTCGGGGGCCAAATGCGACGTTACTTAATTCGATTGGAAGAGAAATAACCTTGAAAAAATCATCCGTGAAGGAATTGACTTCCAGACCTCAAATTTCATCCAATATGAACGGTTTTTTTTTTCTAATTAAAGCTAATAAAATTCTGCATATATCATCTATCACCGATTAAGACGGAAAACCCCCAATTTTTTTTTTCATTACATAAACAATATGGGAGAAAGAAATTTTTTTCCTAATTTTAATTTTTTTTTTAATTTTTCTCACAGTTATTGGGAAATATGTTGGGATTATTGCATCACTGATCCTAAGCATTTTAGGGTGGTCAAAAGGACGTTTCTTTTATATATCTTAACCCAATTTGCTCGAAAATTATAGTAAATCTACTATTTGCGGAGCCGATTTCGTGTTTTCTAAGAAGAAAACCTATAAGAATCGGCTGCCACTCTCCTCAATCTTTTTTTTTGTTGGCCTGTGAAATCACAAATGCTTCCAACTGCGGAAATACCACATTTGAACCTACGAAAATATAAATTTGCCATCTAGTTGTGTATGCACACGATTTATCGACGAAAACATCTTTTACGATGTCTCTCAGTCGACTCCACATCTGCACCGGCTCTTCCTACAGCTTGCGTATATTATCGAGATGACAAAAAAAAAAAAAGAAAAAAAATACATTTACGAGTCACGAAATCTTTTTCCGCTCCCCAACAAATAAATTCTCGTTATTTGCTTCTATAAGATATGACGTAGATATTTTTGGGCGAATATCAACGTTCAATATTGGACGAGCAAACCACGCGAAATATTTGCGCATGATATGTTTCCGACAAGAGATGTTTTTTTTTTTTTTTTCTCGTTATCGTTGAGATTTATTATTATTGGCGTATTTTGAGGTCGGACGTTTCGACGCGAAATATCGTGTCGTTACGGTTTCGAAAACGCGAACGAAGGTAATGTCAAATGTCGCGTTGGTGAACCGTGAAACCCGACGCGAAACATTTCGACAACTAATTCGACGGAAGTTTCAACCTCTGCTGCATGCGTTTGGATTGATGAGCTTTCTGCGGGGAAACGCGATTTAACCACGTGATGCGCTTGAACTCGTGGGCGTTACAACATTTTCCGACATTTCCGTTCATTACTTGTCAATACTCAGAGAAATTTTTACGCCGAACGGCTGTTAAAGGGCTTTTTTTCTATCTTCGACTGAAATCGTTCATTTTCATACGTGTTTAAAAATATATCATGACTTTTTACAAATAAAAAACAGAAAATTGTTATAGGCGATAGTCAGAAAAATATGATAGCAAAATAATTTTTTTTTCTAGAGTTCTTGCGATTTACGATGAGCTTCTCAGATTTTTTGATTTTTCCACGACCAAAACCTCCAGACTTTGACGTTATAGTAACCACGTATTATCATCGAAAAATCCAGCAGTGAAACATTGCAGCATCCCCGATGTTGCCCCCACGATGATTAAAACGCCGACGAATTTTGTAAAAATGTTTCTTCATCTTCTTAAATTTCAGTATTATCCACAGTCAGTGCCGTTAAACAGTGCAAAAAAGCATATAAGATTAAGTGTAACGCGCAACAAATAAAAACGAGGATAAACACTAACGAAAAAAGAATCGAAAAAACTAAAACAAAAATTTGAAAAATCACAAACGCCGAAGGGCTGCAATAAAAAATCTTGACCATAAAAATTGTGACTTGGAGAACCCCTCCGGATCGCGACAGGAGCATCATCAGCGGCGTTATCAGCAGCAGCATCCGCAGCATCCTTCATCCGCGGTTTCGTATTTCCCAGTGACATCAACGATGCACGGATTAACGCATTTGTTATCTCATCACGGTTCGAGTTCTCACAATCACGAGTCCAAGAACGCGATGGGCGACGGTAGAAAGTCTTATCACGCCGACGCGAAGTTGATTCACGATCTGACGAGTTTGCAAAAACCTAATCACGAAAGTGGAAGACTTTATTTGAACGATCGTCAAGCATCACGAGGTTCCGTGAGTTCGACTTATTCGTACGGTTCATCGAATTCTTACGGATCGAGTCACGGTTCGACGTCGTCGAATTACGGTTCCGGAATTCCTTTTCATCAATCCGCCAATCAATCGGTTTATCACACGGTTCACGGAAATTACAACCATGGCTCGTCGAATCAACATCATCATCATCATCATCATCCTCTTCATTCGTTGCATCACACCGGAAGTCAGCATCATTATCATCATCCTCATCGCTTGCAGCATCAACAATCGCTCGGCGTGTCGACCAGTGGCGCCACCTCCCCGATCGCGGACAGTCCGACGGGCGAACCCGACAAGCAGCATCATCATCATCACGGGATTCAAGAGATGATACGTTATTTCGGCCGTAGAATAGGTCACATAAGACGGCAGAGCGAGTGTCAGGAAACACCGCAGGAGGATAAGGAAGAAGAGTTTAGAAATCGCAGCCAAAGCTTGGACGGATCAGCCAGACTTCCGATTGTCGAACCCGATTGCGAAACCACGTACAGAATCTACGAGAGTATTCTACGGCAAGGTAATTCATTACTGAGGGCGAGAATGATAGCCGAGTAAAAAAATTATGTATGGTCTATATATCTACTGTATATAAAATTGGGCATACATAGTTTATATATAGTCTATGGGTGGTCGATAAAAAAAAGAAATCCAAGGATTAATATAATAATGCGAATGATAATAGTAATACAATTCTCTTTGATATATTATAATGATAATATACAAAAATTGTATAGACTCTATAACATTACTATAATGTTATAGTATTATTATTATTATTATTATTATTATTATTATTATTATTATTATTATTATTATTATTATTATTATTATTATTATTATTATTATTATTATTATTATTATTATTATTATTATTATTATTATTATTATTATTATTATTATTATTATTATTATTATTATTATTATTATTATTATTATTATTATTATTATTATTATTATTATTATTATTATTATTATTATTATTATTATTATTATTATTATTATTATTATTATTATTATTATTATTATTATTATTATTATTATTATTATTATTATTATTATTATTATTATTATTATTATTATTATTATTATTATTATTATTATTATTATTATCATATTTTTATAACATTATTAAAATATGATATACTCATATAATATAACATATTATATAACCTATGTATGGAATTGGGGATAGATAGTCTAGATATAGGCTGTACATAGTCTATGTATAGTCTATGTATGCCCGATTCTATATTGAGTTATTGTATAGACTATGTATAATTTTTTTACTTGGGAGACAATAATTGAGGCTCGTGAAAAAACTTGAATACCGCGAAAAAAAAATTTGTTACATTTTTTTACATGTTTCTTTGGTTATTGATTGATTCGTTGAAACAAATATCGTCACGCATGCGATCTGAAATATCGGCAACGGTGCGATAAATCGATGGACGAGAAGATATTTTGGGTAGGAAATCATTTGTTTTCTCGTGTTTTCCGAAATCATTTAAATTGATTGGGCAGATTTTACAAGGCTGAACTTTTTTATGTTGATTAATTGTGTTAACAATCGTTAACAAGCATTTTCTTTCTCGAGGCGTTTTTATTTGAGCACAATAGACGTGAAAAACTTGGTTTTGGAACGTACATGTTGCGACATTGTAAGTTGCTGATCTATATATACAACTTGGCACTGGTTGTCGAATTTGCATCAAAATTAGCCTTTCACCAGAATACGTCCCGTTTTTCGGTAGAATGAAGGCACTCTATTCTACATTCTACGATTGAACAATTTATTTCCGGTCAGATTTGAAATATTAGCTTGTGATATAAATTTATTTCGATACAGAATCGAAAATGAAAATATTTCTGGCGTATAAATATTTGAAATACTAATAATTCTAAAATTCAACTGAATCATTTCCAATGTTCGTCACTTTTCATTGTTGGAATATTTTTTGACCGAACATTCTCCGGCTGACTTCGTTTCTATCTTCTCAACATCTGCGAATTTCCACAAAAATAACTCAAAAATACATACATATATGCATAATATAACCGCAAAGGCGTTGAAAAATCTTATCGAAACAAATACTCGAAGAAAAATGCAATTTGCGAAAAAAAAACACGACTTTCCTCCACAAATTTTTCGAAATTGGAAACCTTCGTGATATTTATGACTAGCCGTAATGTGAAAAAAATGTTGAAACAAAACAATCACGCCTGGTCGTTTCAATATAACAACGATGAAATATTAGACGCGATAAATGTTGTAGCGAGTAAGTCACGAAGTCGAGAGTGGCGAGAGGGGGAGGCAATCTCGTTTACGGAAACGTTCTTTGATAGGTATGTGTAAGTCTCCGCACGTGCTTTCTACGATCGTTAGAGCGTGTCTCGGTCTCGCCTTTGGCAAACATTTGCGGCTTATTGACGGCGTGGTTGCCGCTACTGTGCCGGCTTTGGATTGCATAATCGGCGAGACCGAGACGTGCGTCCACCTCCGAGACGCTTCGCCGCCTCGCGATGCCGCTTCGTGCGAATTCATGCGCTATTGTCCGTTTCTCGAACGTAATTAAAAAATATTTTTTTATTTTCATTGGGGTTCCGTAGAAGTCCGGGAACCCTTGTGGTGTCGGTCTGGCCGTCCGTCTGTCCGTTTGTATGTTACGGTCATGAGATTGTTTCATTTATTTACTGATTGAAATTAAAATTTGGTATAAAGACGTAGATTAATGACCCCTAAATAATCTAGATAATATTTTCGAAGCATTTTTTACCCCCCCCCCCCCCCCCCTCCCGTAGATTGAAAAGTTTATTCGATATTTTTTATTATTTGACCCATTGAATGAGGTGTCTTTAAATAGGCGTCTTGAAATGCAATGAGTGACAATTTTATAAGACCCTTTTACGTAAACCCTTTAGTCACCAGATATTTTCTTTTGAAGTCGTTATTGGAGTGTCTCCCCCCCCCCCCCCCCATTCAATTTCTAAACTATCAATGCAAGAAATCCTAGCGAATTGTAGAATGTAGCTTTTAATCAGAACTTTTGATAAAAATTACATCAAACACTGTAGCAAAAACAGTTGATAAAAAATTTCGAGATAATTTTTTTTCGGAAACAATCTAATTCGCCAAAGAAAAATAAGGTCCCGATAAGTATTATCAAAAATTGAAGAGAAAGTCAGTGAGAATAGCTACGGAACCATATCACGTGCGTGCCTAACACGCTCTTGCCCGTTTTTTTTTTTCAATCAAAATTACTTTTTCAAGACTCGTCCGTTGGAAAATCAAAAATTTACATCCCACGCGTTTGTTGGTTAACGAATGACGCGTAAAGTGACTCACAAAGATGAGCCTTACGTAAAATACGAATCAGGTATAAAATTGAAATAGAAATCGAGTTCATGTAGAATTGTTGAGTTATTCGACGCTCCGCGGCATGTTTCTGGGGCTTCTCATTCGCGTTCGCGTCTACAATCTATTTGTGTTCCGTAGCTCTTGCGTTAGCGAGCAACTTGTCATTATTAATGCAGATTCGTCAGCAGGCCAGTGGTCTCCGATGCACCACGGCCCTCCGTTCGAACATGTACCGGCGACGTCGCCTTGACCCGTTGCACACACTTTGCGGGCCTCATTTCGCTACTGTTCGTTATTTCGCATTTTTTGTTTTATTTTTTCTTCGCCGCTTTGTACTCGTGTTGCCATCGGTTCATGCATCATGAGAGAGGTTTTTTTCCGTCTGGAAGATGTTGCATGGATGAGGGTTCGCGATTTTTTCAATATTACAGAAGGAAAAAATTCCAGCAATTTATTTATCGACAATTGCGTTTTTTGTAGATGGAAGATATTTTTATTCGAGAGCCGAATTAGATAATTGATCGTCCCGATCAAAATCTGTAAAAGAGATCCAAAGCATTTATCTAATTTTGAGATATATTCTATGGTTCAAGTTTTTAAAACGTCTGAGCCATGAAAATCGGAAAAAATGTGGATAAATAAATTGAGGTTTTAGTTTTTTTTCAAATATTTGTTAATTTAACGAGTTATTAGAGAGATTCGAACTTGATTTCCATATATTTTATGTAAAATGTTCTCAGCTTTTCGAATAAAATATTTAAACTTTTTTTGTAACTACACATGGGCCGAAAAATCGACTTTTATAATTTAAATGCGATTTTAAGTAATTTTTTGGGGCCCGAAATATTGTTGTATTTTTTGTTTGAAAAGCTGAGCTTATTTCACATAGGAAACTAGGTCGAGACTAATTTTTTTTTTATCAAAACAGATTAAGAAATGAAAGAAAGAAAAGTAAAATATTCACAAAATTACCCATACAATTACACCGAAAATAACCAGGGAAAACATCTGAAGAAAATTGACAGTTTCATTTCTCAAAGTTACAAAAAGATCGCTGATAATGAGAACGAAAATCGGTACTCGAATTGGTGGAATAACTCATATATTTTTTAATATTAATTTTCATTATTTATTGTGAAAAATTTCGGATAAAATTGTTGAATTGTTGAATAAAATGGCTCGAATTGAATGAACGAACGAATGAAATGAGTTCCCGATGAAACCTGCGGGAAGAATAAATGTCGATATACTCTCCGACGTATTGAATTCAGTGCATGGGTAAATAACTGGAAAATAGGGGAACATATTGTCATGAGAAACTGGAAGCAGGAGAGCCGTATTGTATAGAAATATTCGCTACGTATTCTGGAGCGAGGTTTTGCGGTAACACGACAGAGAATATCCCAGCTATTGCAGAAAAAAATAAAAACAAATCGATGCTTCGAATAATAAAGTCGAGCTAGGAAATGTATCGAGACATGAAATGATCATCGTAAATAGGTCATTTGAAAATAATTTGAATGCATCGATTACTTAGCCTTGGGCTAAAAGCAATATTACAAAAATGTGTGGTTCCTTAATTTCCGTAGAATAAAATCGAATCTAGGAAAAAAATGGCATGAGCTATTTTTGGTCCAGAAGAGATCGCAGGTAAACCCTATTATACCCTAAAACAATATGCATACGTGGATCATCCCTCCACGTTTACACAGTTTAAATAATTTTGAAATAACTAGCTTGATCCATATAAAGTCTATCTATACATACATATTTCTTAATTCCGGGTGCATTTCTATCAAACCACCGCGCATTCCACCGTCTTCAAATTTATTCTCCCCCGATAAATAAAAAATGCACGAAAAAAATCAATTCCTTATCAATCATGTCTCGAAGCTCCAACAATAAAAAATAATCCGCTTTGCACTCTTTACCTCGTCATTAAAAAAAAACTGCGAATCTTCTCGACAAGTCAATGAAATACATACGTACGATTGATTTTGCATCATCATTCGTGACGTTCCTCGTGCATCTATTTCGCCAACTTTGCCAGCATTGAATACCAAACCAAATTGCAACCTCGCGCGTGTTGCGCAACCGTTTCGCGATATCGTCATCGATATCATTTATATTTATACGTAAAACAGTCATTCGTTTTTTTGAGTCACATCTATTTAAACTCACGGGTCTGTCGTATAAATTCGCATTTTCACGATCAACGCGCGTTCGACGGTTGCCGACGTTGTGATTGTGAATAATCCGTCGTTGGACATAATTTTAACGATTTTCCATTTCGAACGACGTCACAAAGCGTCGATTTTGCGTGACGGGTCACGCGATTCTAACGTTAGGCTGTGTAAATTGTTAATTGCCCGAGTTCTCGAATTAAAATGCACATTCCGTTGATTCGATCGGTTAGTTTCGATGGACGAAGAAAGTTTCTTCGATTTTAAATTCGATAGATCGCGAACGTGAACAGCTGAGGTCGGCGTCATCTTCTAGGTTCCGCTCTATCCGAAGCTCGAGCTTTGCAACGATTGCGCACTGCGGACAATCTTGAAATTATTCGTTGGCCAGTGAGGCCAACGTTTCTGTGCGGCAGGTGTAACGTGCAAACGACATCGATTGTCTCGAATAAAACGGATCAACCCAATGCGAATAATTCACTATTTCGAGTCTCAAAGCTGTGCGAGGGAATAATAATTACGTCCTTGTGAGAATGAAAATTACTTCCGCGAGTTGAGGTTGAATTTCGAACGATACGATATTTGTATCAAATTTTGAAATGATATGACTTTTATTCAGTTCGGAGCTTTGGCGACGGACGATCAGTTAATCCCTGGCGTGAAATTAAGAAAGATGAGCTTTTTTGAACATATTAATTTAGAATATGGACAATGAAATTTTGAATAATAATGATAATAATTATTATAAAATTGAAAAACTTTCTTTATAAAATTGGAGTGGGTTCCTAGTTTTTTTCTCAATTTTGAAAAAATTCGGAGTTTTCCGAAATTACAATTTTTTACTTATACTCTCGGAATTTTTGTCGCATTATTTTTTCTTCGGAAATAATTGGAATCGCAATTTTTTTTAAATTTTTTCCTTTTTAGTATTATTATTATTTTATATTTCGATTGCAAAGTGAAAATAATAATAATTATAATAATAATGATATTAATAAGTTTTTAAAATAGTCACCCTTCGCCAAAGTCTCGAACAAAAAAGTTATTGAACGGCTAAAACTAGCAACAATCTTTTTTTAAATTTATTTTCTTTTTACTAATTCAGCGATGAGAGCGTCGAAGATCTTTGAATTCCAGACAGCGATTTCACGATTAATAGAATCAACGTCAATGGCATTGAGTCCAATAGACTATTTTGTTTATTCAACTGTTCATGCCGCAAATTTTGGGGTTGTATAAATAACCGGGCTTTGGGAATATCTTTCCCGGTTTAGCATCGAACCCGCCGGTAAATGAACGATAATTCAAACGTCGATTAATTATTCAGCACTCCGGCAAGGTCACGTAACACGAGTTCGACAAAACGTGGTTGGGTGAGAAATTGATGTAGATAATGAAACTCGAGATCCGCAAACAATCTTCTTGATAAAACGATCAAGGTATCAGACTACGCTCGCGTCAATTGCTACCGATTTTTTCTTTTTCTTTTTTCTTTCGAATTTATTTATTTATTTTTTTCTTTGATGCTGGCTGTTGAAGTTCTCCGGTCGACTCGTGGATGGCTTGAGATCCTTTTGCCGAACGGCAGCATATCGCTTCGATGTTTTGTTCAACAAAGATATCGAAATTGTAACTCGGTGGCGATAGTTAGGTTTTGTTTTTAATCTCAAACCGGAGATACTTATTGGGCATCCGGTCGGCTATACGTAATTTGAACTATTTGGACAATCTATATATACGCGAAATTTTCATAAACGTAATTAAAAAATTGCTGGATTAGATTTGTTTAATGTTGTCGAAATTACAATATTTAGCTTAATCAAATCGAGTTGGAAAATTCGATTTTATTGGATATTTAATTCAATGTTGTTCATATATTTATATATAATTTTTATCTCACTTATGACGACTATTATTGATAATATATTATTTAATAATTAGTGAATGAGGAATATTTAATTAACTTACGACGACTCAATTTGATAGACACTATTTTGTTAATTAAAAATGATTCTATTTATTTATTCTGTATCTCCTAATTTCACCTTCGGGGTCTCAATAATATATTACAGAGAAATGACCCCCGCAATTACAGGCAACCCAGCAATAAAGTTAAAAGTAGCAACGAATAAAATAAAAAACTAGTTGGCGATCACGAGGGTTTCTCGTTCAGTTCTGCTGCGTTGGAGATCACGCTCAGAACTATTAAAACAACGCACCCATTGAAATGTACCTCCCCCATCTATTTTTGCTTTCCATCTTTCGCTAACGAATCTCGCGTGATGGCAAAAAATGCTCGCGAAGTACACACGCTCGGCGCAACCAGAAAACCTTAAATAAAATCCAATAAAAAGTGGAAAAAAGCAACTAAAAGACACCCACTAACATCGTTATGATTTTATTTTTATTTTAGGAGCAATTAGAAGAAGTTCTTTGGAGCCTGGAACACGAAGATTATCCCTCGGAACACCGGCGATACCCCACCGAGCTTCGGACGCGTGTTTGGATCCGGCTCACGCCGCCATATTGTTCAGGGACGCACGAGGGGTGAGTCACAGCTTTTATTTCATACCGTTTCATTCAATCCGCAAATCGCAATCAGTCCAAATGCAATAAATTCCTTCGAATCCACAATAATTTCAATCGAACGAAATATCATTGAACTACCGACCTTAAAATGAACTTTTATCACAAATAAATATTTCAATGCATTTTATTTCGTCAAAGTGAAATACTTTGGGAAGAAAAAAATTCTTCCAAGGATTTTATAGAAGTTTTTATCTCCATTTTGCATCACTTTATTGCCAAAATACACTGCACGAGCTTTTGCACATTTGTGAAGTGTATTTTTTTTCGTAATTTCGTCGTGGTCTCGTGGCTATTTTCGTGCTGCAATGGCGCACAATCTTGAGACACGTCCGGGCATGAAGCACCGGTTGTTGTACTTTATTTAAGCTCCGGTTGGAAACGTGACGCTTTGCACGTACGCCCCGGCACGGCACGTCAACTCATCGATTCGGGATGGTGGCTAACTGACTTTCGCCGTTCTGCCTTTTCCCACTTGGGTTTCGTCCCAGTTGGGTTTCATCCCAGACTGACTTTTTTCGCGAGATGAAGTGATGACGTCACGCTCGAATTATCTCGAGCGTCGCGCGGTCGCCCGGGCTTCGTTGATGCCCGAGCGCTCACGAAGGCACTCGACCGCGCGTCAGATCAGTGAGCCTCAATCCGTCCATGCTCCAAGAAATGTATGGCACGCGAGTACTTAGCGCTCTTTTGAAAAGCACCTTGTCGTTGTTATTCCCGAAAACCTTACGTCACGTTGAATCTCATGTTCGTTGCTCATATGATATAGTGATGTGCTTGTAATGATGTAATTATATATTAATTTTTGATTCGCCGAGAAAACTCGGTAAGGGCTATTTGCTACGCGTATTAAAAATTTTTTTTTCCATTCAATTATATTCTAATGCTAGGACGTAATACATTTCTGACACACTGGAAATGTTTATGTCGAAGCTGAGAATGTTTCCGTGTTGAGTACGGCGTTAAGCGGTTATTGTGAGTACACGAAGGTGAACCTGTAAGCTTAAAAAATTTTTTTTTTTAAATTAAAATAAAAATTTGTAACTTTTTTGTTTTTTTACTAAAAACGAAAATTCTTCCACTACATTCAACTACAAACGATTCTCTATCGATATACATTTTCCGATTTGGGTTTCGTTGAGTTATGGGACTTAAAAAAAAATCCATCCCCCGACTTCAACGAAACCCAAATCGGAAAATGTATATCGATACAGAATTGTTTGTAGTCGATTGTAGTGGAAGAATTTTCGTTTTTAGTAAAAAAAGAAAAAAGTTACGAATTTTTTTTTTTTAATTTTTTTTTTAAAGCTTACAGGTTCACTTCCGTGTACTCATAATAACCGCTTAACGCCGTACTCAACACGGAAACATTTTCAGCTTCGACATGAACATTTCCAGTGTGTCAGAAATGTATTCCCTCCTAGCATCAGAATCGTTTGTAGTAAAATAAATTTCCGTGGTCTTCCATGAACCTTCAGATCACTTGTGGTTGTTCAATTCACAGTTCATATATTTATTATTTGTTCGTTGTATAGTTGAATGGGAAAAAATTTTTTTAAATACTAGACAGCGTAGCAAATAGCCCTCACAAAAATTTCTAGGCGAATCAAAAATTAATATACAATTACATCATTACAAGCACATCACTATATCATATGAGCAACAAACATGAGATTCAACATGACGTAAGGTTTTCGGGAATAACAACGACAAGGTGTTTTTCAAAAGAGCGCTAAGTACTCGCGTGCCATACATTTCTTGGAGCATGGACGGATTGAGGCTCACTGATCTGACGCGCGGTCTGGCGCCTTCGTGAGCGCTCGGGCATCAACGAAGCTCGGGCGACCGCGGAACGCTCGAGATAATTCGAGCGTGACGTCATCACTTCTTCTCGCGAAAAAAGTCAGTCTGGGATGAAACCCAACTGGGACGAAACCCAAGTGGGAAAAGGCAGAACGGCGAAAGTCAGTTAGCCACCATCCCATCGATTCAAACGCGTGTCGAGGCTCTAATCCGCGGGTCCGCGGCGGCGCTAATAACCAGAACCGTAATAAAAACTAAAAAAATCGTAATATCGAGAAGAAAAAAATGTTCACCGTCGATGTGTGGAATTGAAAAACAATTATGGACTCGGTTGGACATGTGCGTAATAACATAGTAGAATTTCGAATGATACCTCGCGAGTTATCAATGAATTGTGGACGAACGCTCGGAACGTTATCATTTGTCAATCAATTTGACGACTGCTCGTCATTCAATTATTGAATCATTTGAAACAGTAAATCGGGTCAATAGCGATATTTTTTATCCGTCTTATACGGACGGGTGCTTGGACCCAGTGGCGTAGTTGGAGTTGCTCTCCCGAAATTTATTATGATTCTTTCTTTTATCGCTATCAGTCTTTTTTTTTTGTTGCCGAATTATAATATATCCTATGCTATCGGGGGACACTGCGGGGACTCGAAATAATAGTAATAATAATAATAATAATGGTGATAACAATATTTATACCAATTATGATATATAAATATTATTATTATTATATAAAATAATAATAATAATAATAATAATAATGATAATGATTATTATTATTATTATTATTATTATTATTATTATTAGTATTATTATTATTATTATTATTATTATTTTTATTATAACAATAATAATAATAATAATGGTAATAATATTTATACTAACTATGATAATAATAATAATAATAATAATATATATATATATATATATATATATATTATTATTATTGTTATAATAATAATAATAATAATAATATTTATATATCATAATTGGTATAAATATTAATAATAATAATATATAATAACAATATAACAAATAACATAATAATGGCATAATATATGGTTAATAATAATATATATGGGGTATTCCTGGGAATTTCGGCAACTTCGGACAGTTGGGTCAAAATTTTTGCCCCCCAATTTTTTTCATTAATATGTGTTGAAAATAAAGAGACACGTATTTCGGCGTTTTTTATTTTGAGCCCCCACTTTTGAAATACAGTCAAATGAAGTTTTTGAAGTATTGACCACATTCGGTCATTCAAATCGATATATCTCAGCAACGGTTAGTGATAACTCAAAAAACCACAGGTGTTTTTTTTTCGTTTTTGAACGCTTTATACATTGAAAACATTGACGATTATGTTGCACAAATTCAACAATTATTTATAAACAATTCAAAATTAAAAATGAAATAAAACAAAAAACGCACTTTTAATTTTTGAAATGTATTTTTTTTTTAATTCCTTGAACAAAAACGAAAATTTAGCCACCTTGAACTTTTTGGGCCGACGCTTCGTTCGGGAGTTATAGATTTTTTTGTCACAAAAAACCCGTAAATGTTTACCCGGTTGTTAAGAATAAAAGCTATAACTTTCGAACGAAACGTCGGCCCAAGTCCGGCCGGGTCTCAAAATTTTTCTTTTCGTCCAAGGAATTTGAAAAAAAAATAATTTCAATAATTAAGGGTACTTTTTTTTTCATGCAATTTTTTACTAATAAAATACGTATATTTACCGGTTTTTTATGACAAAAAAGCTATAACTTTCGAACGAAACGTCGGCCCAAGTCCGGCCAGGTCTCAAAATTTTTCTTTTCGTCCAAGGAATTTGAAAAAAAATCAATTTCAATAATTAAGGGTACTTTTTTTTCATGCAAATTTTTACTAATAAAATACGTAAATTTACGGGTTTTTTGTGACAAAAAAATCTATAACTTCCGAACGAAGCGTCGGCCCAAAAAGTTCAAGGTGGCGAAATTTTCGTTTTTGTTCAAGGAATTTAAAAAAAAATACATTTCAAAAATTAAAAGTGCGTTTTTTGTTTTATTTCATTTTCAATTTTGAATTGTTTATAAATAATTGTTGAATTTGTGCGACATAATCGTCAATGTTTTCAATGTATAAAGCGTTCAAAAACGAAAAAAAAACACCTGTGGTTTTTTGAGTTATCACTAACCGTTGCTAAGATATATCGATTTGAATGACCGAATGTGGTCAATACTTCAAAAACTTCATTTTACTGTATTTCAAAAGTGGGGGCTCAAAATAAAAAACGCCGAAATACGTGTCTCTTTATTTTGAACACATATTAATGAAAAAAATTGGGGGGCAAAAATTTCGACCCAACTGTCCGAAGTTGCCGAAATTCCCAGGAATACCCCATATATTTATATATTATTATTATTATTATTCGGACTACGCCATTGCGCCAAGTATATGATACATGAATGATTTTTATTTCGGACTCCCTCGCGTTTGTCGGTACATGTTGCAATCTCGGTAAAGCAGCTTGCAGTCGAAGATTCGGACGGTCTTATCGACCGATTCGCTGTAGTGTTCTGTAATCGACTGCGAAAGCGTATTATCAACGGCGAGTAGAAAAAAAGAGATGCACACGTTGCCGACCGTCTAGCAGTGACATATCTGCTTCGCCGACGAATGCTTTTTTGAGCTCTACTCTTATCAGATATGGGTCATGATGCATCGGGGCAAGGCCCGGTAATCGATAAATTATCCATAATAGTTTTCATCGGTTTTTAATCCATAGGGGAGATTTTCTATGCACGTTTTACTGTTTGTATGACTTATCAAAATTAGACAGCAATGATCCCGCATAATACGACAATCAGTCAAATGCAAAATTCTTCCGAAACATAGTCTTTTTTTCATAATCCAATTTCGCAATAAAACCGAATTTTTTCAAATAATTTTCCAATTCAACTATTCGATTGTTATGAGGAATCGTGGTAATTGATGGATTTCAACGCGTATTGTGATTCAGTTAATTATTATTGTAATGATTTGGATGAGCGATTGATTCATTTTTTAATTAAAAAATGATTTTTAGTCAGATGTCAGTATATTTCTGAGATTTCGAGCCAGAATAACTAAAAAACGTAAGGGATTGATTATAACGTGTGCTCTTCTTCGAGTAATCATCATTGTAATGATTTTCAGTGATCGATCAGTTAATTACTTAGTTCAAAAAGAAATATCCATTCAATTAAATTTTTTTTTTCAAATTTTAAACGCATAACCACATAAACTAACTAATCAGATTAATTGATTAATTCAAACTTGGTTTATTCTTCATTTAATTATTATTGTAATTATTTTAATCGACCGCTTAATTAACTCCTTAATTTACAAAAAGATTCCGTTGAATGTCCGAAGATTTTTGAGATCTCGACCACAAACAAAAATTAATCCTTCCAATGTAAAATAAATGGATGATATTACAGATGTGTGAATCTGAATATCAAATTATCAGTTTTGACCCGCCAGTGGTTTGGTTTCCAGAATTTTGATCTTTCGAGCCATGCCGATTCGAAACATTTGTTGTCGGAGCATGTTAATTCGATTTATTGACCTGTCGAAACATTGAACATTCGGAATTTCGACCCGCATCCGTCCCCACCAATTTGCAGCTGATCGAGCGATCAGTCAAGTGCGTCCGATATGTGGTTTAAGGGCAGTGGGACGAAGCAGGTCGTTGCATTCCCATGCCGCAATCGATAGTGTCATGCGCAGATCCTTGACTTTCGCGTAACCAAAGGCCTCGGTGCAGTTCAATTTCACTCGACTGAATATTTCTGCCTGACTCGCACGAGGGCCTTTACAATGCCCGTATAATCGACGGCCGTTCGAAATTTGTGTCCATACTCCCTTGGGAAAATTGTTTTTAATTCACGCGAGGTTACAGAAATTACGTGCAAAGACGGATAATGTTTCTATTAATTCAAAGCTATTCGTAATCAACGGCGCAACATTCCCCCGCGATTTGCCATCAACAAACGTAAAGCAACTGTATCTTCCGAGCGCATACTCTGTCAGTTACTAATTGCATATGTAACGAAATTGACGGTGAATTCGTTGTAGGATACACGGGAAAGCTCGATCGTGTAGAATTTCATACGATGAGGATTTTTTGGTCAATTAGTACTCGGCGCAGTCTATTTGGCACGCCAACAAATGTGGTTTTTGGAACCACATTGGATTCAGCGATCGAGAAGTTGAGAATCGTTGTTTTATATTTTTGTTTAGTTTGAGTACAATGAAATGCGGTTTATAATAACAAGATAATAATTTTCGATCGCCCGTGTAAGCTTTCTCGACAGTTGAGAAAACAACTGCGAAACACAACTAATTCAGGGATACATTTTTTGGCAGTCGAAATTATCGAGTAAAATTCCGATTCGAGAAGGCAATTCTAAATTAAAGAAATCCGATTTTAGTTACAATATTGATAACCTGATGGCGTATCTTTATTTGCGGAAAACAAATTAGATTTCATTAAAGAGAAATAACTTAAATAATTTAAATAACCTTAATAAATTTGATTCCATGAACGAATTGAATTTTATCCTTGTCGTTTTCATTTCCATCGTCCGATTCATAAAATCGCAATTCTGCTCGCGATGACAATTCGTGTCATTTTGATTTGATGCGCGCACATATTTGCGCCTTTATCGGTAATCGTCTTATCGCCATAGCCGCGAGTTGTCGACACTATTTGGAAACGATTCGAAATTACGAGACACGCTGGGTAAGAATAAAATATAACAAGCCGTAGCGATCGATTGATTTCTCGAATGTTTAATTCAGCATCGTTCTTCGATCGCTCGGCGACAGTTCGAGGGCAGGAGGGGGGGGGGGGGGGAATCATTGTGGATGAAGAAATGAATAAATTCGAAATGATTTGACCGCGTGCTTTGGCCAAACGCCTCCGTAGCGAGTCACTCTCGAGCGAACAACGAAGATAATACTGAAACTTGTTTGTTCACTCGGATTCTACGCATCGTCGACGTTCTTTATCTCATTTTATGTCCTGCCATATACATACGCTAGATTCCACACGCTCTGATCTACTCCACTCTTTGCCACATCGAAAACAAGCTTTATTTCGAGGCCGATACGAGTTATATGACAGGAAAATGCGTTTCAACCTTTTTTTTCGAATAATTTTTTCGTTTTTTGATTTTTATTTGATTTAAACAATTCGTGACTGCACGAAATGCTGCAGAAAAAATGTGGTTGTTGATTTTGGTTTCGATTTCTATTTTTGGAGAATCATAAATGTTTGATAATGATGGACAGAAACGCTGATGTTGTTAGTATTCCGCTTCTAATCTCTAAATTATCGATTCAGAAAGCCGGGCAAATTCCAGAATGTAGCTTTTTATTCGGACATGCAATCAAAATTATAACAAGCACTGTGGCAGGAATAGTTTCTGAAGAACTTACAAAATACTACGTAACCTAATCAATTGCCTGTCCAACACTCTCTCAACCACCGTATTCAGAATAAAATTTAATTCCTTCAAAAACATCACGTCACATTCTTATATCCACATTTCATCAATTTTTCTCCGAATAACATCTCATTTATCATATCACGAACACGTGACATAATCAATTTCAAAATAATTCACTCAACCGTAAAAACCCGTTACACCGATAAGAATACCCCGTATCGAACCTCTCGCCGGAACTTTTCAAGCGCGAAACTTTGAAATTGACGTTTATCGCCGAGCCGTATGGTTAAGCGAAGAAACATCATTGGGGGGACCACGCTGCCGGGAACAGCTGACTCTTACAGCACGCTTCTCTCCTGTTTTACCTTCCACAGCTATATCCGATACCGCGATAAAAATCCCTTCGCTCCTCTTCAGGCTTCCCAGCATCTCTTCATCATCTCGCTCTTTCTGCACAATCCGTTCTCTCGCCTTTCTTCTACTCCTTCCGCGCACGGCGCACATACCGGGTGCGCGTAAATTCTTCGTCGTTGCTGCTTCTGCTGCCGTTGCTGCTGTTTCTGCGGCTTTTGCTGCTGTATGCTGTGTGCTGCCGTTGCTGCTGCTGCTGCTGCGCTACATTACTGTATGTGATACGTGGCGCGGCTGGCTTGGTGGTTGGCCCAGTGGCCAGTACCATCCCGCGATCCAGTACTCCGCGAGCCGCGTGTCGCGCTTCAGGGTCATGCCTCGTACCCGTCGTCGTCGTCGTCGTCGTCGTTGACGTCGTTGACGTTGACACTCTTGTCACTGTTGCCGACGTTACCGCTCCTGCTGCTACTGCTGCTTCTGCAGCTTCTTCTGCACGTAATACCGTCATCCAAACGCCTTCCGCGAGACTTTTATGCCAAAAGTTTCATACGGAAGAAGTGAAAACGTCGTACTCCAACATTCACCGCGGTTATATTCCCCCCAAGAGGGTTCGGTGTTACGAGTACTATTCACACAGTAACGCGCACACGTCGTCGACCTCATCGCGAAAACGCTCTGTGTCTTGTTCCTCCCTCCTCTATCATGACTCGATAACGGTTCAGTGACGTGACTTGTGTCCCGTTTGTGAGACGGATGTTCTAAACCATTTTTCGTGTGTGATTTTTTTATTTTTATTTTATTTGAAACGATGTTTTTGTATTTTTTGGGGGTTTTTTTTTGGTGAGAGAACGAGGATGGATTTTTCGTGTGACATTGTTTCACGGGAGTTCGTAGCAGTTTTGTCGGGTTGGGTTACGATGCAACGTTGCGAGAGTTTCGCGGCTAGACGAGAAATTATATTCGGACACCTGCTGCTCGTTTCCCGGTCGTAGCACCGTGTGTTCATCGTTATTATTTCAGTGTTGGCGAGGCGGGTGGATGTTTGTCAATGTAGGGTGCAACGATTTCTCATTGGGCGTTGTTAAAGTTTTTGAAATTTTTTTTTCGTTGTGAATTTGGAAATTTTTGGTTCGGTGTTTTTTTTATTTTGTTATGGTTATTATTTTTATTTTCTGGTATTGTGTATGGAGTTTGGTATTGACGTTTTCAAATTTAGGACGCGATGATTTTTTTTATTTGTAAGAAATCTTCGTTGAGAATTCGATCAAATTTCAATGCTTTAATTATTTCAAAAGAATGAACGTTCATGACATAATTCTTTGCTATTTTTCATTTCGAAATACAATTTTCAAAATTAGATTTCATAATATCGAATCGTTCGATTCGATCAATTTTTGTCCAACACAGTTAGTAATCATCGAAAGAAAAAAGATCTTCGGTTTGATTATTGTAGTTTTCGCATTGCAAGCATTTTCTTCGTGATTAAATTTCTGTCGATGCAATTTTGTCGAGAATTTTTGTGCTCCATTCGTAGAGCGACTTCGTCGTGAGATGTAAGCAGTCCATTTTCCGACAAAGGGAAATTTCACACGCGTTTTGTTTCTCGTTCGTTTTCCATTCAACCGCAATTTCCATCACATTGAACGACGGTGAACGAATTCCGTTTCTTTCCAACCCCTCCGGGCTTTTCCATATACGTTCGTGAACTCGACGTGTATTGTAGATGTCTGGCACGAGATTGAAACCATAATGGGACAAATTGTACCTCGCGGTTGTGAGAAATAATAAGTAAAATGGCAACTCGTGCCACACTTGATTGATCCTCATTGTGTCGAGCTGCGATATTCGCAAACGTTGTGCGTTTGGATTCTACCGTGATTACGACAACAAGCTCCGGCTCATTAAGCTTCCAAAAATATCTATATGCTGTTGTTATCGCTGTGATTATTTTTTTGAATTAATTTTCTATTCACAAAACTGACCAATTTTATTCTCCGTAACATGAACGTGGCATGAGATGACCCATACATGCATACTTTTTTTCGTCAAAGAAGGGTTAATACACGTTAATTCAATATAGTATTGAATTTTCAGAAATAATTAATCGGTCAGCAAAATAATTACCGAAAAACAAAAAAATCGGATGTACTTTAAGTATATTAAATCTTAATATTTTCGCTTTATTCTGACGATTGAGACCTTGGCCACAATTAAAATTTAAAAGTCAGTCAAATAAGAATCATCCTAATATTTATATATTTTTCAAAATTTTCGTTAAGCCATGATTAATTATGCGAAGAAAAGTAATAATTTTACTCAACAATTCCGGCAAAATTCTACTTTCATGTTCGCTCACGGATGAATCGATAAATCGATGATGAGCAATTACTCATCGCTAGATTATTCGAAGGCCACGATTATTTTGTCCATCCAATGTGCAACCTGCGTACAATTACCCGATGAGCGAATCGTCGATCCGTCAAACAACGAAAACAAGCGTCGAAAGCTCCCGGTGAGTTTTATCGATCGTGTCTACGATAATTGCCCGAGGGTTGCATCAGACTCTCCCCGGTTTATTACTCAGCTGTATATAATCGATGTCGTCATCGCGAGTTTCTCACGCACACGCGTGACAATTGCGGGTGAATTATAATTCACCTGTTATTATTCTTTTTTCCGTATCCAATAATCGAGAATGAAAATTCAAAAACAGCCGAGCTAACGTTGATTTTCACTTTCAATAGCCGAGTACTGGAATTAATTGGCTCCGGAAATGTATTACACGTGAAAAAACCTTGTCAACCTTATCAGAACGTTGCTGGCGCGATTGAGGGAAAGTTTGTCGTAAAAGAATTTTGAATGAAAAAACTTGGGATACGAAATTATTGAAAAGAAATATTTTTAGTCCGCCAGGAAAGTTTTTCTTTCTTCGTGAATCCAGCTAGTCCAACGTCCTTGAACAGTATAATTTTTTTGAACGACTTATCGGTACACTAATAATTTGTAAAAATGGAGATCTTTAGACTTAGAAGGAATTAAAGTATTGATCGCACCATTTTTATTCAAAATTCATAGTTCGATTAAAATTTAGAGATCATATTCCTGTTCGCGTACGATTTGTTATCGTCGAAGAATGTTGGAATCTTATCACTATAGTCGGTCTGTAGATTGGTAGCAATTGGAAAGATTCTTCTTCCAACCCTTAGTGTACAACGTGTTCTTGGCGCCTTTACTCCACAACGGAGGTCACATACGTTCCAGTGCCTTAAAAAGTACTCTAAAGTACTCTAAAAAATTCCAAAAAATTCTCAAAACCTTATCAACTATCCTAGTATAAGAATCAATCCTTAAATTGCTGGAAGAAATCATTTGTTTAAACAATATAATCGTATAAACAAATTCGAATGTGAAGAAGGCGTGCTAAGGGTCAAATTAATCTTCTACTGATCTTCTTCTAATCTTCACTAATCTTCTTCCAGACAGATGAGGCAATATCATCGTTTCATTTTGCGTTAAAAATATTGCAAATTTCGTCACGCATCTTATTCATTAGGGATTTTCGAAACGCAAACATTTTTTTTCCTCATTATTAAATTTGTTTTCACGGGCGCGGCTTCGTGTTATCATGCGTGCGTTCATCGCCGGAATGACGTACGAAATTTTCATAGTTAAATAACGATCGTCCAACTAATGTAACGGTGTGCCGTGAGCCACGGCGATTAACGCGGACATTCTTGTCGTTGATGAGTACACAAGACCTTTGTACTTGAATGAGGAAAGGAAATGAAAAAAAAGAATGAAGAAGAAAGAGCGAGAAAGAGAGCTACGAGGGCATCTAGCATTTTTTCATTCCCATCGCGAAATACTCGAGTTTACGATGGTACGGCCTTCGACTCTGAACCGCGCCTTCGTTCGAGCGTTTCTTCTCGTTGTCCCAACGAAGAGATAGCACGAGCGAACAGAAGTGCGGACGAAACGGGAGAAAAAAAAAATGAGAAGAGAAAATGGAAAGCAAAGATAAAACCGTCGATCTTGGTCAGAGGTGGCGAAGCGTGTTGATACGAACCGTGATTACACGTAACAATTTCGAGAGAAGCGAAATTGATAAAAGTCGGGTAATTGAATGGACAGTAAATTTTTCCGGAACTTCGTGCAATTGTTATTATTATTATTTTTATTATTGACCGAAGCATGCCGATTGCAGCTCAGCCACACCCTTGGTCCCGCGAGTTCGCCTCGCAGCTTCGTAATGACATCGAGAATGTTTTATTTTTTTATTCGTTCATTTCGACATCGATAAAAGTCAATCATTTTTCGAAATATCAACCGTCGTCATCGTCGGAAATACGACGGATATCGAATATTTGCGGAGGAAAAATAAAATAAAGTAAAAACGTATCAGAAAAAAATATTTCTTCACCAAGGGATTGAAACAGTTGGAATTGCGATGCGAAAGAGGGGGGGGGCTAAAAAAAGCTAGGGTTATCGGATTTTAATACTCGATTTTTTATTTTCCGATTTCCATCGAGGTTTTTAACGCTGTGAATTAAAATTAGATTTTTTTTTTCATTCGTAATATCGTCGAGTGTTGACGAATCTAAAATCTCCGACGAAATTTGGACACCTGGTGGAATCACTCGGCGACTTGACGCGCTCGAATTCCCGCCAGAAATGTCGGTGATCGGATTATTAATAGAACTTGTTGGTCCGGTTCTACCCAAACTCCACTGAAGCACGCTCTGACTGTCGCTATAATAATTTATTTGTTTTGCTTTTCACTTTTCGAGGCTATGATTATGCAACGTTGGGGAGGGGGAAGCACTATTTTCAATTGGAATTCTACGGAATCTTTCGAACCAAAATTCTTTCGGGAGACAAGTCAATGACATAATGCCAAGTTCTTATTTCATAACAATTCGAACATTTTTTTAACTCACAAAACGCGAGAAAAATGTCGACTTTTTTTATTAATGTCATTGATATTGTTTAATGAAATTTGAGGTAGACGTCAGTGATTTTTATTGGTTCCGAAAGATTCCCGCGTAGTTCGGATTTTAAATTCTTGAACGATTTTTTTTACCCCTCATTTTCATTTTGTGATAATCGTTTTGAGTTATCGCGTAGTCGCGATAAACATATTGCTATCGCTCGACCGTACCAACGGCAAATGTTGCGA
Organism: Sussaba pulchella; assembly: GCA_963971145.1. Lineage (NCBI taxonomy): Eukaryota > Metazoa > Arthropoda > Insecta > Hymenoptera > Ichneumonidae > Sussaba > Sussaba pulchella. The sequence goes on from OZ020166.1 coordinate 1,528,642, forward strand.
GCTTCGCCTGCTCATCCATTAAGAGCATAAAGAGCGCCTCTTCTGTATCGTGGTTTCTATGGCTACGATTTGATCGTTAAAAAAAACAATTGCGAGTTCGCCTTGCGCACAGAGAATTCCGTACCATATTTTTCACAATTAATCTTTAGACATCTCTAAGACCTAGGATTTTTGTGATAATTTTCCTGTAAAGTTCAAGTAAGGTGTTTTTATATTCCATGATTTAAAAAAATTGGGTTCAGTAGTTTCAGAAATAAGGGAGGAGAATGCTTTATTTTTGCAAATTTTTCAGGACATCTTTTTTAATTTCCGAATTAAAATAATAAACAAAATATTTTTGGATTGCCCATAACAAGCTCTTTCTAATGATCACCCACATGGTACATAAAATCTGAAAAAATATATAAAAAATTATAATTTAGATTACCTCAAATTTGCGTCCCCGTTAATTCTTATGTGAATATTTTTGAGTGTTAACTAATGGAAAATTCGTTAATGAGATCTGTAACAATGCACAAATTTCAAGTTCCTACGTCGCATGGTTTCTGAGGAAACCGACTGTGACGTACGGACGGACGGACAGACGGACGGATGCCGAGAGTGATCTTATAAGAGTTTCGCTTTGCGATCCGGGACGCTAGCCAGTAAATCCACACGTTTCTTTGCGCGTTCGTGATTAGCACTCTTGAAGACGTAAATCCGAGTGTCGAAGACACGCGATAACCACAGCCTAACTCATAGACAAGAGTGCGGATCAAAGCTCCGAATAGTCAATGTTCCAGCAGGTCAATGAATCGAATGAAAATGCTCCAAAAATGAATATTCCAAATCCAGCATGGCTCCGACTGTCAATGTCCCGAAAGATCAAAATCCAGAAAACCAAAAACCAATCCATTGTCAGGTCAAAACTTTCACAGGCACCAATCGGCCGCCCAAATAGAACAATCCGCCCTACGCCGAGACGAATTAAGACTATTGTTCAAATCTATCTATCCGCCTCCAAATTGCTGCCATCTTCACGCAGTTGAACGACCTACGCAACTCCACCTATACATGCGTTTTCGGGATTTTGATCTTTCGGGACCCTGACAGTCGAAGCCATGCCGGATTCGGTACATTTATTTTCCGAGCATTTTAATTCGATTCATCGACCCGTCGGAACATTGAAGATTCGGAACTTCGATCCACACCCATTAAGGAGACGTGATTCTATCAACAATTCGAGATATACCGCGACTTCTGGAATATAAAAAAAAATGTTTGCGAGAGGAATTTGAGTCAACCGTCGATTGCGCGAAGAGCGAGACAATGCGCGCCATTGCGACGAACGGATGCCGCGTAATCTCTCGAAAGATTTTTTTTTTAATATCTCGAACGGACCTAACTAATGCATAGAAGCACGTATATAAAGGAGATACGCGTTAGCGAACGAACAGCAGTCTCGGCAAAGTTGCTCCCGCGTCTCCTCCCTTCCTCGCTCACTCGTGCCACCTACGTACATATATTTATTAAGTACTCGTTTGCCATTGTAATATCGCGTGGGTCAGTCTCGTCCATTCGTCTTTTTACCATTCTCATCACGAACTGAATAAAACCCCGGGGCGAGACTACACCGAGAAAACATCACCTCGTTCGTCGAGACAAAAATGGACGTCGAGTCTTGAGCAAGAGACAAAAGTAAAAATCGAATTATGAAGAAAAAATTCGATCAAATGCTTTAATTGTGACAATAGTTAAAAAAAACCGAAGAAAAAGACATGAAACAAAGTCTTGCAAGGTGATACGTCAACGAGAGAAAAACACGGCAACGTGTCTTCGCGAGCATAGTTAACAAGCGTTGAATAGTCCAATGGTTCGATTGATCCGGCAATATATGGTCAAAAGCTTATTACGTCGCTAGACTCACGGAAAACACGCACGACACGTATATACGCGATAGACGGTACCAAGATTTCCCTGTAAACGAGCTATTGTCTATTTTTTTTTCTTCGTTTTTTTCCACTGTCGATCTATCATTTGACTTGGATACTTCTTTTACATTCTCATTTCGCATTGGATAGACGTTCTGAGCTGTGCGTGTGTCTGTTTGCGATGCTAATACTAGTGCAAAATGCTATTGTCTATTTTTTTCTCTTCGTTTTCTTTTTTTTTTCCACTTCCAATTTATCATTTGACTTTGATTTTTTTTTTATTTTCTCATCTCGCATCGGGCAAATGTAGATTGTGTGTGTTTGAGATGTTATTTCTGTTGCCAAAAGGTATAATCTATTTTTTTCCACTATCTTTATTGTACGATTATTTATTATTATTATTATTATTATTATTATTTTATTACTATTATTGTTATAATTATTATTTTATTATTGCTATTATTATTATTATTATTATTATTATTATTATTATTATTATTATTATTATTATTATTATTATTATTATTATATTTTTATTCTTTTTTCTTTCTTTTTTTCACTGACAATGTATCATTTGCCTTCAATAATTTCTTTTATTCTCTCATCTTCCATCGGACAAACATTGTAGACCGTGCGTGTGTTTGCTATGCTATTACCATTGCGGCGAGCTATTGTCCATTTTTTTTCTCTTCGTTTTTTCTCCACGGACGATCTGTCATTTGACTTTGATAATTTTTTTTATTCCCTCATCTCTCATCGGATAAACGTTGCGGGCCGGCGCGTATGTGTTTTGATTAATCGTTATCGTCGACCAGTGTAATATTAGATATTCCACAGCACGGATATCGAGTGGAAAAACAAGCGTGCGCGCTCGGGAGTCAGCGGCGCGCAAAAGTGCAAGCCGAATGCACACCGCGCGGATTTGCGGAGGGGAATTACGCTCTCCGCGAGCGACCGGGCTTTGATACGAGTGCTCTGTGGCCAACACGGCTGAGACATAAAATTTTATTACCCTCGAGACGGTATTAATATTTCTAACGCGAACTCCGCGCGTTTCAACCCGTTCCTTTCGCGCTTTCGCGCCATCCGCGGGATTGCAAGCGGGATGCAAATATGTGCAACGCGAAGAGCGCGAGATGGACGGGACGGCCGACGACTCGGGCGAAGAGTGACGCGATAGCTCGTCGATGCTGCTCGCGTCGTGTAAACATCCTCCGGCAGAGTCTACAATACGCAGCAATGTTTACGCTGTCGTTCCTTCTCTCCCATCCTCTCGCCTCGTCTTCGCGAAGATTTTTCTTTTCTCTTTCGCATGGTCGAAGCTTTGCAAAGTTGGACCGGAGCCAGATCCTTCGGTTTTATCGAGGTTTTTTAAAGGTTTCTTCGCCAATTTTTCGTTTCTATTCGATTATTTTTGATCCGGCGGGAGATCGGAACGCGGGGGAGGGTTGTGATTCGATGAATCGCTGATTCGATTTTTTTTTACAATTTCTATATGATTATTTTGTTATTTAGACTGAATTCCGTTCGATCCAATTCGTACGATTGAAAAAAAATGAAAAAAAAACTGTATACTATAAATGGATGGAATATCGTCGGTGTCATTGAAAAAATGATTCATTGATTTTCATTGCAATAAATATCAAATGCGCGACGACTGAATTCTCACAGATAATTTGTGCAATTAATTGACAAATAAAAAAAAAAAACAAAAATGAGCAATCACTTGTTTTCAAAGATAACGAAATGTATTTACAATCTTTCTATCAGAAAGTTCGTTGCGTTCGAGTGTGAAGTTCGCGAGTAAAAAAATATTTATTGTGAATTTGAAATTCACTTTCAGGGTCTCGATTACTCGTTCGAAGCGTAATACGCACTTCGGCATACAGAGATCATCTCGGAGCAGATTCTGTGTGTTTTTCCCGGTCCCACGAATTCCGCGGTCTCGAGATTTATGAATCGAATACGTGATTACGGGCCAAGCTTCGCGAGAGGCCTATTTACCACAGTCGAATTAAGTACGGCCTTGATAGCCTTAGCATCGCGTTTTATTTGACGATCGCTCGTTTTACTTCCGCACTCGCTTGAATCGCGAAGACCTGTTGCCATTTTTGCTGCTCTTACTGCCTCTCTCTTTCTCTCTCTCTCTCTCTCTCTCTCTCTCTCTCTCTCTGATGCCTGGCCCACCGACAACTTCCGCCGTGCAGCCTCTCACACCCCAAATCTATTTCGAGCTATCCTTCGACCATCAGCGACATTTATCAATCGTCGGTTAAAACATTTCGTCATTAAATATAACCTTGAAACCCATCGTTCCGCCGAAAATAAAATAATCCGCTGGAAAGTGCTGGCGTTTATTATTAAGATTACCATTGTTATTATTTTTTTTCCTAATTTATTTTCATTTAAAAATAAAAACTCTCGGGGTCGGAGAACATTCTTGCAGACACTTCTTCCGCCAAGCTCGGAATCGTTGCGTTTTTTTAATTCGTCGGATAAGCATTAACTTACCGTTAACTCCGAAAGAAATAAGATATATATCAGATATAAAAATAAATAAATACATATATATTTTTTTAAAGCAGCCAAAATATCTGCCAAAAAAATAAATGTATTTAAAAACGTTTGGACGCGGTCGAGATACGACTCGGAATTCGAATGGACGTCGACGCGTGGAAAAACCCGAAATAAAAACAAAGCGGAAGAAAAGTCAATGTGCGATAATCGGGTTTGAAAATAACGAAACGGCGAAGTTTCGCCGATTCGCGTTTGATCTAGGATTGGCCACCGAGTCTATAAGCAAGCTCCGAGGAATGTTGTTTGTCGGACTGGTTAATTTATTTTAATCTCAGTTCGCACGGCGATCCTTATTCGTATTCTTCTGCGACGTTCCTGTCGCGTACTTCACGCAGTTTCACGTGCACGTCTCCTCGATCGCGCGAGACTCTTCGGATTTTTCTCAACCCCGAGGAAAGACAACAGTCCGTTCTCGCTGTCGGTCGGTCAACGACATTTTTCCGCTTCTGTTTCAAACGCTTTGAACAAACAATTTCACGTCGTTGAATCGTCGAACCCACTCCATTTGCACGATCCTCGATTAATATCTCCTTTATTCATCCTCGTAGCGATAGATCGATCGTTTTCAATGGTTTTCACGGTTTCTAGGAAATTTGGTGCTTCGTAAGAGTGACTTTGTTGTTAATTTATTTATTTATTTTTAACCCTCGAATCTGAACGATAATTTATCGAAGAGTGCGCGTTTGTGTAGACGGCTTTGAGACGATTGACGAAATCTTTGGTCCATTCGAGACTGAAATCGAGACTAAAATCTTCACGATGTGCTTCGTGCGTTGTCTATTGATGTCTATGTGCAATTATTTCTTGGCTGGAACTTAAGGGGCTCAAGAAAAATGCGCGACGGTCGAGTCACGACGGAAACTGGTGCCGATTGCGGTCATCGATGAAAGATCGGTAGTTTGGAAAAAACGTCAACGGTGTCAGTGTAATACTTTTCAGTGGGCTCGTAAAAAAATATTAAAAAAAATAATAACGCCGTAAATTTATCGTCTGTGCGTGCTTTTTTACTCCTTGGACGATTAAAAAAACGAGATTTTTGACGGTGGATTGAATCGCGATGATCCAATGAGACGACGGTTGAGTGTTGATCGAAATCGTTGAGCTTGACCTGCGACAAACGAGTCAAGATAGCACGTGCTTGCGCATGTGCGAGGGCGCGTTCGTGCGGATAGAATGCTTTTTAGACGTCAGACGAGCGATCCGAGCAACGGACCCGGCGGGACCGGAAGCGCCGGAAAGAACTCAACCAACGGAACGGACGTGTCGGTCCAATCCACGAATACTTCCGGATCGCCGGCCGGTTTGTTGGCCCAGTGGTGCGCCAAGATCGCGACAAATGTCAAGAAGCGTCAGACCTTCAGTCCCAGAACTTTGCTGAAAAAAGCATTGGTACTTTGTCAATTGTGTTGTCGTTGATTCGCGTTGTGTGCATTTTCGAGATTTTACATTCAAACGTCGTGATCGTTTCTGAATGAAATTATGTCGATTGGAGGGAATTATTCGGAAACGTTTTGACTATGAATGATTGGGGTGTTTTGAAAAAAGGCAAAGTTGTTTGATTCTTCTGGTTGTTTTTACAATTGAAGGAGATACTATTAAGGAACAATTGTCAAAATTTAAGCTCGAGCGGACAATATGTAGGAGTTCCGTTTTCACGAATTCGAGTTTATGTTTGATTTGATTTGATTTGATTTTCCCGTTTAACTGGAAAATTAATTGCGATAAACCTTTTTTAAACACACCCTAATGAATATACACAATTCGAAAGAAATAACGATAATAAAAAGTGATTTGCTTTGCTTAATTTTATTACATGTTAATTCGAATTAATCATTCGCTTATTTTACGTTCGAACGAAAGATTGTTCCATTTAATCATGGATATATCGATTAAACGGATAATTTCAAATGCCGATAAATTTATTTTCTCCGAATGTGAAAGTCTGTCTGCACCGGTTTTTGCATTCTCGATTATCGGTCGATTTGTAATGTGACTTTCGTTTGAATTTCAGCTACCCGTGGTCGATCCCTTCTTGGAAAAGGTCTCGCTCTCCGATCTTGGTAAGTAATACAATTTTTCATTCAATACTGACTTCTTTATAACTTACGACGTTCCTTGGGATGCCATTTTCGGTCGACGATGCTTCGCTGGGAAGCGGATAAGTATTATCAACATTGATTAACGAATCGAACATCGACTTT
>OZ020166.1:1535529-1695006 GCA_963971145.1 Sussaba pulchella
AAAGTCAACGCGCGGCTTGATCCCGATCGGAGTTACTTGGTAAATTGGATGATTACGAGACGGTGTAACGTGCCATTAACAGCGCGCCGATCGAGCACATTCGCGGTAGGCCATGTATACGCCCGGACCGATGTGTGTTCAAGCCCGCTCGTGTTTACGAGGTTTACGATGTGCTATCCGAGCCCCAATGATTGTCCGGTGAGTAACGCACAACCCGGTTTTTCCGACCGACCGAATTGTGACGTATCGCTTGTTTATTGTTCCGAACAACTGAGTAAACCGTTTGTTACAGATGCAAAAATTAATCATTGCTCTGGCAAAATAGTTCGATCGAGTTTATTTGAAATAACGACATAAACTTGGCGAGCATCTGCATTTTTCTGATTTACAATTTTTGAGAATTTATTTCTTCTTATTATAATTATTATAATTAATTATATCATTTGTATTTTATTTATTATTATTATTATATAATTTATATTTTATTTATTATTATTATTATATAATTTATATTTTATTTATTATTATATTTATATTATTTATATTTCATTTTTTGTTTGAACATTTCTTATGGGAGTGATTAGGGCTGTGCTATTTTTGCATCGCTACAGTTATTGTCTCACTAAAACAAACGTATTAATTATTTGCACGACAATATTGATTTTGGAAGATAAGAAAGACTAATTGGAAATTTATTGGTAATTAATTAAGAAATTATGTCGGCGATATGGCACATCGCACTTCATCGGCCGCGAAAGGTGTTTTGATTGGGAACATTGTCGATTATGTTGTCGTAATTAATTGGTAGTACAGCGCGTAGCTTCGTCGTACGCAACAACGATTGTGTTATATACTCACACATACACATATACTCATACGTAACTCACACTTGCTTGATTATCGCCCATTGAGAGAACGGAATATATAATTAAGCCTCGTCGTCGAGAAGTTGTCAACTTCAGCGGAGTTGGATTTTAATGGAGCACCCGAGGGCGTGTCTAATTGGTCAGTGACAAGTGTCACAACCGCGACAAAGTTTTTCCATCGCCGGTCGCGCGATTCCTCGTCATCGCCGTCTCGTGAATTCTCCCGAATCGCGGGTTATCGCGAATAATCCACGAAATAAATACCATACGACTGCGTGATTATAAAATTTCCATGATCGTGTCGATAGATTCGTCGCTGGTTCAAGATTTTTTTTATTTAACAATTTTAATACGCCAGCAGTCAGTTATTCCATGTTTTATTGGCAAAACGTGCAGACGTGACTGGGAGTCACTAACATCTTACATAACCAGATGTGCATTTACATTTATTTTGCAAGGTTTATTTCGCATTAGTAGGAAATTCTTTTGGATATGGAAAGTTTTTACACAGTGCGTATGTGACTGGTCGTTGATATATTTATTACGTTACTACAGACGTTATTCGTGGTTTTGGCTCCTTTCTCGCATCTCGTAACAATTATTCAGTAGCCAGGATTTACACCATTATTTTAAGGACAGTTTTCGTGAAATACATTTTTAATATCAAGAATAAAATAATTATTATCATCATCATACCGAAAAAAATTAGAAAAATTAATTATAAAAAGAAGAAATGTTTGTCTTCATCGCTATCCAAATGTTTTTTCCACGTTCAAAGATGCGCAATTTGAAACTCCCAAAGCCTTGAATTATTTTTATCGCAATTCCATGCTACAAAGACCGATTGTAGATACGACAGGTCGCTGGTATTTCTAATACTGATAGTCTGAGCTTTCTTCGTTAACCGTGACGGATAATATAACGGGGTCGGTAATGTACCATGACTGCAGCCGTCGGTTAGCAGTCTTAGTGCACGCTGCAATAGCTGCAATTGAAAATAAAACAAAATGAAAAATCACTGAATAGTTGATTCGATCGGCACGATCATTAAATTGTTGTTGTTGTGGTCATTATTATCATCATGGTACCTAATAATAATAATAATAATAATAAAATTATCATTGTTATAATATAAAAGAAGTATCGATAAAATTAATCAATAATTGATGTAAATTAAATTAATAATTAATATTAATCAAATAATAATAATAATAATAATAATAATAACAATAATAATAACAATAATAATAGTAATAATAATAATAATTATTATTATTATTGTTATTATTAATATATATATTATTATTATTATTATTATTATTATTATTATTATTTTATTAGTATTTGCAAGCAAAAAATATGCGATGTATGATGCAAAATGGTCGAGAGACGACGAAGTGGGGAGTTCGACGGTTCCTAGAGAAGGATTTTTCTTGGCAAGCAATGAACGAAGGTTTTCGTTGCGTTATTCTTGGCTCTATCGTCGTCGACGACGACGACGGGCGAGCGGGATGCGAAAACCCGACGGAAAGAAGCCACCTCGAACATCGTCGACGCGAACGCGGATGAAGATCCCGTACGGGCCAGTCATTCAGTTCGTCAGCTACGAAGCCGGACTCGCGTTTTTCCATTTTCGTTTTCATCGACGTTTGCGAGTTGAAATAGAAATTAATCCGCAGGAAAATAAATAGATTTGAAAAAAAAGAGACAAACGCATTTCGAACTTTTTTGATAGAGGAAGAAGTCGAGTTGCGAATGGTGCATTTTCAATGACACTTGTTACGATTTGAATACACGCGGATTTTGTTACACGTGCTGCGTAAATTGGCAGCGTTGGATCTTAATTTTTTCTGGGGTTGCGAGTGTAATTACTCGGTTTTCGTCGCGAAGCTCTCACGGGGAAATGAACGAACTTTAATTGCGTCCCGCACGATTATACGAGATCGCGAGACGCGTTTTTATATCGATATTTTTGTGCCGTCTGATATAGACTATTACGTATCGTTGATTGGCTTATTATTTGCTTAAATTTACTTGACATTGGAAGAATCGGCCGCGTCTCGTTGCTGAGTAATCAAATTGAAAGATAAAAAACATAATTTCGAACTTTTACTCTCATTGCCTTGAGGCGATTCGGCGAAATCTTCGATTTGTATTTTTTAAATACAACAGAAACACAGAAACAAAACGAAAATTCGGATAAAAAAACAAAGTTTCTCGCTAAACATTGAGAAAAACATGAAATAATAAATCGAAAAACATTTGCTCCTAATCATCGAATAATAAAATCGAGGTTGTAATGACAGTCGTCAAGTCAGTGATGTGTGCAAGAAATTTCGTCGAGGCTTGTCTTGCACCAATCGCGCCCGATTTGTTTTCATTTATAATTAGCACCAAAGCCGTTGTATCGAGATCGACGAATGCGGCCGATCGAGTCCGTCCAACCATCATCGATGTCACCCTTCGATCGCGAACATTCCCGCTAGATCCGATCGAATAAAAAAAAAACAATCCGCAACGTTCGATAACGTGAGAATTGAGAGAAAATTCCGATCTGCGCTCGTACGAAGAAAACGCAGTTTCTTTTCCTCCGATCGAAAGCCGAACGCAAACCAACGTGAGACGAATGGTCGTTAAGAAGAGCAATTTTGGCAAGTAAATTGCAAATCTCGGAAGAAACTGACAGCAGAGACGAGCAGTCAGACAAACTTTTGTTTTGACTATCGCGCGAGTGTCGAGCCAGACACGAGACTGCCAATCGTGCTGGGAAAATTCGTTTTAAATCTTCAGCAATTTTTTATACAACCATTTTTCGACGTTGAATAAAAATTAGAAAAGAAAATTCGTTGACCGTCATCGACGGTGCATTGGGCGAAGGAAGAAAAGTCCGAATTATCGACCAGCGCAGCGTCGGTATGCGCGAACAAGCCGCGTTGCAGTTGCCCTCGGCATTGAAGAGATCACAACCGTCGTGGCAACACTCGGTTTCGGCCAAAGCTCAGAATCTATTTTCATCGACGGGCTTCTTCGACATCTTCGACTCGTGAAAGAATTTGTAAAAGAAAGTAATTAATCCATAAAAAATATTTAAAAATAAGGAAACGTCATTGCGTTTGTTTACATCGATGCGATTGACGGATATTAATCTTGGAAGGTGCGTATAAGGAAAAATGTGTTGGGACTGAGTTCTTGGAGGATCGAAGGACATCGATTTCAAAATATTTGAGGATCTATGGACCAAAAAGATGAGTGGAAATAATTAAATTCCGAAGATGAATCGAAGATTATTATTCGGCAAATAGTGTCGGAATCGGCGGAAAATTCGTCACTACGCAATTTACGTATTTACAACGAATTTTACGATCCTAGAGGGAAGAAAATATTGTGACAATCAAATTTGTGGCGCAATCCGAGTGAATTGATTTTTCGAGAATCGTTGGAGATTCAGTGATGATTATTTGGGAAAATGTTGACGCTGCATTATTACTCGAACGCTGCGGGAATTCGCGCGGCAATGCGTCAAGTTGCTTCGTGGTCGGCTCAGGTCGACGAGGATCCGGTTTACTCCAGGGACCTCATCAAAGAATTCGACGTGGAAAATCCGCCTTTGGAGGACGAACTCGCTTGGATCCTGTCCAAAGGTAATAATCGGCGCGTGTCGCGAAATTCGTTGTCACTCGACTGATCAACGATCCCGTCGTCAAATCAGATCGAGCCTTTCTGAACCATTTATTTATCGTCTAAAATCTTGGTTGCGCTTCTGTTCGAACGTTGAATAATTTAATTGCCGATATTTCGTCACGAATCCGAGGGTTTCTGTCGTGTCGCGATAAAAGCGGGACGAATGTATTCGCGTTGCCAAACTTCGAGCGTTATCGGAAACGTGCGAATACTAATTTTAATCCTCAAAGATATCGTACCGAGATCTGTTGGACAATTTTGATGAACGCTAGAACGAGGATGAAGCATCGAGCGAATGGTCGCTCTCGATCGAAAATCCTAGAGAATTGTATTTTTATATTTTTTTTATGGTGCTTTATCGATAATATACAGTATGGGCTAATTATTATTGCATACCAATGGAAAAACAATTATTGGAAAGGAAAAAACGAAAATTCAACTCCCTTGGAAATCGATCAGCGAATAAAATACCCTCGAAATAAAAAAAATATTTGAACTAAAATAAAATAATAACAATAACCCAAATAATAATAATAATATTAATGATAATTATTATTATTATTTTTATTATCATAATAATACCTTCGATAAATGTCTTTGATGCCAAAGAAAAATTATCAATAATAATAATAAATTTATAATAATAATAATAATAAATAAATTATAAATAATAATAATATAATTATTATAATATTATAATTATAATTATTATAATATTATAATATAATAATGTATTATTATTAATTTATTATTATTATTGATAATTTTTCTTTGGCATCGAAGAAATTTATCGAAGGTATAATAATAATAATAATTATTATTATTATTATTATTATTCCTCTTATCATTTATTATTTATATTTATAACTATTATTATTATTATTATTTCTATTATTATTATTATTATTATCATTATTATTATCATTATAAATTTATTTATTATTATTGATAATTTTTCTTTGGCATCAAATAAATTTATCGAAGATCTGGCTGGACAGTTAATGGCGAGATAACAATCTGTCAAAGCAATCACAAACGATTTACGTATAACAAGAAATTTTACGGAATATTATAAAAATGCATCTCAACGACTAAAATGCTATTGAATCTCGTGAACTCCTCGAGTGATATTGGAAAGCATTGTATCCATGTGAGAACCGTGTCGGGTAATTTCCGATCGTTGCGTCAGAGTTTGTGATCGCTAATTGGTTTCCACGTACAGTACGTAGGCGTACGATCTGGCTTTTCCGCTTTGACGGGAGCTCGTCGATGCTGCGCCTCGCTAGTCAACGACGATCCTACGAACGATGCTTGCTCCATAAACAAGTTAGAATCTCCGTTGCAGTGACTAATTAACTAACTTATAACGAGGTTAAATCGGTTCAACCGTCAAGCAATTTTCTTGCGACGAGCAGAGCTGAAATAAAAATGGAAATTTAAAAAAAAGGAAAAAACAGTATCGGTACGCGAACAAAATTCTGGGCAATATTTTTTTTTTTTCTCAAATTGAATGAAGCCGAAACTATTTTTGTGTTTCACAAAGCTTTTATGTCGTTAAATATCTTCTGTCTCAACAGTTTTTAAATTACTTGTAGATATTTTGGATAAATTCTGCATTCTTACAAAGCAAAATTGATTTTCCTTACATTCCTTTCCATTTTATAATTCGTATTTCGAGAGTCGTTCGTAATCGTGCTGCTTTATTCAAGCCTCACAGTTTCTTCCCCTCGCTCGACGCACTGACCATTGCCGGTCCGCATTGCCTCACACAAGCCGCCGCAACCGCGCGTTATATCCGTGTACTCGCTGCTATCTCAATCTCAGTTGTCGGCCGGTTTCTATGCTCAGTGAGTGCCACGCTATCGCATCTGTGAACAACGCGCGCCGCGAAATTTACTCGACACGACATTCTAATCATTACCTAAATTATCGTGCATTCCTACGCGACGAAAGAAAAACTTTTTTCCGTGTCTTAAATGTGAAAAAAAATTTTTTAACAAATATATTTGCATTGCTGGTGCTCGTTTGTACGTAGAGAAATTTTTTGGTTTCGAATTTGCGGGGCAGCGCTTGTGCGGGATTTTTTTATTCTTCGTAGATTTGATATTTATCGGCGATTTTGATAACAACGATTTTTTTTGTGGCAAATAAATTCGTCGGCTGTCCCAAGAATGCGTTAATTTTGGGACAACTGTCCCAGAAAGTTATTAATTTGTCAATTTCTTTTTTTAATCATTCTCATTATAATTCTTCTTTAGTGTCGTTGACTTCATTCTAGTACAAGAATGAATTTCGATGAGACATTGATTGACGCAAGTTGAAACACTGCTCGGTCTCGTGGATTGTCAATTTCATTAGTGATTCGATGGCAATAGATTTATCGTGCTTCGGTCGAGACAGTACAGCATGAATAAAACTGTCTTCATTGATCTTTGATCCCATTTGGGTCAATGACACGATCAGGAAAAATCACGAATTTCGAACTAATATTCACGTGTCTGTAAAAATTCGTTACCGCGCTGTCGTTTCTTTGGTTTTTTTTCTTTGCGTCCCTCATAAACGACGGCGTGAAACTCCGCAGGATTTCCTGATTGCATTTAATAATCATTCATCACACCTCCGTGACGCGTCCGAGCTTGACCGCCGTTCGTCCTACATTCACATATCGTCAAATCACCGCATCCGTGTCACTACGAGTTACACGTGATAGGTTTATCGCAAATGGCAAAGCACATTTCGTGTGGAAAACGCGTGCGTTAGGATTCTTCGAAAATGTTTTACAATTTTGAAATTTTTGCAATTTCGGAGGACAGAGATTTTGGTGGTCGAAGTATTGATAAAGTTTTAATTACCAAGCTCGTGAAGAAGCTCAAAATATTCAGTCTTACTTTAAAAACTTAACTATTTGGTAATTAATAATTTTCGAATCAGAAGTCGCGAAAAAAATTACACAACAGACAAAAATTCTGAGCTCTGATGCTAAATTCTCAAAGAAAAAATTGAACCTAAATCCCTAAATTTCTTATATTTGAATCTTCTGTGAAGAATGAAAGAAAAGGTGGGAAAAAGAATTGAAATTGAAACAAAACAAACAAATTTCTAAGCTCTGATCCTAAATTCTCAAAAAAATAGTTATTGAATTCCTAAATGTTCAATTTTTGTATCTTCTGTCAAGAATTTAAAGAAAATTGTGAAAAAAAGATTCTAATTAAATTCCTAAATTTCTAATTTTTGTATCTTCCGTAAAAATTGAAAAAAAAAATTCAAACGCTAAACAGTGCTAAGAATAAATTCTAATTTGAGCCAACCCGACGCATTCCCGCTAGGAGTGTGTCATTGACCGTAGTCTTGTGTTGCAGTCGCGACGATGTGCATCGCGTTGGCCGCAAATACCGCGTTTACGTTCACGCGAAAACAATCGCATGGGATTTCCGTTCCGAAAAACGTGTATGTACTTAAATCCCGAGAAATAAGTAATGTTTGCAGTCGGAGCCAATTGAAGACATTCCAAATCCATTATCGTCGTCAAGCTCGATTAAACGAAATTTTGGGTAGGATCTGAAACATTTCATCTGATATCTGACAGAGAAATTAATTTCGTCGCACGAATCATCCACCAATTTTTTTTTTATTCTCGAGTTTTCTCGACGAATCCGTCGAGTTTACTCGTCATCCGCTTCGCCCTAGACGGCTATGACTTTCAAAGCCGTTCTCCGACGTTGCCGTGGAATTTACAACGAGTTATATCCCTCTTCCTTCTTCGTTGATTTTCCACTGCAGCACTGACTGCACCTACGGAAGAAACGTAGATCTCTGAGCAAAGTTCGATCGGAATGAAATACTGTAGTGGCCGTGGAGTAGCGTCATACCGCCATTGTACAGTCGTACGAGTTCTCAATATCACGACATAAAATTGTTCACTTCCCAAATAAAAATAATACATTTCATTCAATCCATTAACTCGTTTCGACGCATAATTAATCCTCAATCGTTTATTCTCAAGCTCGCTGACGAATCGATAAACAAATATAAACGCCAAACAATTAATCCTCAATAAAATTACAGCATAAAATTAAAAAAAAACATATATAAAGTTAACAAAAAACAATTATTCGGTGTTGTGAGCAACAAGTACTCTTCGAACTGTTATATCGTTGCAAAAAATTATTCTGCAACGATCAAAGTCGCGGAAACAACGTCGGAAAACCGTCCGGCACCCAAGGAACTGAAAATGTTGAGAAGAAATAACAAAGCTTTATTATACTGTGAATTGTTTGGACTTGCAGAGGAGGACGAGTCACAGATCTTCGTAAAGTTTTTCAAATTTCACAAGTGTTACGACCTCATACCGACGAGCGCCAAACTCGTCGTTTTCGACACTCACCTGCTCGTGAAGAAAGCCTTCTTCGCCCTCGTCTACAATGGTTCGTTTTTTTTTCACTTGCTGTCTAATCGATCGATGTTTTCGAATATTTTTTCTTCCCGAGTTTCGGTTGACTGGTTTGGGCTTTTATCGACGATCGGGAAAATTGTTGACGCGTGGATGATTTTTATTTTGTGAAGGAGTGAGAGCCGCACCGTTGTGGGACAGCTCGAGACAACAATTCGTGGGGATGCTGACAATCACGGATTTTATTAAAATTCTTCAAATGTACTACACCAGTCCGTCGGTGACGATGGACGAATTGGAGGAACACGAGTTGGATACTTGGCGAAGTGAGTATGAACGCTATTTTTACCTCGATCGTAATAATAAAAAGGAATCATTGAGTATACGGTGTGATGTGATATAAGGGTGGTTCTTATTGGGGTAATTTTAGAATTTATATTCGATCGATTCCAAAAAAAATAATGAAGAGTAAATGTTCTCGGGAATAATTGAGCGCTCCTCTGATATCATTACTACAAAATAGAAAAATGGCGAGTATTTTTAATGGAAAACTTTACCTTGGGTTATTTCTTTTAGAATTAGATCATTTTTTAATCCTTATTTTTTTTTGGAATCGATGAGAGATCTTGTCGCGATAAAAATTCGAAAATAACCCAAATAAAAATCATCCTAATGTAATATAGTGTTATTACAAGCTTATTTTCAAAAAGAAACTTTTTCTGACCTATCTTCCGTTGCTTCGTAATTTTTCCCGCCATTAATATGAATTTATTACGTCAGTGACGACATTTCGAGCCTCATCAATTGATCGTTCAAATTTTTATGTAGCAGTGAATTTCGTTTCCCTAAATTTCCCACCTACTATTGTCGGCAGAGCCTTTGAAAATTTTTTTATCGTAATTTTTCCATAATCTTTCGTTGCTGTCACTCGAATCTGCGAGTCTCGTCAAAACTTGTTGACAATTTCCAGTAGATAAGTGACTCATCATTTTTCCCGGCTCTATCGTCAGAGAAAAATGGTAATTGAAATAGATATTGTACCATCCACAAACGAATACAATTCCAACATTGTACTAATAATAAAAATGTGTCTTGATACGATCACAAAAGGCTCTGGCATATCTACGAACGTCGTTTAATCAATTATTGACATACAAACACGGTTGACATCACTTTGACCATAAATGGCGTAGCCTAAACTCGCTCACATTAGAATTAAATGTCAAACTTCCTCAGTGAGATCTGAGTAAGATGAAAATTCATAAATAAGAACCTAGTAAAGTAAAGTGGTTTGCGTTGATATTTCCGCAGATGTACTAAAGGCGCAGTCGAATCCGTTGGTAAGCATCGGTCCTGACGCTTCTCTCTACGACGCCATCAAGACTCTAATAACCAACAGAATTCACCGATTGCCTGTGATAGATTCTGAAACCGGAAACGTTCTGTACATTCTGACACACAAAAGAATACTGAGGTTTCTCTTTCTCTACGTGAGTCATTGATGATTATTTTTTAATTCCTTATATTTTATTATTAGATATCGCTTTATTGTGTAATATCTTCACTATATTTCTGATTTTTTTACATATACTTAACCATGCGCATAAATGATCTGGTAAAAAAAAACGTTGTCATTTTTTTAACCGCGTCTAGAAAAAACCTGCCAAAATTAAGATTAATTATTTTCCCGCCGTTTTTCTGTTGAAATTAAACGCGATTTTGACTTGTTCGATAGGTCCACGAATTACCTAAGCCTTCCTTCACAAACAAAACTCTGAGGGATCTCAGGATAGGCACTTTCGACAACATAGAAACGGCTACCGAGGAAACTAGTATAATTTTAGCTCTAAAGAAATTCGTCGAGAGGCGAGTATCGGCGTTGCCCATCATCGATACGGAAGGAAAATTAGTCAACATCTACTCCAAGTTCGACGTTATTGTAAGTAAAATCGTTTCATCGTTCGATTTTAATTTTTGAAAAAATCGCTCGGTTATTATCGTGACTGATTCATCGTCGTTCGATCGAAAACAGAATCTAGCTGCGGAAAAAACGTATAACAACTTGGACGTTTCGCTGAGGGATGCTAACGAGCACAGGAACGAATGGTTCGAAGGTGTCCAAAGCTGTAAATTAGACGAGACACTCTTCACCGTTATGGAAAAAATTGTCAGGGCGGAGGTAAGATTGCGATGACTTTTAATTAATTTTTCGTTAAAAATATTGTCAGCCGTTAATTAAATGTATGGCAAATATAAATTTCAAAAAAAAACCGTCAGGTGACGGTAATACACGCGTATGCGAATTATAATTATATAAATAATTAAATAATAATTATATAATAATAATATAATAATTATATAATAATAATATAATAATTATAAGTCCGGACTCCTAGGCAGACGCTAGAGTGATAACCGACATTGTTCGGAAATTTCAAAATGCTGTCAAATCCGTACGGCTTCGCCAATCATTGCGAGAATTACAGATGACAGAGACATTATAAGGCTGCATATGTGTGCAAAATTTGAGCTCTGTAGCTTTAACCGTTTTTGAGTTGTAAGCGTTTGAATTTTGGAAAGTCCTCACGCCCACACACACACATATATCCCGGAATTTTCCGCAATTGTGATTTCCTGGATGTTTCAGGACTTGATTAACGCGTTGACATCAAAATTCGGATAAAAAATGTTTACACCGTCCCATAGTTTCCTTCATGAGGAAGCAAAAAAAAAAAGAAATTAATTTTTTAACACCGATTCTTTCGACAAAGTTCGTAAAGCTGTTCTTTGATTTTCGTTTTTCAGGTCCATAGGCTAGTCGTAGTAGACGATGATGATAAGGTTATCGGAATAATATCGCTATCCGACTTGCTGTTCTATCTGGTACTCAGGCCCTGTGGTAAGCATTAAACCCTTACCGACATTTCCCCAAGTAAAAAAATTATATATATAATTTTTTTTGACGACACAGTTAATACACATTTATTTCTATAATAATTTATCAATAACGTAACATCTGAAGAATATTCTATAAAATTTTCATCAAATTTTATGAACAAATGAGCCATTGATGGAAAATCTCTGCGAACGTCTCAAAAAAAAAAGTTTCATTGCGGTGCCCATCATAACTCATCGCTTGATCATCTGAGACCAAAAAACCAAAATGATTTCATTAGGTGATAAGTTTCTGCAGGTAATGAAGTTGAGTATTTAAAAAAAAATTGATTTTTCAATTTTTTACAGCACTTAGAAGTCAAAATACTGATTTTTCATTTAAAAAATTGAAAATGTTGCCATTTTAAAATACGATAAAATAAATTTACAAAAAACTCGACGTCATTACTCGCAGAAACTTATCACCTAATTTAATCATTTTGGTTTTTTAGTCTAAGTTGATCCAGTAATGAGTTCTGATGGGCACCGCAATAAAACTTTTTTTTTTAGACGTCCGCAGAGATGCTCCGTCAATGGCTCATTTGTTCATAAAAGTTAATAAAATTTTTATAAAATATTCTTCAAATGTTACGTTATCGAGTAGTTATTATAGAAATAAATGTATATTAACTGTGTCGTCAAAAAAAATTATCAAAAATATGCTTTTATTACATTTAATTAACCTAAAGAGGAGGGGGGGGGGCTCCTCCCCTTAATTCATAGACTATATACAATTTTTTTACTTCGGTTTTCCCCCTAACTGTCTTCAAAAAAATCTTTACAGAAAAAAAAAAATCTCCACCCCGTTTACAACGCGATCGTTCTTTTATTTCCAGGCGAGGACGGTAATAGCAACAAAGGAAGTTCAATATCTTTGCGAGCTCAGGATTCGATCCTCTCAAAAGTCCCGAGTTCGGCCCAATCGGAAGCTTCGGTTGGCGATGACGAGACCGAAGTCGATCAGGATGGAATCGAAACGAATCAAGAAATCGCAGCTCCGTCAACGCCGAGTCCGCCACTCAGTCCAGCCGCTTCGGACACGTCCGAGCCTCAATCGAGTTTGGTCAATCAAACGTCCGAACCCACATGGCGAGAAGTCACAGTTTCCGGTGGAGAATGAAATTCACCCCTCGTTCCGTCGTGCTGTTGAGCACGTTTGTAAAAGTCAAAAAAGAGAACGTCAAAAAAACAAAACAAAACAAAACAAAAACATAAGAAAAAGAAGGAGAAAAAAAATTATATACAAAACAATCGAGCTCTCGTACGAGTTTACTGCTTCGGTTACCATAAATTGTAAAGAAAACAAAAAAAACCATTGGGCTGGGAGAATGTATGCTGAATGAATTATCTACGTGGTTGGATCTCATTCGAGAAAAATTGGACGGTGCGAAAAATCTCCATAAAAAATCATTGATGCAAGAAACGAAATACGAATCGATGGCGAACGGAAAAAAAAATTACTTACAAACGTTTTGGGCTCGCATTGTTGTTTTATTCTTCGTCAATGGCGTTGGTGATATCTCGTTGGGGAAGGATTTGAATCGCTTTGAGCTTCGCGCGTGCTTCGTTTTATAACGTTTTTTCTTTTTTTTAAACCGTGCGCTATAATCAGTTTGCGATTCGTCGAAGAGAATATCTTCGAAACGGGTGGATGAAAGCGATTCGGGCACGATGCAGCGTGTTGCAAAATAATTCAAGAAGTGAACGAAAAAAGTCGAATCGCGAGTCGTGAATATTTTTTTTTCTTCGGATCGATGCGATTTTTTTGGCGATGTTTCGCGACACGCTGCATCCTCTTTCTTGCCATATTCTCCAGGTTCGATCGATTTGATTTGTGGTAACGATTATCGATTTATAATAACACAGACCAGGAACGAAAATATTCTCGTTTCATTGTAGATAAAAAAAAAAAATAAAAAATATATCGCCGACGGTTCGACGCGAATCGATTGAGTTTGCACATTGCTAGATGTAACGTTTTCGAAAATTCTCTTTTTATGTTGCATAATAGATTTAAAAAAATAAAAAAGAAGAAAGAAAATATGTAGAAACGAAACTACGTGCGATTAATGAACTTGCTTTCAAACGGACGTTTTTAAACCGTCGATCGAAACGCGATTGCAAATATAAAATAAAGCTAAATAAAAAAATTAAAAAAACACAAATAAGTCTAAAAAAAAACGAAAAAAAAAGATAATCCGTTAAAGTAATGTCATGTAAATAGATGAATTTGCCATGTTAATTAGTATGGATCTTTGGTAGAAGCTTAAGATTGGCTGTTTCTTTTTTTTTTGTTTTTTGTTTTTGTTCGAATCGGAAGAATGTAATTTTTAACGAATAAATAACCCGGGCGTTTTTGCGCGCAGCGAATTAAAACGGAAGAAAAATAAATCATGACTCTTTTTCAAAGCGGTCAATCGTTACCGGCTAATTAACCAATTTGTATCTCGTTTTTGTTTCCTCGTATTCGTCTCGTTTCGTTAGATTTTTATTTTTATTTTTTGTTTTTTGACTTGAAAGATTGTATAGAGAATATGTGGATACGTTATTCGGATGAAATGTGAATTGTATATTGCGTATGTGCGAAGGTTGAATCGAAGGCCTAAACGATGAAACAATTGAAACAAACGAAACGGCTATAGACTTTCTAGTACTTAGCGCGGCTGAACGGAAAATTTGTGCATCGGCGCTGCGCGAATCGAGCGTAAAAAAATCGCTCGTTCGAAATAATCGAAGCAATGCCGAATAAATGAGAGAAACAAAAATATATATATATAATAATAATTTAAATTATTGAAAAAGCAACGTTAAAATTGATTTAGTCAGCGAAATCGATAAATCGTTTTCGATCACACGCCTTCTTCATTAAATTAATTTCTACTGAGTTTTAATTATCTTATTATTAACGTTAAGTCGTTAGAATGTGTAGTTACGCTACTTGTCGCGTAGAAACGTTGTACGTAGCGAATGTCGACGGAGAAAGGAAGAAATATCGAGCGTAAGAGCTGTGGATATTTTGGGCGGAATTTGAGCTTTTTTTTCAGTGTCGCCCGATACGAAGTGCAAAGTTAAAAAAAAAAAAAAATCCAACGTTTCCCGTTGAATAAAACATGCAGTTACCACCAATTGTTAACAATAATAATTTATATGTAGGATAAAAAAACTTTTGGGAGGTTTTTATCTGCGAATTTTTTGGGACGAAATAATTTTGGATACATCGAATTATCTCACGATCTTTTTTTTATCTTCTATCTTCTGACTTTCGTCGAATTGACCTATCGATATTACACTCGCTATCTCAATTCGATAGGCAACGAATTATTTTCACTGAATTCATTACTCAATTAACGAACAAATTATCGCAAATTTGGGAAAAAAAATCGGAATCTTGAAGATAAATTAATTTTCATGTGATCTTATTTATTCAACAACAAAACACGTCTCTGCAAAATCTATCCACAAGTTGAAATTATATCAATATCAACGGTTGACAATTTGATGTAACATTTCTGGATCGAAAAAATATATATGTCACGTCGTTTCTCGAAGATCCAAGCCTCTGGGATCGGCGATCCAGGGAAGAGTTCCAGTTTGCGAGAAAACAAAAGGTACGTAGATTTTTTTTTTGTATCATGACGATTGGAATCCATCAAGCCATTTTTATCGTACAGTCTTTGCCGTTCTTTAATCTTTTGCGACCGTCTTGTGGGCAATTTTTCTGTGGCTGTAAAAATTTTCATCCACACAATTAACTTTTTTACATTGCGAAATAGTTAGTTCATACGTCAGAAAATTGAGGGCTTCAGGTACAAAAGATTCGGTCCCACACTTTGGACGAAATGCGTTTTTTTTTTGTATTTTCTAAAAATTTTAAGGGTCAGTGAGTAGCTGTTCGGAGAACATAGAAATTGTTGAACAGTTTTTTCTTCTTTTTAATGAAAAAAAAAAATCGTGCAAGGTGATATCTTCGGGGTACTGCAAAAGGGGCTACCTGAAACATTGTGCCTTTAGGTGAAGTGATACATATTTACCTTTAAACTCCTCAATTTAACCGTTTTCTTTTTACACTGTTTCGGTCTGTTTTCTTTCGTATCCGCTTCGTTCTCTTCGCCGTTTATCGTCGCCATGTTATCGAACAATTTGTCGTATTCGGCGTCAATGTCGGAATCCACATCGGTGATGTGAATGTCTTCGTCGTCGCCGGCAGTTTCGGCACGCGCGCGTTTTTTCGATTCCGTTTTTATTTCGTCAACGTCGTCGAGCGAAAAGTCCGATCTCAATACCATGCAGCTTAAACGTGACGTCAGATAAACCTGAAAGATCGATAAGATTTCGTGTAATTCGATAAAATACATCTAATAAAATTAATAAAATTGAAATAATGAAATAAAAATGATGAAATAAATAAATTTGTGAAATAAATCGAGGAAAATTCTTTGAAGCATTACTTTTTTCAGAAGTTCTTTGGTGTTTAGATTGTGTACGCGTAGATAACGATCGAGTCCAACACTGACGATATACGGATTGGTTTTTGCACAAGCCACCGCTGTTATGCTTCCCACGAAATCTCTGTACGTATTCAATATTCTTCCGGGTTTACGTAAATCGATGAGATTCATTATTCCTCTTCCAGAACCGACGACGACGTGCCTGTTATTGTAATTCGGGTTATTTTGTATCCGCAGGTGATTATGAAGCATGGATTCTTCGGTTATTTAAGGGGTTTTAGTTATTTTAGTTATTTGAGGTTATAGTTTTAGGGGTTATTTTAGTTGGTTGTTTGCGGAAAAATAATTTAGTTTATTCTGATAAAATTATAGTAAAATGACTAAAATAATTATGCAAATCCCTTAATTTGCCCGCAAACAACTAGATATAACCCCTTAATATTGCTATTGTGTAGAACTTGGAAGGAAATTTTGGCTTTTATTGGTACAATTATTTTTCAGTAGAAGATAAGATACGATAATTTCAATACACTTTCAATTATTTCTATTATCGACTCACCTTTCACGCGGCGAAATAGCTAATGTTGTAAGGGCTTCGTCTTTGACTTCGATATTTATAACGGGTCTTCTCTGACTCGCAGGGTCGTACAAACGTACCTAAGAAACAATTAATTAAATATAAATGTATATAAAGATAATAAAAAACCAAATAATACAGATAAAAACAATAGATATAAAATTTTATGTGACGATAACGGAGCTGACAAAGATTTTTCAATCGTCAAAAGCCAAAGTCGATCGTCATACTTATCGACAAGACATCGCTTCGTGCCAATAAAATTCCAGCAAGCAATCTGGGAAAAACCTTTTGCTTTATAATCTGTACATACGTGTCCGTATTTGCTGCATGTGACGACGTGCGAGGTATTGGGGATGAATCCAATATCCGAGATCCAGAGTGGAACTTTGAGCTCGAGCCAATCGTGTCGAACATTTTTCTCCGTAAAGACGTTGCGCTTTTTCTCCAAGTCGAAGAGTTGCAGTTTGTGTTCTTTGCCTCCCGTGGCGATTATGCTTTTGTGAACTCCGGAGTGCCTCATTCTTTCCAAATTTTCACCAGCCTCCAACAGCTCCTCGTTATTTTCGTCGAATCTCCATAGTTTCACATGGCCCGACTCCACCGCTGTGATTATCGCACTGAAACCAGAATTCGCACCAGTGAGATTCGCAAATGGTCATTCCTAAATAATCAACGAAAAAATAATAACGAGAAGCTGACGACAATTTTGTGCAGGAATTGTTTTAACATGGACTGTAGATGAAGAGAGTCTACTTTGACAGGTTGTCTGCAAACAAGCTTTTACGCCCAGGTTTTTTTATCGCAAAGTGGTTAGACGTTCTGTGGATTAATCAAATTCTCTAAAATAAATATTCTTGCATTTTTGTGGAATTTAAGCACCCACTGATTGCTTTTTTGTCAATAGTTTTAAAAAAATACTTACTCGTTGTATCGAGAAAGACCCTTGATGGCGCCTTTGCCATGGTTGCAGACGAAAGAACTCGTGAACGAACTGAACTCCGTGTCGTAGATCTTGACACTGTTATATCCAGGCATTAAACGAACGATTGTACTTAAAATTGACTTATCGTCATAAACAATTATCGTAATTCGCAATAATTGTATATATTTATTTTTTTGTCTTTTTTAAGATAAATTTACTTATGTGTATGACCTCCTATCGCCTTTCGATCCGCAAGCGATTAAAATTTCTTTTTCCTGACGATCGGCCCAGGACATCGCGGTAACTTCGTGATCTTCCGTTATTGACATCAAACTTTGTATATTTTTCATTATACAAGCTTTTTTGTCGACTTTGATGCCTTTGAAGACGCCCGATTTTCCGCCCACGAAGACATCGAAATCCTTTTTGAAATTCATCGTCATTTTGTCGTTTATTCTTTCTTCTTTTGAAAAACAATTTTCGTTGGGACGTTTATGTTCGATGCCATGTGCGCAACACAAACATCGCCGAGGTTGACGACATAACCTCTAACTGTCGGACATAGAGAAACAGGTGAGGTTGGTGCAAAGAAGGGAAACGCGCATGGAATCGAAGATTTCGTGTTAGGTTTTGACACGAGTAATGTAGTACGTATTTCTGCCTGAAGCTGACGCGACGTGATAGAAGTAGGACGCATTGAAGAACCGGAACGGCCTGTCCGTGTAAAATAGCGTAGACATATGGATTTGGACCGTTAATACGGCAAGAATTAAGCAAATTAAAAAATTTGAAAAACTACCGGCTGCAGAAATTGTTTTACATAATAAATTGTCTAATATAAAAATTTGAAAAGGATGAAATAATTATTGACATTATCTTAGATGATTAATAGTTTCAATTATGACCGTTTATTTTTATCAATTCATCATCAGATCTCTCTTCAGAGATCTGAAGAGTTCATTACATTTTTATAATATATATAAATACATATAAATAAATATTATGAATATTATAAATACATATAAACATTAATGTCATATTCATTTAAATATGTATGTATGTATTACATAAAAAAATAAAACCCGTTTTTGTCTAATTACGTAATAAATATTAGATTCACAAAGATTTTACAGGAAACCTTTTTTGTAGAGCATTAAATTTCCTACAAAACAGTCAAATACATTTTTTTTATCATGTATAGTTATGAAGTAATAAAAAATGTCCCCAACAAAATTCCAAATGCATGCATATTTCCATATAAAAATTCGATTACTCGGTGGGGTGGGTTAGACTTATTCGACAAATTCCAGGCGGCGCCCGGAGGTAGGCAACCCAATGTACATGACTATCTCACCGGTTGTCAGTCAACAGGCGCTGCGCATAAAGTTGGGTCCTCGAGATGGTTGGCGACGCCGAGAGATGGGCGACACGTTGTGCGTAACTATCTGATATTAGAACCTCCGATTAGGCGTACGAATTGCTTAAGGAACAACTATTTATCATGCAAGGAAATGATGACGTAAGCCAATGGGATCAATGAAATATATTTTTCTTTCCAACAAAATTTGACATTCGTCGAGCAATGCTACGGAATTACAAATCCACGATCAAGAATAAACTTATCAGGCTGATCGACAAATAAGTTGATGTAACTCTGATGTGAAATGCTTCATTGTTTCGCGTTGTTGACACAATCCAGTCCATGTACAAATCGAGTCGGCAATAAACCCCCGGTGAATTCGGATTTGCGCAACCGTGTCCCCAAGAAACTAAAGCGATCTGGGTATTGTTGAACATCAGGGGACCACCACTATCACCCTTTAATGAAACATTAAAAATTGCACATTACAATTATTTCAAAAAAATAATAATTAATATAATAAATAATAATAATGATATATGATCATAATTAATATGATGACATTATACTATAATTATCAGAAGGGACAATTAATCAATCGTCCATTCAAATCAATATAATACTATATTAGATAAATATAATAATTGTATTATATAAAAATAAAATGAAATAGAAATACTTGCAGAGAAATATTGTTCAACTAATATAGTAAAATATATTTATCATCTATATATGATATATTATTATTATTGTTATTATTATTTATTCATGACCATAATAATAGTTCGACACGAAGGAGCTGATAATATTGAAATCGTCATTATAAAAAACTTTACCTGGCAAGCGTCAACGCCTCCTTCAACTCGTCCAGCGCAAATCTGCGAATGGTGTAATTCGTGGGAAAAATAGCGTTGGCACTTATTGGCCGCTATCAGTGGGACTTTTACGTGCTGCAACATTTCACTCGTCGTCTAAAACGTAATAAGCGTGAAAATTTTAAGAATTTTCTTTTAAGATACTGAATGTAGAAACATAATTTTATGTGGTTTCACGAGAATTATAGCATTCTAAGAGATTACCATGCTGAATTCGGAGGTTTTGCCCCAGCCGATGACAGTGCACTCGGCGCCATCATTGTTGTATAGTTCTGGATCCCGCACGTATGGTAATGGCGCAAAACTCACGTATGGCGTTATTCGCAACGGCCTGACGAGCTGCGGATAAGAAATAAAAATTAATTATCGATAGTTCAGATTTCGCAGATTTATCATAAAAATTAAACAAAAGTTTTGTAAACCCTGAAGAGTCCTATGTCGTTGGCCAAAGTCGCAAAGTTGTACATTGGATGAGGCAATACCGCGTCCGTTACTGCAACTTGCCACGTCGGTGAATACCACAAATTCGAACTTCCAGCCAGAATGAGGTATAATTTTGCATTTTCCGATTCCCAATCAGCTCCATTGTACCTAAAATGTTTGATCGAACCCGGCGGTGAGAATTCGCGCCTATTCGAAGCAGACGTCAAAATTTATAACACAGATTATGAGAATCGTATTGTGTAATATCTGATTCAATGAAATGATATAATTCATGCGTATCATCGTCTAATTTAATACGATATTACGATGGTCAATTTTTTCTGTCATAAATGTTTTATATTTTCTGCCGCGACGAAATATGAGAATATTTCTTTTTCTGGGTATACAGCTGTGATAGAAGTATTTTTTTTCAAATGGCGATTTAATCGGAATAATTATTTACAAATATATGGGGAGGATCGCTCCAAACTTCCAGCTGACCAAACTGTCCGATTGAAACCCTTCTATTTTCTGATGTGGGCGATGAATTTTTTAAAATATCTTTTAGATCTTACTAATTTTTCAAATGTTTCGACCTGCCACTCATTTTTGTTTAAGAGGTAACTGCTATTAGTGAAGATGTTAATTGGATGACATTTTTATCCCAGATGCTGCATCGAAAATGAAGCTTTTTCCATCAAATTGGAGTCGGTGGCATGTTCTTAATATATTAAGACCAATGCACCTTTCTTGAAATGTTGTTTCAATTTTGCAAAAATTCGAGTTTTCCCGAAATTTCAATGTATGGTAATGATTTACTCAAATGTTATAAAATAATAAATAATTAATAAATAATAAAATTATAAATAAATTATAAAAATAATAAATAAATAATAAAATAATATCTCCAATATATGAAGCATCTCGAAAAAAATGTCATCTAATTATAGACTGCCCTAACAGCAGTTACCTCGGAGGGAGGAGAAGAGGGTCAAAAAAATCCTTTAAAAAAATCAGTGAAGTCGTAGGATCTAAAAGATACAAAAAAAAAAGTCATCGACCACATCGAGGGATAGAAGAATTTCAATGAGGCAATTCGGGACGATCCTCTCCGATATCTTCATGATCTCTTCTCTAGTCCTAATGAAATTGGATTTTAACCTGAGCATGCAGTGAGCCGCGGACAGAACGAATCGCGGGGCAACGTAGGTTCCTCCACAGTGATGATTGCTGCCCATTCGCC
Organism: Sussaba pulchella; assembly: GCA_963971145.1. NCBI lineage: Eukaryota > Metazoa > Arthropoda > Insecta > Hymenoptera > Ichneumonidae > Sussaba > Sussaba pulchella. The sequence continues at coordinate 1,557,252 of OZ020166.1, forward strand.
ATTGGATGGAAACCTAAAGAAAAATGAACATACACGCAAAATAAATGTTTCATTCAATTGCGATAGAATTATAACCTTTTGGCTTACCATAAAGGGATAAGTCTTTATGTCAGCGGGTTCTCCTCCGACGATGCGCGGGGCAGCTTCCATGACTCTTCCCTCATTATCGGTAACGACGGACCGTAGTAGACTGGTTTTGTTAGCCCCAGCCACGGCCATCAAAATTTGACAAACCAATGCGATTTTAAGTACCGGCATTACTTTGGCCACCAACCTTTCTGCCACGAACTGATGCGATCCCGATGGACTGTCAAAACTCGTAATCGCGTTGGTCCATGCAATTGCTCTTCTGTTTCAAAGCCTACATTTTACCCTACAGAATCTGACGTCTGGGCGTGTACAGTCGACTTTATTTTTTTTTTTATTGACAACGAGGCAGAATTGATGCTCACGTTGTTATATCTTATTATATTAATAATCATTTGATAGGCATGATTTTTTAATTATCAAAGTGGTCGATACATTTCGAACTATTCGAAGTAAAGTAAAAATATATATTTTATACGAATTGCATTTATTTATTCAAAGAGGGATTATATTGAGTTAGAAACGTTTGTTCTGAAATTTATGTTTCATAGAAAATTTTGGCGTTATAGATTTTTTTTTAAATATCATTATACTGAATTTGTCGATGAGAATTGGATAAATTTATTGAGGAGCCCGGATAGTCGGTATTTCGCGACGAATACTCGATCATCCTGGCGGATGGTTGCATGCGATTGTAATTGGAACGTTGCACAGTCGTTTTTGCGAATGAGAACGTGTACGCGTGTAGGTCGCAGCCACCGTGCTACTCTGTCCTGAAATCGAACCGCATTCCCACCGAAAAAGACCGGTTCGAGACTCCAATTAATGACAAACGCCATCGCACTTTATGCTGTTCTCTGGTTACAGGTTTCGCACGTCGTTCTCCGCGTCCTTCTGGAGGTTCGTTATTTCTTGCACGTACACGCTACTATTTTGCGGAAATTACAAACTTTTTCATTTTTGATTGTTAAAATTTTTTTTCAATGTATATTGCATTTTATATTGATAAATAAGTTATTGAATTTATATTAAAAACTTATACAATCTGATTCGGATTCTTATAATGTTCTATAAATAATATAGAACAATACCCTTATTATTATATATAATTTTATTTTTATTTTTCATTGTATATTAAATGTAATATCAATGAATACCAAATAATATCTAATATATAATATTTATAATATGTTATATTATATATGTATAATATGTTATATATATAGAAATAATGTAAAATGATACTGCCTTTTTAATTACATGTATATTTTTTAAATTTTCGATATATATTAAATTCGATATTGATAAATAAGTATTAAATAGATGTAAAAACTTTATTAAATCTGATTCGTATTTTTATAATGTTCTATAAATAATGTAAAACAATACTGGCTCCCAAGCTAGCGTGTACATGTAATTTCAAAAGTAACGATTCAATTTCTACCGGCTATTCCAATACACCATAGATGGTTTCAACCCTTAAATAAATTCCCCATCCCTCGAAGAAAAGACCTCGGAAATTTTTAATAAAAACATGACGCTGTCAACGAAGATTGAACGGATGTTGTGTAATTGTATAAATTAAATACAAGTAAAATCTCGAACGATTCGTGATAATTCCGTCACGACCGGACGTGACGTCAAATTCAAAATAACTGCACCCAATGCAGAATGACTCTCAAAATTCGACTCCAACGCAGCTCAACTCCCGGTAAGATCAACCATAGAATGAGGTTGGAACCGAACGAAGAATGTTACGCTGATATTATTTTATTTCGTTCGAAACTCGTCTTTACCTTACGACCTATCGGGTTCGATATGCGTTGCGTTGCCGTAAAATACAATCTATTCTCTATAAATATTGAGTCTCGTCTCATCTTCGTGAACAGATCACGGTGAAAGGTCAGAACGAACGTAATCGACCGATAAATAAGTTTCTACACGACGTCGACTTTACATCTACGTTGAAAGCGTGTTAACCGACGACGTCGACGTCGATGACGATTGATACATTCGATCTTCTTGGACTTTCACGTTCGGGATATTCCATATTGCCATTCTCCATCGTTTCTTCGGAATCGAACCGGCCACGCGTCGACTTATTCTCGGAATCGACGAATATTCTTTCATTTTTCTGAGCTTCCTTCTTTGCAAGACTTTTTTGCAAACCAGATCTCGAGAGAACGCGCGGAAAAAAATGAATAAAAGTGTAAATGAAAATAAAACAACCCCTTTGGCGACCGTTGTCCAACCTCGAGGAATGCAGGAGAAATTCCGATACGCCCACAGGACCTCTGAAAATCGGGTAGAAACGTGCGATTTATATATTCCGTCGCGAGGAATTTTATCGTGGAATTTCTTATGTTGAAATTTCAATGGATTCGAATGATAAGACATCTACTAAGGTTCTAAACAGCATCTTTTTGAGTTTGAGTTTATGCATGAACCCTTGCTGTGCGAAGGAATTATTTCTTTTAATAAATTTTTATATTTTCACCCAAGAAGCAAACAACGTGATAACTTTTTTGTCGTCCTGATGCAGTTTTGCCGGATGGTTGAATTGTAAATCAAGTTGCAGGATGTGTTGCAGCAGCGCGAATGAAGATGGCACGCGTAATTCAAAATTCGAAGGTCGCAAAGCCTGGAAAGTTTATTTCTTTATCATGTAATTTTCTTCGTATCGTCTTCGTGGAATCGTTGGATAAGAACGGCGGATCCAATCGATCATGGAGTCGAGGAAACGTGCTTCTGCGCGTAATGTCTTCGACCATAAATCTTGATCATCAACGTGTACCACGTAACGTATTCTATACGTGTTAAGTACACTCACTCGCCACTAATATGCTCATTATCGAATTACATGCATTGAATAAAATGCACGTACGACGCAACTAACGGTTTACGTCTTGGAACAAATTTTCCAAGCTTTTGTTGTTAATTCTTTGCTTCGATCGCCGATCGGAGGTCATAATTCAATCAGAATTTTGAACTTTGGTGTCATTGAAACTATCGCGACAATAATTCACGACTGGAATAAGTATTTCCAATATATTTTAGTGGCTTTGACGGGTTATGTTTTTCGTCTTTCGTTGCACAGTCGCATTGGTCAGTTGCATTAGTTGTACAGTCGTAAAAAAATTAAAGGATCAATTGAAAACAGCAAAAATTTGTCGGTATTTCAGAGATCTATATCTCAGCGAGAAACAGTTGGATTCAGATAAGAACGGAAGCAATGGTTCTTTAATTCTATCCAACATTTGACGGCTGTGAATATGAAAAGGAAAAAATTGCAGGCTTTTTCGCGAATATTTAGAACACTATCAACTAAGAAAAGCTTTATCAACATTAAAATTACGCCATTTTTCACAAAATGGCGGTCGGATAACTGAAATAATGAGAAAATGCGACTAATTTTTGTAAGAAGTAGATTTGCTCGGAAAATTTGAAATGAATGTGATGTCAAAATATCATAGCTTCAGAGCAGCAAAAAAAAAGGATTTGCTCGGTGTCGCATAGATCGTATAATTGCCTAATAAATATCACCGTATCGTTGGACCACCCGAATTAGAGGGAAATCTTTTGTCACGAAATTCCGTCGGTGTGTCGAATTTTCATTTGCGTCATGCCGAAATCCGTCACGACTGGAAGAATCAGAAAATCGTCTGGGCTCGAGAACCGGCCAACCTGCGTTCTCCTTTGCATAATTGAAATCGAAATGAATGATCGCGAGTGAGAAGGGGGAGGAGGGGGCGAGCGAGAGAGACACGAGGGACAGTGCACCAGCATTCTTGTCTTCGGCCAAGCTGCGAGACTGTATCTTTACTTTCACTGGCTTACGTTTCGAATCAAGAAGCGCGAGAGCCTGCGGTAGCGAGACTCGTGGTGTCCCAAGCCTATTCGATACGCTACGTGTTTTATATTCACGTTTATTGAAGGGCAATGGATAATAAAAATTTCGTTCTCGTTGTAATAGAAAAAAATTGTAATCGATAGGTTACCGAATCGTTTGGACCTGCACTTTTGAAACTAATTTTGTTACGTAGATGGAACGTTTTATTCGAAAGATTATCGCTTTACAGCCGGCGGAATCGCTCATTTTTTTATGTTATGAGATGGAGGAAAAATCGAGAAAATTTCTCACTTTTGTACTTTTTTTTTGAGATTTTTAGTGGCTGAGTTTTCTTGAGAATTCGGAATGTCATTTTTTTCTCGGGACTGATTAAACGTTTTTTATTTATGATAATCGTTGTTCGATGCCGGACTGATGGTTAACAACTACAATTTTTCAGTAATTAGCTAAGTAATAGGCATAGGGGTGAGTATTTAATTAATGAAGTTGTACCGTCCGATACTTTTATTACCGAATGATCATTGATTATAATTTTTGTTGAACATCATAATTCGTAATAAAATAATAACTCAAAATCATCGATATTGCATTTCTATTATGTTACCATTCGGTAGAGCTCTCGAATGCGTACGTCGAGTGGCGTTTACACCGCCCACACAGCTGTGGGCGATAACGATCTCGTCGTATCGAGACCGGCCAGCCTGCTAAAATGATCGATGATACTTTTCCCCAGGCCAAAGTCATCGACGGCTCATACACGAGCCGAACCTTTCGTTACTGTAATGTATAAATATTCCGTTGAGGCTTACCGTACGAATTTCTATCGTCGATCTTTCGATCGGACTACTTCGCTACGGCCTTTCGATAACGCGGTTGATTCGTTTGGTAGACGCTTATTAGAATTTCTCAATGTCCCATTGCTCCAGTCACCGGCTATTTATCTCACCTTGCATCAGTTTCGAGATATAAATTTGAAAAATTTGTAATCGATACTGATTTAGTTGTCGGTTAGGAAATAGTTTCTGATCGGGAAGGCGAACGGCAGATGGCATATCGGCAAAATGTTTCTTGCCGGCGAAATTATAAATCTCGAATTTCTATACGATTTCGATTATCCGAATCATTGTATCGCGTAATTTTTAGGTATCGTTCTCAGAAATACGACTATCAAATTTTCGTTACGAAAATCGTTTCCGTGTATTAAAATTAACGTCGACCGGATTTAATAATATTTCAAAACGTACACCAATATTTTTATTCCAGAAGGACCTCGGAAAAACTCTCGCTCAGGGCTTCGTAATCCTTAATGCCATTGGTAGAAGCTATTATTATAATTCTCGGCTTCGGTAATCGAATGATAATACCGGAAAATTATTTCCACACCTCCACGATCTGCAATCTCAAAAGGAAAAATAATTAATCAAAGTTTTCGTGGATATTTTGATTTTATTCAAGAAAAATATTATTGTCGAAAAAAACGATAAATAATTTTTTCGTCGATAATAAAAGATATCCTCGTCGTTTTTGGATCCCTCAGGATCGTAAACGTCACAAATACCCCACGTAATGTCCGTACATGTGTGTTAGGGTGTGTGGGTTGTCCCGGGTTGGTGAACGAGCGTGTGCCATATATATAGAGAGAAGGGGAAACTCGGCTCGGCACTCGAAAGTTCACAGCCTCCGCGCTTGCAGTGGTGTGTGCTTCGTTCTTTCTCCTTTATTTATTCACTTCGGCTCCACCTTCGTGGCAACGGCTCGCGAGTTCCTCCGACGACCGACTGTCATTTCCGTCGCAACCGAGACCGAGACCGGGACCCAACCAACATGAGGCCGACCCTGTTTCTGTGAGTACCATTTTCAAAAAACATTTTGAAGAAAGAAAAAAACGAATAAGACGAATTTCTATTCCAATCTCGTGCTCCATTGATTGATCAAATGTTTACTCAATCCAACGACAATATCCACGTTCGGGTACTTAGAGACTCAAATTTTCGATTGCACGAGTAAAGTGAACGACGTTTCAACATTCGGAAGAATTATCGCGGCTCGATAAGAAATTGTCAAATACGTGAACGGAATTTACAAAAATGAAGTTTGCAACCGAATAGAATTCGATCGTTTGTTCGATTGATTTTCGTAATAATGGGGATTATATTTTTTTACTTGCTGTCGATGTAACAGATTGGGACATTTTGTGGTACGAGTTTACATTTCGTTGTCGGGAAAAATCGGTTGAATCGACGATTCGAATTTGTCTCAACGATCGATGCGTCGAATATCGATGTTTCGCGACGCGATTAATTGCAATATGCGTCAAAGAAATGCACGGATCGTGCCGATGGCGAAGCGGCGAGTGAACGTACGAGAGTTAAAACATATGGTCGCTGATATATAGCAAAATGGAAAGTGGTTTTGGTTGAAAATCACGCGCGTGTTTGAGAGCCGTTTACGAACTGGGCATATACAGTGGTTCATAGTAGTATCTATCAATCGCGTATCGACTCAAACGTGTTCACCCGGTATTAAACTCAACGTTTGTACACCGAACGATGCAGTCTTAATTGCGAGAAATAAAAATCCCCCGAGACGTTTATTTCAACGATATTGCGAAAACGATACGGCGAATTGATTGATTAACGGAGAAAAATCATCGTAATCGATGTGGCGGCTTGTCGAACTGAGCCGACTTTCGTACGAAATATTATTTGCTTACCGATAAAAAAGTTATTTGATTGTCTCGTCCGAAAGTGATATAGTAAATAAATATATTGGTTCTGGAGATCTCGAATGTTCTCGTTATTTGATAATTATTTGAATAAATTGGGCGATAATCGTCGAAGGAACGGCTTAAGCGTGTCATGAGATGCCCCATATACATATATATATTCTTTCGAGAAAGGTAAGCTGATACTGTTTGATATTATATGGTATTGGATTTTTTTTTAGGAATAATTAGTCGTCTCGGCAATATAATGACCGGAAGATAGTGAAATTGCATTTATTTTTGATTGGAAAATTTATCTGGTTATTGAGGATGATTGAAATCGAAATAGAAGGTTCAAAATGGGCTTAAAATTTGTCTTTGGTTTTTTGAAATCGAGTTCCGAGCCATCCAAAACGAAAGTCCAGAATAAAGCAAACTACAAGCACCCTAAGATATATTTAATGAGACGCAATAATTCGGTAATTGAGATAATAATAGTGCATTATTATTCAATTATTCTTTGGGCGTTTTTTGGGCTTCCTGACTTATTGATATACTTTTCGTAATAGGAATACGAGGAATGCAAATTTTTTCGGTTTAGTTACTTGGTTATTTATTATACAATTCGTAGGTGAAATTTTTATAGTAATTTCTTAATTCTACATGTCACAAACTTTAATGGAAGTGAATAGCTTCTTAATCATCCATAAAGTCTGTATTTATTTAAACTTATTAATATTATTATTGTTATTATTTACCAACTTTAAAATCGCGGAAATGAATTTAAAAAATCCACGTACGAATATTTATTACGAAAAACAATGGTCGAAATAATACGTAACAAACAAAAAGATATCGTAAAAAAGAAAAACCTACAGTGAAGGTAGCCGACAAGTCGACTATCGATAATATCTGAAAAAAAAAACGTTGAGTATCCTGTGGAGTCAATTACACGGTACAGCAGGCGCGAACCGCTTGCCCGGTAATTGCCGATGGTCTTCCAATCGATGCTCCTCAATTACGTCAATGGACTCTTCGTGAAGTCTTCTCGTCGTTTTTCTTCTGTCGAGTTCAATCACTACCCGGTGTCTCATCCAAGCTTCAGAGTCCTGTGATTATTCATATAAACACAATTTTCAATACCTCGTAATTAACTCATCGTATAATTTTTTTAACAAAATTAAAAACCCGCAAAATTCACGACAAATCTTTCCTGAAACTTCAGGACAATTATTCAACGTCTCTGTATTTAATTTGCCAAAGAAAATCATGATGTTAATGACATTTCGATAATTGCGTCTGACCATTGACCGTCTCGTTCTACTGCGATCACTCCGCAATCTGATGAATGACTCAAGGCCGATACGCCCGATCGAATCGATCCCGTGTCGATTAGTAAAGACACTTCAACGTAACTCAATGGTGCAATCACGGTTGTACCGTACTTTTACCCGTCCGCATTGTCACAAGTGGCACTCGACAATTTTCAAGTAAACCCGTGTTTGGAATTCTAACCGCAACGAAAATTCGAACGCACGAACGCGAAGCTCCTCCTTCACTTCGTGAGTTAGTCCGAACTCGGTTGATTTACCGGTTGCGTCGTCGAATTCAAATGCGAAACACGTCCATCGACGTGCCCAGTGTGGGTCGCTCTTCTGCCACATCCTTCTCTGGGTTCATCGTCCGTTTGCTTTCGATACATCGACGAGATTTTTTTATTTTATTTTTTAAACGACTCGAATTCGTTATTCAATTCGCGAGAAAGTTGGAAATGTTTACAAGTCGTTGAATAAAACGACGGTTAGCCGAGAAATTGCAAAATAACCGGACGTGATAGCCGATCGGAAGGATATAAACAATTTTTTATTTCGATTTTTATTGTCGTTGGTGTTGGAATGCAACGATATTATCGGTCTAATGCGTACCTTCGTGTATTCCTGTATGGCGGTATAATAACGATTATCGACTTGTGAATTGAGTTATGCAAAGTTTTTAGTTTTTCTTGGGACAAAACGATCAGGAAACGAGTGTCGAGCGTTGGCGTGTGTTTACAGCATTGCGACTGGTAGAAATTTAAATTGATTGGAAGAAATAAAAAGAGGATAAAACTTGAGCGATGGGCGTGGTGCGGAATCGATCGACAGTCGATTATATATCGAGAAGAGCCAACTGGGAATTAATGAGAAAATGCCATAACGATACCGTTGTTTATCCTTGACATTATTGCTCGAACTATACAATACTGTTGAACACACTGGTGTAGCAATGTCACATCGAAATCTCTCTATCGGAGCATGACGAATGAGATAATTGAGGGGCAAAAATGTGTCATCGTACACTTTTGTAAGCATGTAAAATTTAAAGGGTTATACGCTGTTAGAAAGCTGAAAAAGACAATTTTTTTCTTGGTAGTCATCTTAATTTATTGACTTAAAAATTTGTAAGCATATAGGAGAACCTTTCAACTTCATTATAATATTTTTTATTTTTGAAAATAATCGAGCTGTGCACGATATCTCGTTACTGGATTATCTGAATTGAAAAAAACCACCACAATTTCGTCAATAGAACGTATTTTCTCGTAATTTGATCAAAGAAATAAGCAAAATATTAATTGTAAAAAAATTGCGACTTCCCAAAGAAAAAAAGATTCCATTTTTATCATAATGTTGGCTTTAAATTGTTATTCCTCGCAAGAGAATTTCCAGTCACTCTATAGAATTCCATTTTGTAAAGAATCGAAAGTCCACAAATTTACAATAGGTCAAAAACATTTTCTTAAATGACCCAAAAAAAACTAAAAAACGCGACATTTTCAGAGAGAAATTTAAATCTCTCTCATGTAACCAGTACAAACGCCGTAATTTTTTTAAACCAAAAATATTCGATAACACAAACATTGCGACGATTGAGGTTGCTGTAGTGAAGTAATTTCACGTCTCTGAAGAAGAAAAAAAATGTAATTGTATTGCGACGTCATCGCACGAGTCCATAAAACATTTGCAAAGGGCAATCCACGATGCACGAACAATCATGGAATTTACCGTGGGAAGGTTGAATGTAAATTGCCGTTCGTCCGATAGACGTGACTCGAACCAAATATCGACGTGTAAAACCATCGCCATCGAACCTAGTACGTAGAACACGCGGAGTTGAGTACGAGTTCATTGGAATTAACGGTTAGGGCTTTTGTGCGGTGTCTGTTACTCGACGTGATGCAATTACGTTTGTAACCACGAACGTAATCGCCAGCACTGCACCTTCGAAGGGCGTGATGTCACACACGCGGATGTAACGTTCTTTTACTTATGTAATCATTGAATACAAATCGTCGAATTATTTTTCGTTGAACGTTTTATCGCGTTGAACAGTTAATCTATGCATATTTTCCGGGACCGCCGGTCGTCTTACTACTGAGTTTCGGAGAATAACGTTTGATTTCGGCCCTAGATAACATTTGATGGATTCCTGAGCGCAAATGAAAGACAAAAATGGTTTTAAAAAAAATTGATAAAAAAATATTCTTGAGCCGAAAGGTATTATATAGAAATAATGCGGCTGCTGCGAAATTTTGCAAACTATTAACACATTTATTCGCCTTGTCAAGGTCGTGTTCAGGAATTATATTCGATCAAAAAAGATGCAGAAAAGATCTTGCGGAATTTGAGGACCGTTGATTTTTCTGGAATTTTTAAAGCACGGAAATTTTCAAAACCTTTTGACGTAATTCGATTTGATGTAATTTTTTCGATACGATTTAGCAGCTACCGGTTACTCCAGCAATGTACAATTTCTCATGGTAAAAGCGGTTATATGTGCGTCGATCGGGGTCAACTGAAAGTCCACACAGGAATGCTTGTATCAAGTGCGACTGTTGGTTATCTCGCGTATTCAGATTTGCCATTCTATGCAAAAATTTTCTTGGGATTCGTTTACGCACTTCGACACCTGCTCGAATTTTCGATTTTTTTTCCTGCCGCAAAGCCTTTGATTTTATTATCGGCATATTTTTAAAGTCAGCAGCGATATTAATTTTTTTTATCATACCGTGTTTATTTTTAGATATAAATTTAATTCTTCAAGGCCATTCAATCGAATCTCCGGAAAAACGTAGGACATAAATTAAAGCCCAAGTCTGACGTTATCGAGTTAGACGAAACGATAGAAAAAAATATATTTATCACCAATTATTGTTATTCGAGACGGCAATAGACGAGGAATATTTTTTTTTGAGAATGTAAAAATCTGTGAGTGTGTGGATGTTATGTAAAATCGATTATGTCCACAAATCTTTGATCCCGCGGCTTCGGTTTCGCAATTAGCCGAGAAACTTTTGGCGCCGAGCGCGTTCCGAACGACTACGGTTGACATTTTTATCGTGTCTAAAATTAAAAAGATATTTACGCGTTAACGCGAGTCAAATAGCGCGTAACTTCTTTTATAAATCATTTAACAAATTTGAATTATTCTCACTGAAATTTGAGTTTTACGATGTAAAATGTTTTCCAAAGAAACCGCTTCTTTTTTTTACCGAGAAGAAGTTTTTTAATCAAAGCGCCGAAGCATCGGAATAATTTATATCAGACACATACGACGGATCATTAGTTTGTATGGAAATTTTATTACGCCTTCGGCCCTTTCAGTAGTCGTGACTGCGATAAATCAGACGATTTTCCTATTCACACATCGAGCCTTGAAAATCGCATATAAATTAAAAATAATCGAAGTTCATTAATCAAAATGACAGAATTATCATTATTTCATTTATTTTCTTAAAAAATTTGTTTTCTTGAAACACGAAAAAATGATAAACTTTCATAATTTCCGGTTAGAAACTCACGATTTCTACCCGCACTTCGAACGAAATTGTCCGGTGATACGTTTATAATTCGTTTTCTTCGCGAAATGCGGAACGAATATCGATGAGTACTCGGAATTGAAGAAGTATCGCACCAACCCGCGATATATATATTCCGTTTCGAGCGAATCTTCGATTTCCACGGACTTTCACTGGCCTGCGCCAAGTTACAATAAAATTGCGACTATGCTGCAATTGTCCGATGAACGTATCGGGACTCGATTATTGATTCGTCCTTCGCAAATATTCGTTGAAAAAAATAGAATAAAATTCCAATCAGACGCTTCGAAGCGATAAAACATTAATATAAACGAATGGAATCAATTCGCGGGAAATTTATGTAATATAATGGAACAACAGCGAAGCTGTATCAAAAAATCTTCTCCCTTATATTCTTTAAAAATTTTATTCTATTGTTTTTTACTTTAGTTTATTTCGATTTTATTATTTCATGTTGATTTATATCTGATATGAAAGAATGAAATGCTTGGCAATGATTTGGAAATTCGGTTTTGTCGTTTTCTATAAATCTTTTTGAATCACGAAATTATTTCGTGACATTCACGAGTATCGGGCGAAGCCGTTTGCGTGAATCCTACGTAATGCCGTGTGTGGGGACCGGTACCGCGTGCCACAGGATCGGTTGCCCAGAGAAAGTGAGATTGGCGGTACGGTTAATGTCACAGGTCAAAAACCATCTGGCGCTGTTGTTGCTGGCAACAGTGGCAGCGGTCCAACGAATCGGCTCGAAGCTGATTTTTTTTTCTTCAAAAATCAATCCTCGAACCTTCGCAAAACAAAAAATATCTATATGTGTATAGAAAAAATTAAAAAATGTATTAAAAAAATGATACAGCATTTATTCATGCAATGATTTACATATAATATCTGAATAAATATATATAAACATTGTTTGAAAATAAAATCGGAGAAAATGCGAAGATAGTCGTTTTAGTTGTCTAAAGAAGTCGTAGGCAAAGCGAATAATAAATCAAATTGAACGAATACATTTTATAATGGATAATATTATTTTCTTTTTTTTTCAGATTCTTAGCTCTCTGTCTGTTCGCCGCATGCAGAGCAGCAGACGAGGAATACGAGTACGAGGATGAGCCCGCACCGGCTCCGGTGACGCCGGCTCCGGCGAGACCGGCCAGCAGACTCGGGAGCCTTTTGTCTCCGCGTGGACGTGCACCCGCGCCTAGGAAACCCGCTGCCGTAAGTATAACATAATCCTATTATATATAAAATATAATATTATATCCTAGTAAGTATAACATATAATAATAAGAATACAATAATCCCAAAAAGCGAATTTTTCGTAATTTAAAGAAAATATCAACCACAACTAAATCTAGCAAAATAATTTTGAATCAAGTTTTTTTCTGGGTGAGCAGCGAGGATCTTTTGTTACACAAACGCAATTTTTTACTTATCATCGTAATGAATAAAACTCGAGCCAAATAATACGAACCACGTCGAATCTGTCTTCAAAAATCGACAATATTATTCATTTTGAGGGTTTATACGAATAACGTTTTTTTTACGTTATAACGAAGACACTCATGGGAAATAATTCTTGAATAATGTAGCAAACAACGACGACGACAGCCAAGCCGGTAGAACAAGTTGTCGAGGAGGAAGTTGAAGAAGGCGAAGACGCGCTCGAAGACAGTCAGGAGGAGGAGGTTGCTCAAACCACGACGACGGAAGCGTCGAAGAAACTTCGCGGAGGAGTTAGGCCCTTCAGGTAATATCTTCGATGCAAATTTTACGATAACTTCTATTTTTACGATCATAATTCAGTCGTCAAATTATAAGCATATAAAAAATATAATAATAATAATATTAATAGTAAAAATAATAATAATAATATATTACTAATAATAATAATAATAATAGTAATAATATAATAATTTAATTAAAATTTAATTAAAAATAATATAATAATTTATAATAATAATAATAATAATAATTTTTATTTTTATTATTATAAATTATCATATTATTATATAATAATAATAATAATTAAATTTATAATAATAATAATAATAATAATAATAATAATAATAATATAAATAATAATAATAATAATAATAATAATAATTATTATTATTATTATTATTATTATTATTATTATTATTATTATTATTATTATTATTATTATTATTATTATTATTATTATTATTACTATTATTATTATTATTATTATTATTATTATTATTATTGATATTATTATTATTATTATAAATTTAATTATTAATATTGTATAATAATATTATATTATTATTATTATTATTATTATTATTATTATTATTATTATTATTATTATTATTATTATTATTATTATGATTGTATAATAATATAATATTATTATTATTATTTTTATCGAATATCAGTGAAAATTAAAGAAAGAAAGAGAAATTGACAATAATGTTTCAGATCGAACCAGGATTTGCTCGCAGCTCTGAAAAGGAGACGAGCACAGGCCGGAACTGCCAGTCATTCTCGCGAGTCCACGACAACGCAAGCATCCGCCGAGCCCACCACGTCGAAATCCAAGTACGTTTTTTTCTACTTTTAACGAAGTTTTTTTGCATCGCATCATTGGAAAATAATATTTTTCTCATCGAAAAAATTACCTTAACCGTGATAACAACCGGTAAAATGATTTGATGCACCCCAGGTCGTCGTTGAACGGGCGCAGTCGGAACGGCGCAGTGTCCGAGGGTGCGTCAAGAGCACCGACCCGGGGTAGATTCGGCGGTAACACGAGAGGCAACAAACCCGCTCTCGAGGAGGTCGAAGAAACCCAGCAAGACGAAGTCCAAATCAAGCCCAAACCTTATCGCAGAGGTTGACATTCGAAATTTAAAAGATCAAAAGATAAATAAATAAATAAAAAAATAAATAAAAACAAATAAAAATAGATTTTTATCAAGATGGAACGAACGTTCCATGATTTATGCAAGAAAATTTGATAACGACGAATTCGATGGAACGACGGTAAATTCACGTTCAAAGTCCATCCGACTGTTTCGACTGAAATAACGAATCGCTTTTATTGTTTATCATCCCGCCACACCCTAATTAAACAAACCTCCTGAAGATTTTTTATATTTTGTTTCCATTCTCGAGTAGCTCAAGCTCTTCCACAACGCGAGACAATTGTGATAGAAGCTTCGGATCAAGGTCCTATAAATAGCCCGTGTCAATCGTCACAATCGACTGACGTTGATGTAATTTTATCGAACGCTGTATGAGAATAAGAAGTTTTAAAAAAAAGACGAAAGTAAACATTTTTTATGGTCATAGAAAGCGAAAAGTGTGATGACAGGTCGACGATGCTTCGTACAATAATTAGTCAAGGCATCGTAAAGAGAAAAAAAATAAAAACTTATTATCCATAGCAATTTGTACAAAGGGACACCTGCGTAATAACGCGAACGCACCACGAGTGGTCCATATTGCCTGACCCTAACTACGTAAAATATTGTATAAATGTAAATTAGTTTATAACGAATAAAACAACATCCGTCCGAATAAACGACCCGAAAAAAAAAATAAAACAAAAGGAAACGAAGAACAATTTATTGATCGGTAATTTGATTTAAAAAATGGAGAATATCGATGTCATGATTCACCACCGTTATTCCGAAGGCGTCGTTGGAATCTCTTCGTTCTTCTTCGTATGGTGATTTTTATTTTTCATTTGGCGAGGTTTTACAATCTCACGACGATCGTAGGAGTCACGTTATTTCATTGAAAATCCATCGGATATTGCCTAACTCTCGTAGGCCAGCAAAGTCGACAACGTTCGATCGAACGATTGTTGGATCTTCATGAGAAATGGGATGATATGTTTCTGCGATCGATCGAAAGGTGAGAGTACGATCTTTCGTTGTGAACTTTTTTGTTCGTGAAATTGAACAATAGATGAGCCTGCGAGTTTGGCCAATAGGTCGAATTGCTTGCAGTTGCATTGTGCTAGATTTGATTCTTGGTTATTTATTCGAAGCAGAAGATGTTGTTCCTTTGTCTTGCAGCCGGGCACCATGATAAAAAAATTAGAGAAGGATCGGGAAGCGCATGTGCGGTTAATACGATCGAGAATTTTAAACGATCAACTTGAATTCCCGTTTCGATGCCGTACGTGATTGACTTTTCAAACTGACATACACTCGCCGAACGCTAACGGATTTCGAAGCGTGCTTAAAAAAATTTTCCAACACCTAAAAGTCGAGACACGAACAACGCGAGTTTAATAAAATCACATCTAATCTTTCCTCCATTCATTCCGAAATTTCTTTCTGCAATAAATATTTGTTGTTCTTTTTTTTGCATTAAAGACAATTTTTACAGACATATTGTATTTAATGAATGATAAAAAAAAAAAGCTCTTGCAATTATGTATCATTTTGATAAAAGATGTTCCATCGAGTTTCGAAATTTAATTTAATTGAGGAATAAAATTCAGTTTTCGATCGTTCTTGGATTTTGCAACGACAAAGGACTACGCGCGGTATTCGCTGGAGTGAGCGAAATTTCGAGTTTCTCGGACACATCGAAGATCTGGGATATCAACGAAAGTGAGAGGAGCGAAGATTCCATATGGCCTTGAACACGGCAGGGAAGAATCGAGGAACTTTTGACTTACAAAGAACGTCGGCGTCGCCATTTTTCTTTCTCGCTTTGGAAACATCGAGTCGGACAGAAGGACGCATATCTTCTACAAACGACTTTTCCACAAAAAAAAATAAAATTCAACGGTCCAAGTACAATAAAAGAATTTAAAAAAAATGTTATTTCAAATTCCTGTTGAATAAAAAAACCAGTTCAGAATAAAAGTGTGACAGTAAATAATTAAAATGACGATTGATTAGAAAAAGTATTAAAAAATCGTTCAAAGAAATTAGACTGCGATTAGATTGGAAAAAATTATTTAAGTCGCCTTCGTATTATTTTAAACTTCGCCTATAATTACAACACGATACATTTTTATTTCTTCTAACGCTTAGTAAAATTATTTTGCAATAAAGTCTTTAGAAATTCGAATTTTGGTATTAACGTGGCACGTAGAAATATGCTCGAAGACAGTGAAGAAGAAGCTAAAGACCGATTGTGCAATAATCCCGCGGTCGTTAATGAAATGTAAATTTCACGGGACGACGAACAAACACGTAGCAATTGTACCATCGGTCGTACCGGTAACTGCGTTGTACAGTTATTCGTATACATATATTTGCCTACGCGATGTAACCCTAATCGACGGTCATTCGCAGAAATTATTGCATTTTTCTTCGAGCGGTAATCCTTGACGGCGACGACGGTGTGGCGTAGATCGGGAAATTTCCCGTTTCATTATCGACGGATAATTGTGATAAATAGCGGACGAATCTAACGGGATTTCATCGGGAGGAAATATCGATCGGCAAACCGCATCGCGAGGTTATCGTCGTTAATAACGAACTGCAGCAAACGTCCTTAAACGTCGTCAATTCGTATAATTAATTGGCTTCGTTCTGATTCTCAAATTTTGTGACACTTTCAAAAGTTTGAAGATAATAATTCTTCACTAATTATTTTTTTGATTACTCAATTCATTTTGATAAATACTTTTCATTTAATAAGAAATAATTTATCGAATAATTTTGTTCTTAAAAATCAAAATATTGACATTATTTGAACTGTCAAATAAAAATACAATATCGAAATAAAGTACTTGGAGTTGAACTGATTGAGACGATTATCTTCTGCAGTCTAGAGACTACACTAACGCAATCTGGACCGCTGCAAGTCATAGAATTTTTTCTTTCAATGACACGAATAATTTTCTCAGAGAAATAGAAAGAAAGAAAACAATAATAAAGCGTTTAACAAAATAATACCGTTAAAATCCTTACAAAGCAGCGACGTGTATGGTTTCTAGACGAATCTACGATAATATATACACTCAGCAAAAGTCATACCCGCGATCAAAGGAATGGATAAACTTTTAGATCTAAATTCACAACCGAGTCGCTCAGCTTTAAAACTTGAAATAATCTACAGGCCTTCAACATTTTATGATAACGTACTTAAGTTCGTTCAACTGCCCCAAAGGTCCCCAAGAATCTCTCGATATAACATCGAATTACTTCTAAATGAAATTTTATATCCACTCTTCTCGCTCGTCGCAGCGACACCCTAATATCGCACGATCTAAACTGATCCTCTCGTAGATCTCTAAACTCAAAAACATAAACTTCGTCAAGTCTATACGGCTCACCGGTCCAAAAAATTACAAGCTAATGGCGCAATAAAAAAAAAAAAAAAGAATATCATTAAAACATTTTGACATTTGACTAATATATGTAAAGACTTCATAATAAAATGAATAACTATATAATATTCGTGTCGAAATGGTGAGAGGTGGATACAGACCACGTGTCATGCACGTTACTCGTTAGCGAGCATCGATGTGTTGAAAATAATTTTTACCAAAGTTTGAATAAAAAATGCGTGTCATTACCGTTGCACAATTCGGATCAGACATTCGCACAGTGCGTCTAACGAGTGTACTTTGCGTAAAAGATCTCCCAGGCATCGTGCGCTCGAGGTGAAAAAAAAAATGTAAATTAAAGAAGAAAAAAAAAAGGTACGCTACGTTCTAGGTTGAATATGCAGATACGTGGTTGTGGTAAGAAAGATAGAAGCGTCGCAAGTTTCTCTGACCTTTTCCGTAATGTCAGCACGCGCGAGCCAAAGACGTCGACGGGGCACGAAGAATCTTCGTACGAATCGACCCTTTGTGACGAGGCCCCGCGGATTATTCAACTCGAAAAATCATGGTCCGATCATCCTACGACGAACGTAGACAAGAAAGTCAATTCAACGTCAATCAACTCGTTCGAGGACGTTATTGCATGATAAACGTTGCTCCCAGACGCTGCCGCGTGTCTCTTCAAATGCTCTTACTTTCCTTTGTAATTAACTCACTAGGAAGTCACAAAATATTGTATCACACTGTGGATAAAGATAATATTTTTTTAATTGCGGGATTACATAAATTTGAAACAAGAAATAGACGAGGACTTGATATTGTGTATGAATAGCGCGGGAAGCTCGAGAGCGAGAGGATTGATAAGTGAATGTCGTTAGCCGGGTGTGCATCAAGTACAGTTGATAGACGACGATTATTTCGGTGTGGTGCGGCGTTGTATCGTAGTGTCAGTATTGCGAGGGGTTCTTATTTGGGGTCATTTTTGGAGTTTCATTGCGCCGGGGTTTGAATATATTCTTAAAAAAATAACATAAATGTTGAGGCTCGTTTGCCCTTTCTAGTACAACTCTTACGACGCGCCGATCAGTGGTATATTTTCCGATTATAATGCATGCAATTTTTCTATTTTTCAGGAATTATATTGGCGAGGCGACTAATTATTGCTGGGACAATTCAATACCTCATAAAATTGACTGTTATTAGGAACTCTAGGTTCACCATAAATTCATGAATTTATAAATTCATAAATTCATAAATTTATAAATTCATAGATTTATAAATTCATAAATTTATAAATTTATAGATTTATAAATTCATAAATTAGTAAATTCATCAATTCATAAATTTATAAATTAGTAAATTCATCAATTCATAAATTTATAAATTCATAAATTTATAAACTCACTAATTCGTAGACTGTATTGGATTTTTCAAGAAGTAATTTGTCGCCCGGTCAATATAATTACCGAAAAATACAAAATTGCATATATTTTAAACAGAAAACTTCACCACTCATCAGCGCGTAGTAAGATTTAAACTAGACAAGTGAAATCAGGCCTAGCATGCTTATTATTTTTTCTTAATCGTTTGAGACCCCGGCGCAATAAAAATTCGATAATGAACCGAATTAAGAAATACCCCAATGTATATGGTATAGAAACGAATAGTACGCGTGGTGGAATCTTGAACAAACGACGAAATGTTATTGCGAAATAAGGAAATAATTATAGGAATACCGCGAGTTCTAAGAGCGGCTCGACGCGGTTTGTAGCTCGAGGCAACAACACACAAGTCGTCTTCAGCGAGTTATTATTTTGCATCGTCTTCATTGCGCGAGGTTTAACGTGAGCGCACGTTCTCTTCACGCTCATTTTGGGGTTTTCTTCAGAAAAATGTCATCAGATCGCGGCGCCAGAGATATAATAATCGTCCCGTTTTATTTCGTTCAATATATCTTCCACTAATTGATTAAATGCATTAATTTGCTTCTGTGATTCCGGTAGGTTTGCGTAAAATCCACCATCGGATTATTCAATTTTACCCAACGATGCTGTAACGAAATTATGTAAATACCTTCGCTGTCAGTTACCGAATAATTATCGATCCGACGGATTCCTGTCGCATCGAATTTCTCGTTGACAATGTTCGTACAATCGATCGTTGCGGCATATAAAATTATGATCCATTACTGCATCGTCGTAAAAATAAAAATTGTAAATTTTCATCGTCACTCATTTCCGCAAGTGCGAAATATTTATTCATCGATTTCCTTTGCCGGCCGTGATTGCAGCGACGTGAAACACAAAAACCGGGTGTGATGTACGAAAACGAGGGAATACAAATGAAGTAAAAATGTATGACGTTGCTGCGAGAACGTTTTAAGCGGGAAGAACGGTGTTCTGGTTGTCGGAGGCGCGCGAAGGACTTTCTCCGCACGGGCGGAGATCCTTGTTTCGCTTTCCCTGATACGCATGTATGTATATATGCGCAAGCGACGTGGACACGCATGACGCTTGTGCCGGTCGCATTCGCATCGTGAGAGAATCGACATCGACGATTTTTATAAATTAAATATATGCGTTTTTTATTCCTACCACATCTAATTGTACAATTCCGTAGCCATCCCAAAAAAGAGTAATCTTCAAGTTTTCCATGAAATATTTTTCCTACAGTGCTTGTTATAATTTTGATTGAACGTACTAATTGAAAGCAACATTTCGGACTTTCATCCGATTTTTCGCACCAATAGTTTACATATATAAGGGGTGGGGGATACTATGATAACGACTCTGGAAGGAAATATCTGGTGACCGAAGGAATTAAATGAAAAAGTCTTAGCACGTCATCAATCAACGTTTTTGCCTCCTGGAGCTTCCGTTTCAAAGATTTCTGTTTTTATCTTTCCATCTCGGTTTGTACAGCAAGTAAAAGACTTGCAAATGCAAATACTTAACCTAAAAATGGATAAATTGTGAGGAAAAAATGAAGCACAAAACAACGCCGGAATTTATTACACGATCTAATTCAAGGTTTCCTAGTATTGCTACGGAACCCTAAAAATAATATGTCAACGTTGATCGAATACCAATCATTTATCAGTAATAATCTAACGAAAATGAGGAAATTGGAATGTTAGACGAAATTCGTGAAAAGACATGGACGTCTATATCCCATCCACACAGCGCAGTACGAATCAGATAACAACTTCGAAATTTGATTGATCACCTTTTCTTTTTCATTTCTCAACTAAATCGCCTACGGGTTATTTTCACTGCTGGAATTACATCAATAATCTCGAGCTATCCGATCGTATCGGATTGATCTTCGCAGGCGCCAGCGCGATGACAGAATAGAAGGATTATTTTTTCCGTGTGGACGATTTGCGAATTCGGTTAAACCAATACTTGAGGGTGCACTGAACGTCGTACAGAGACGTTGACAAGACTTGCTTGGCAACTGGAATTGCCACGAAAACAAGGGCGCAATCCAGTGGCAATTAAAATGTCAATATACGGTGAGATTACGTAACGTTGACCTAATTTTTATCGTTCAATCGTTTGAGACATAAATTTTTGATATAATTCGTTTGAATTTGTTGCAACGATTGCAATATTGAAATCAGCGGTTAAAGAGGAAATACTTGTTGGGATTATATTAGATTCTCTACATTCGTTCAGCTGATATTCGCTGACCTGAGATGTGTCATAAACTGTTGGCCGAATTATTCCCCGGGATTGTGGCAACCCTTAAAAATATTTATTATTTTAGCATCGTATTCGGCAAGACTTTGTAAATGCAATATAATTTGGAACTTAAATCTGATGAAACAATAATTTCATCCGTTAGTTCAATTAGTTCACGCAGAAACATTTTATATCTTCATTTTCCAACAAAAATAGGATTAAATAAAAACTTTACAACATATTACTATAATTTTTATACACCTAAAAAACGTTTGATCGCCAAAAGCAATAATAGTTTATGACAGTTCGTAGTCAGAACTTCGTCAACAATCCGCAACAAGTGAAGGTAAGAAAATAATTGAAGAAAGAGAGGCAAAGAGACGAAGGAACGTCGTTGAAACTTCAATGTTAAGGTTACTATGTCTGTTCGCGGTGGCGCGAGGCGACGAATCTCGCGAGTATTTCGTCGACCCACAAAAGTGGGTCAAGTTGATATCCGGCTCGGGAACTTTTGGCTTGGACCGGAATCGACTCTCATCCATCTCTCTCTCTCTCTATCTCTTTC
This sequence comes from Sussaba pulchella, assembly GCA_963971145.1. Classification (NCBI taxonomy): domain Eukaryota; kingdom Metazoa; phylum Arthropoda; class Insecta; order Hymenoptera; family Ichneumonidae; genus Sussaba; species Sussaba pulchella. The sequence continues at coordinate 1,579,261 of OZ020166.1, forward strand.
TCTCCCTTCTTGCCCCTTTCTTTCTGGACCTGCGATCTGCGACAACTGTAGCAACTTATATATAGCAAAAAATTTCACAGTTTCTTTTTCTCCGTACATCTTGCATGACTCTCTTCGCACGTCGATAAGCCGGACAAACAAGTAGCCCATACCGCAGAACGTGTGACCAGAAGTCGTCGTCATCATCCTCGTAATCAAGATTTCATCCGATATACGTTCACTTATAGCCAGTAATTTATCTGAGTCAATGAAGCACAAATATCCAATGAATTTTCATTTTCACCAAGATGCTACGTACATTAAAAATATAAAGATAAAAAGACGATATAAATATAAACAAATTTTATCCATAAGACTTTCGAAATTGATCAACTAAACTAAAAAATAAATTGCAACGGAACAAATTGAATAATAATTAGAATGAAAACAAGTAAAATTTCAATGAACATCGAAAAAAGAGAACACAATAGAAAAATGTCTCAATCGATAAAGGAATTACGTGAACGAGATTCGTTTATGTGTTTACGAGATCGCAATTTTGACGCACCGTAGCACACTGGAATCTGACCGCAATTTAGCGAAGCGACGCGATCGTGCATTCTCGCAAAATTACACAAAACATTCGCACCTAACCTTACGAAAGAATTTTTATGAAAGTATTACGTGTCTCTAGCGCGTGATTACGGAAATACCGAACTATACCGGAGAAACATATTTTCATCACGAAACGCGACGAATACATAAATATATTTTAAGGGGCTTTTATCTCGTCGGGTGAAAGTGAACATGAATTCGTCGGTAGTGTTGGGTTGAGAACGCGATACTTCGGCAACTTTATAGCCGGCTCATCGACGAGGTTCCGGAACCGGACGTCCTCGAGAATTATCCATTTTACTTTGCTACGAGAATCAGGTGTCAAGGTCGTCAACGGTACGTAACCATAAATTTTCCCCCTTCGTAAAGATAGCAATTAGAGATAATTTGCTATCTGGAAGATATGTTCTCCAATATTTCTTTATACACGGGAGTTTATTGTCAAATGTACGTATTTTATGGTTCCGGATTTTCGATAAGGTATCAGATTTAGTCGCTGGAACCATAATTATTTATCGCCTAAGTGCACTATCTTTTCATTTGCATTTGAAAAAAATGATTCCAGTAGTATTTGTCAGAAACGAAATGAAATGATGCATTTAATCGAAGTTTGTCAGTGATAGTGCAATTATCGGTTAATTCATTAAAATACCCCAGAAATTAGCTACGATATTACGCAAAAGTTAATGAAAACCGGCTTTATGGTGATAACGATTTTCAAAAGCTACCGATATCTATATAATCCATATAAGTCAGATTGCAGACAACGAAAAAAAAGACAGATAGACGGAGAGACAAAAAAAAAGATAGCAGACAGGAAAAAAAAGACCGACAGACAAATTGACAAATTCAAAAACTCGCAAGCCCAACCAAAATCAGAACCCAAAGCCCACTCAAGCACGCTTCTGTGCACGTGGGAGCGATGCAGGCGGTAGCAGTTTTACTTGAACGCACAATGCGCGACCCGCAACGAGACCCATCCCAAGATTTTCACTCGACGACGACACGACGGAACTTCCGGTGCGGTCCCACAACTCATAGGACGTGATTAATTTCCCCACTCCGAGCTATTAGCCCGTGCATCCACGGGGGCGCAATTTTCGGTCCACGTGAATCAAACAACGACAAACGCAAATGGAAACGTCGAGGAGGATCTAGCAGATGCATTTGTTGTAAGCAGTTTACGACGAAACGCTTGGGAGAAAGTCAAATTTTAATTCGCGCCTTTGACGTGCGTGTGTGCGTATGTTGCACAAACGTGAGATTTTTACACCAATAACATCGACCGGTCCCGAATTCCAAGCTTGAGCCGTGCATTGGTAGGTATTATTGGCAAATGATGGTGTAGGTAGTGCGGATAATACCGTATCTCGCCTCGAGAGACGAGTAGCGCGCTGCTCATGTACAAATATATACGTTTATATGTTATATACACAGGTTATGTGCTTATATGCTTGATCGGAATTTCTCTACCTGCCGGTGTTGCGCTTAGGGTGCGCCGCGTATTGTCCGCTCCGACGCATCTTCCTCTTCCGTCGTTTAATATTCTCCTTCGCTCTCAGCCTAGTCACGAGCTCGGGTTTGCCGGTCATCGCCATTATTATTGCTGTTGACTGACTGCAGTTTTCAAATGATCGAACGAACGGTCGTGGCTCTGACTTTTTTACGAAACATGAGAAGATTCAGCGATTTTACTGTGAGTCGACTTAAATGGATATTTGGGAAAGAAGAGGAAAAAAGAAATTGTGACAAGAATTTGAACAAAATAATATTTAGACTGCATCTATCTATGTACTTATTGCAATATTATATACTCGATGTTATTCTAAACTCATTTGAAAGGTGCTGTACCGTAAAACGGAACTTTTATAGAATTACCGCCGTGGCTATTCGTCCTACCGCCTGTCACCACCGATTTTCTCGGAAACCATGCGATGTTGAAACTTAAAATTTTTCATAGTAATGCTTCACATTAACCCACATATTTTGTACTAGTTAATACTTAAAAATATTCATATAAGAATTAAAGCAGGGGCAAATTAGGTTCTTGAAATTGTTTTGTTCAATTTTACATATCATGTGGGATTTAATCTAAAAGAAATCGTTATGACAAATACAAAAATATTTTTTCCATTATTTTAAATAGCATATTTAAAAATATATCCTGAAAAATATAAGAAAGAATTCCTCCTTCCTCTTATTTCCGAAACTAATCGACCTAAAATTTTCACATAAACCGGGAATCTAACGCCTCACTTAAAGTTGACGAAAAAATTAAAATGATAGTCCTCGGTCTTATACATTCCTAGAAATCAATTATTTAAAATAGTACGGAGCCCTCTTAAAGAAAAACTTGTTCCACTATCAACCAACGATTTGGAATTATTCGATCGACAATCGTTGTCGCATGATTCGAGTGAATGTCAACCGAAACATTTCGCTGCATTGTTCTGTAATATACGTCTAGAAATATATCGTTGAGGCCGAAAATTTATGCCTTCAACGAGGCTTGCAAAGCATCAAACGTTTTAATTCGTGGGTAGACGCATGACTGGACGTAGCCGGTTCAACAGCGAGACGTCGGTACGTGTTCGGGATTTTTGAAAGTACAGAAAACCCGCGCGCTACAGCCCGTAGCAGAAGGAACGTGAAAAGACATCGAAGTAACATTACATTGGGATTCAACGTTGCGAGTCCACGTCCTCCGCGAAAGTGCAGCCAAGGTCCTCCTCTCGTCGAACGAGCCGAGCCGACCGAGCTACGCACGTCTGACCATCACGTATCCCCGTTTCCATTTCTACTGCGCCCGCGGGATCGCCGGCCCCGCTGACCAACACCTATTTTTTTCTCTTTTTCTTCTTTCTTTGTTAAACTACATCTCACTGTGGAAAAGCTGCTAACGTTGCGAATATTTTGAAATCAATTTTTATGATTCACTGGAATTGAGGGGATGGTCGAATGTTCTTGACTGGTGAGGTTACTGCGAATGACATTTGATTTAACCTAGTTATGTGAGATAGTTAAGGTCGCTGTTGATAGGCTTTAATATGGATTGCGCGGAAGAGGATGAAAGTAGAAACTCAAGCAGCGAAACGACGATGCACTTTGGAATATAATAATAGTGTTGGAAACTGTGGTGGGTAAGTAAAAATTGTTACAAAAAAAAGCGACTTCGGGATTTTGCTTCTATGTACGAACTTAAACTAAAAAGTTGGGAATAATATTTCTCATTATTTTAAAGAAAAGAGTATTACAGGACAAGATGCAGAATTATTATATTATATTTTTGTTAACATTATTTTATTATCATTGGATCAACACTCATGGGCAAAGTTGGGGTAACGGGGAGTAGGTGAAATTCAATGAACCGGAATCATCCCCTAATTTCCTACCCTCAGAGGTGGAATATTTCCTTCAAATTAAAACAGGACGACCCTCGAAATGTAGCCTATTCAATAAAAAAAGCATCATTCAAATCAGTTCACAATCGGCGAAGATATCGCGTATCATACACACAAAAAATACACCTCAAAATAGAAACATCCTCCTATTTCAAATTCGATTAACAATAAAAGAAATAATAATTTTTAAAAGAGATGTATAAAGTCAAAGAGAAAAATTCACGAAAGATATTTAATAAACGACGACGCTGTAACGACGCTTGGAAAACAGTGTCCCGAATAAATTTCCTAAAACGTCAATCAAAATATTTTGAAGGCTCCATTTCGTCACTTAAATCCGTCTCAAGATGTCCATCGTGTTCGACGAATATGAATTTCGTCACAATGGATCTCAGTGGCTCGCCGAGGCGTTCGAAATAAAAATATTTCGCGCGGTCCACGGAGTATCGGATAACAGTCCTGTGACATGCCCGGAGAACGTTGTGACAGTAGCTTTACCTCCCCGGCTCACCTCTTTTGCCCTCAGATTACATCCGGGTTCTACAAGGCAAGCGTCACACTCGCGGCATTGCGCTCTCGACGACGAACCGCGGCTGCCCGAACGGTTTATATATGAGAGCTGCATTCCAAGAGTCACGAGTTCGTCTCTGTTTATCTCACAAAACTCTCACTCTCGGCGCCTGACTCTTTCTCCGTCTCGCTCTTTCGGTTGTGTCGAGAGAGCGAGAGAACGATGAATAATTATAACAACTTCTCACAGTCATGTATCAATATCGAACAATCAGCAACGCAAACTGCATTTTCAAGAGTCAAAACTTTTCTATTTTTCTGGGTGATGAATAAAAATACCGCAGATCGTCCGAAAATTAAATTTAAAGAGTGTATCTCGGGGATTTGGAATAGCGAAGACGAAGCGATTGTTTGAATCATGAAATAGAAAATGCACATTTACGCAGAGTAGAAAATAATTGTGATTTACTATTCAGTTGTTCGTAATATAATTTGTCAATCTTTCACGGACAGCTACTATTTATTTGCAACGATGATGTCAAACGATGTCTTGGAATCCTACATTTTAAGTGGTTACAAATTTCCATTGAAATTGGAAAAACGGAATAATTAAAGAAATTTGATTAAAACTGGAACATAGATTTGGATATACATTTTTTGGATAGAATGATTAAATGATTCCAATAATTAATCGATACTCATCAATAATTCATAGTTCAATGATTTTTATTCGAAATATCCAGTTCTGAAATAAAACCTTCGTGCGGACATAATAATAGAGAAATAATAATAATAATAATATTTAATAATAAATATTATTATTATTATTTATTATTATTAATAATAATGAATAATGATAATAATAATAATTATAGGAAATAATAATAATATTTATCATTATTATTATTATTATATAATATTTATTATTATTATTATTATTAATATCATCATCATCATCATCATCATCATCATCGTTTCCTCTGTCCCTACTTATTCTTTTCTTCTCGCACGTTTACACCGTGTCCGATTGTACGCGAGTCTATTATTATTCCAAGATGTTCGTCGAGCAATGCACATAATTACGTACAGCGGTAATTTCGTTCGGTCTGTTGCACCTGACTCCGTCGTGCTTACCGGAACGTGATGCTGTCATCGCCGTCAACGGGCCGATTGATATTTAGTCCTCGATATCGCGGCGGTACGACCGGACAAAAGCTTCTCACGTGGCGGATACAGCAGTCACATCCGTGGAATACCGAATGCACGGGTTCTTCGTGGCGATGTACGAGTCGAATAAATTAGCGTAACACCGTCGAAGGGGTTGAACTTCGATCGCCGGGTAAGGAACGTCGTAAGCACGGCATCGATATAAAACGGCCGTCGACGCACATCCGAATGCATCGGCCGGTTCTTCGTTGTTTCATGGTTCTTCGTCATCGTCGTCCGGGACGACACAAGACGTCCGGCCAACGTGGCCCAAACGGTTCGACCACCGGTACTCGATCGATTCGACTCAAAGGGTTATGTCTAGTTGTTCGTTGTATGTAGTAATGTTAATACACTAGAGAATATCGGTTACAATATATGTTGAGGGACTTGTATTCACAAATTTTTATGGAAAAAAATTTTAATGAAGGGAAAATTAACGAAGGGCTTAGTGAAATTTTAATTTTCAAAATAATTTCGATTTTCCAAATCAAAATTCCACTCAACTTATCAATACTGTACGAACCAAATTTGTTTTTTTTTTTTTTTACAAATTATGTCAACATCGCAAAAAAAATCATGAAAATCCCTTCATTCTCCGGCAAACAACCAGATATAACCCCTTAAGTACAATCGCGAGTCTACTGTGGTTCAACATTATGTCATGGAACGTTTGTATGCAGCAACTGTACGGTAACACACAATCTTATAGAAATATTGTATTATTCGTCGGCTAGCATACTGCACGATTTGAAAGTCTCGAGACTTCGTGACTGGGAGACGTACCGTTAACAAACTGTAGCACGAGCGAGGTCTACGATGCTCCGGGGAAGATGCGTCGCGGAGGTAGAACCACTGTGTCGTAAATAGTAGTACGAGCGAATACGTTTCGGTACACGTTTACTCGTTATAATTGCCTGACTTGACAGATTTGGGATGAAAAATCGAATAATATCGAGTGCGAGGGATGCTGGGATTTGAAAGTCATCTCATGAAACTTTCAGAACGGATGATATTGTAACAGTTGGAGGTTTGTTGGAAGCATGAGGATTTTTTGATACCTTTAAATCATTTTAAGATAAATTATCTGAGGAGAAGTTTGATTTGAGACAAATAGCGAAACTTTCATGTCACTTTTATTTAAATTCCTGTGGTAAGACCGAATATCAAAATCCTTTTGACTTCATTATTATTTTTTTCTGTCTTCGAATGTTTGTTTACTTGTGAAAATTTAATTTCGTATGACACCCAGGTGTTTTTGAAGCCTTCAGTGGATATCAAATTTGTTTCGTCAAAATTAAAAGTATTTATACAATAATATTTTCAAATTGCTTCGCCAATTGAGCGAAACCGTATATTTTTACGTCTGGAGGTAGACGAAAATAAAAAAATTGAATGGCCGGAAGACTTTCTAGCCGCGCCCTTGCCGCCTTCGTTCCAGCGACGACACTTCCACGCCCTTTCTATACGTATATATATATTCTAATTATACCCTCACATCCGACATAATTTAAAAATATTTCAAAGGTGAAGAACATTCTTGGGGCTTCGTATGCGAAACGAAGAAGAATAAAAAATTGAAAAGAAAAAAAACATGATCACACGGAGCGTGAAAGTAGTATCCCGATGGTCTCAATCACGATGATCCGAGAAGAACAAACCTTGAGGAGGACACACAAGGGTAAAGCACGGCGATCCAGACCCAGCAAAACGTCACCGCAGTCAAACTGGTCCCCGACATCAGATCCGAGTCTGTTCTCGGATACTCGAAATGGAACTGGTTTCGCGACTCCGACTTAACTTAAATACCTCTTAAGGCGTGTCCAACGATATCTTGCGAGTTTTATGAAGACGAAAAAAAAAATGCAGCCATATATTTCACAGCGAAATCTTTGTTTTATTTAATTTTTTTTATCATAAATGTGGTTAACTTCGACGCGAATTCGTGAAGGAAGATTGGATATGGGGTAGAAGAAAGTGTCTCGAGTAGGAACGCGCATGGGTTCTTCGTAAAACCCGGCTGTTCTCTGGAGCTTCGAATGGGACCAAGGTCGACCGTCGCTGACGATTTTTTTTTCAACGATTTTAGGTATAAATCGACGAGAAATATCGGCTGAGGATTCTCGACGGTAGTTGTGTGAAATTCGTTGACGTTCGAGTGAATAACAATAAACGTTTATCTCACTTTAATTTGCAACAACAGTTCTGCGAATTAATCTTGGAATCTTCGTCGGTGCTTTCATTGCGCCGAAATTACAGATCATTGCTACATTAAATAATAATAAGTAGAAAATATTTCCGTTATTCCTGAATAATATTTATTATTGAATAATAATATTTAATACTTATTACTGATAAATTATATTGTTGAATAATATTATTTAATAATATTGCTTATCCTGAATCGAATTTTTTGAATGACTATGAGTCCAAAAATATTAACTGTGTTTTGTCATTAATCCGACGGTGATTTGCGTTTTTGTTATTATTTTCGAAATGGTTATTCGGAACCCAAATCCCACAAGCCTGATTCATTATTCACGAATTTCCATAAAACCTTTGCACGTATCGTGATCCAGCGAAAAAAAAATCCGCTCAGAATATCAGGAAAAGATCTTGGGTGTGAGATAAAGACGACGTCAAAACAACATTTTTAGGCCCTGTGACCACGCAGAGATCGTGGATAATAAAACGTAGCGCACGGAGGGGATGACGGTTAGCTATAAATATCTATCGGCATCGATACAACCATGAAATACCTGCTGCGATTTATTGGCTTAAGCGGCGCTACGGCTTTAACGATACTTTGCGTCTCCAATTTACATTACAGTTAGTATGATTATGCTTCTTTGAACACTAAATGTTTACGAAAATTCCTAGAACTTTTCTCACAAAAAATGCCGGAATAGCCACGTGGTCTCCTGGGTGGGGATGAAAGGGATGAGAACTTTTGAGTCGATATTAAACTCATTCTTGCCAAATCTTGCGACTTCTAGAAGAAAATATTGTCCCAACATTTATCGTAAAATTATGCGTGAAAACAATCGCTCATATCCGTAAACAAATTCTAGTATGAGTCAAATTTGTCGTTCCTGCCGAATGATCAATATCTCTATAGAAGAGGGATGAAATGTTAAAAACACGAGTCGAGCATCAATGACTAACCAAAGAACTATTCTTGAATCCAAAGACGTCGAAGTTTCTCGAAGAACTTTCCACATAAAAAATGCCCGACTAGCCACGTGGTCTCCTTGATGGAGGGGCGTCTCCCTAGTCGATATCAATCTAATCTCTTCCACATCCTGCCACCTCTATAGAAAAAAATATTGTCCTAGCACTTATCAGGAAATTATTAGCAGAACAAATTCCTCATCACCGAAAACAAATTCTATTGTCAATAAAAATGTTGTTTCTGTAGTATGATTATTTCTATAAAAACAGTATAAATATGGAATACTAATAGAGCATCGATTACTACGCGAGGAAAAATCTATCCTCGAATCCATAGCCACCGAAGTTTCGATCTCCCACGGACCATCCGCCTCCTCGAGGCGTTATAGTCCTGATAACCGCGGTTCGTGGATTCCCCGTCGATGGGCCAAGATTTCAAGATTTTCGAGTCTCGAAAGAGGGATCCCGGTTGTGTCCCGTTGGCAGCACCGACTGCAACGTACGACTTGTCGAATGGTGTCCACTTTTCATGGTTGGTGGGGTGTACCGTCGAAGCTCGTGGTGGGTGGCGTATAAGTAGAGGTCTGCCTTCGCCGGCGTTCTCATACCCTCACCACGTCCTTCGACTGCCTCTTACTTTTACTTTTTAACTACTCGTCGTCGCACAACGAAAGTCCAGATTCGTTCAGACAGAGAGCAACGACTCAACAAACTCGTACGGCGAACTCTCGTCAGCCAAAACCGTTGCTACATTTTTTTTTTCGGGTGTAACGAAAATATCTAACGCGACGAAAAATTATTCAATAATTGACGCATGAAACGTGTGATAAATCAAGTTTTAATGAGAAAGTATCGAAGAATCGTCGATGGGGTAACGATCACGATGAACCAGTGAAAAGTGAGAAAATACAAGAAGAAAAAGAAGAAGAAGAAAGTTTATCTGCGCGACGTCCGAGCGTATGATCGAAAAGGGACGACGCGAAACCTGAGGATCGGTGGAGGTTCGACCGAAAGCGGAAGCGGAAGAGAGAGAGAAAGAGAGGCCGGAGCATTGGGCGCAGATTGAAATAGTGTACAGTGCAGATATGTGGCTCAAAAGCGCGATTCTGTGAGTACAAATAATTTAAAAAACAAACGTTTCGCACGCGGGGAGAACATCTTTCGATGATTAAATATCATGCAGCTGGTATGTTGCTCGTTGTATGTTATCGACGTGATAGGGGACGTTTTAAATGCCAGCGGCGAGTTACGAGATAGTTAAATGTGAGAAGCGCTTCGAGATTCGCTCATCTGCTTGCGTATTCGATGAAAACGAAAGTGACTGGGAATTTCGAGATTAATAGCTTTCCATTTCAAACGATTATTATCATTTACACCATCGCGACAATACAAGGCTATAAACGTGATTGCTCAATCGTGAAACTACACTCCTATCTCAAAGCCGTTAATTTTTTTATTATTGATTTGATTTTATTAATTTTTTCAATCGTTGATTCCAAAGACTTCGGCTAGTTTCTTTCGAAGTTTTAAATAAACAAATTTATATTTTATTTTATATAATGTCAATCAATATTTTTTCAAACCTATATTACTTGGTCACAATCTAAAAATAATCTTTAATAATATTTGTCGTTTCTTTTTATTTTATTAAAATCATTCTTTTTTATTTTATGATTCCATGAGAGGGATTCATTTTTTTAAATGTTGCATCGTGATTCAAGGATCAAATCATAACTTTTTGACCCAGGGAATGCAATTACGTAGATGGCTCTTCAAATATCGTCGTTGCGTCCTCTTGAAACTCAGATACGCTCCCGTCTGACCATACGTCGATCGTTCTACTCGCTTTCGTTCTTCTCCTTCTTCTTCTCATTCTCCCACCGCGAAATTCGAGTGACTCGTTATTTTTTTTTTCTTCTTCTTATTCCTTCACTCTCGCTTGCCACCACCTTTCTCCCGATCCGTCCGTCTTCGAACGCTTCGGCTTCGCAATCTTAGCTACCGCTCCTCGATACCGCGCGTGGAAGGCTTCGGCAACCGTAAAACCGGTGAGCCCGTCCTCTTCGGCCGCAACGGTGCGATCGGTCCAATCGAGCCACTCGTCTTTCACGCCGACCGTACTTTCGCTGATTACGATCTCTCGAGTATCAACCGTTCGTCGGGAAGCGAGATGCGACGGAAGAATAACACATCGAACAGCCTCCGGGTTTCGAACACGCGTGAAAAATGTAATATCGTAATGTAGGCCACACGTGAAGCCACAACAACTTTTCCTTTTCAATGGATATTGTGGTTTTCTACCACCAATACACGGACTTGTCTTTTTTCTCGTTTTTTTTGCACAGCTTGATGTATATAATTTTGAAGAAAATATGCTGAATCAGCTGAGCTTGAGTGCTACGTGTTGTTACACACTCACACATCTTCCCTTTTATGTAAAACGTTCATTCCTGAGACACGTTTAGTCCTGTGGCTATAGGGGACAGTTAGGAAAAGAAATTGAAGAGTTATTTATGAAAATGTTGAGATTATACTGACTTAGGAATGTTCAAGTAATAACGGAAATGAATTCGCTGGATTTTTGATAAAATGTCGATGATAATTTGATACCAACGTTTTTTTTTGTTCTTTAATTTGTACAAACTTTTTGTTGACGAGCTCCACGGTGCTACAACCCCCACAACTATCGACAGCGCCCCCAACGCTCCAATGCATAATTATACTGGTTGGAAAAAAACGAGAAAGAGTCGCAAACATTATTTTTTGAAATATCCAAAATTTCTGTAAACTCTTAAATTTAATTACGTCTCGTGGTTTTTTATTTCTCGAAAAAAAAAAAATTGTTTCAGTGTTTTTCACACCATAGAGAGCTTGAAAGTCGAATCTATCAAATATTCTCCCACCCGACTGCGGAATCATGATTACACAATATTAATTGATGACACTGCCGCGAACCCGCACAATTTATCAAATCATAAATCCAGTCGTAAAAACTTCGCGGATGCCAGATGCGCCGCAGCTTCCCAGTCACGATAAAAATATTTTTACAAAATAAAAGAAAGAAAAAAAAGGCAAGATTTCATAACGAAATCCAAGATGTATCTTCATAGAAATGTGAAAGGAAGATTCGGTTGGAAAATATACGTTACAAAGTGATTGATAATAATTATTATTCTTCGTTTAGTCGTCGTCTTGATTAACGGGATAAATCTCGGAGTCTCGGCAACACGAGCGCGCTTCTGGTTTTTTTTTATCTTTCTTTTTTTTTTTAAATCGATGGCAAGAAAGTACGGTGACGTTTCACGGGTGAATGCGTGAGAGGCTGGAGTTCGAACCCGCCCGGCGTTGCCGTGGAACCGCGTTAAGGGGTCTAAATAGCTTCTGCGTTGCCACAACCGTTGCCGATTGCCACGGAACAAATCGCCTCGAGTTCCAAGGTCAGTAAAATGCCACTAACGCAACGAAACAACCGCGTCGGGCGTTGTAAGGTGTGTGTCAAACGCGATTTCTAAACTCGACTCTCGTGGACTCTTACTCCGACCGAACGATCGAGTTTCCATCGGGCGTACACTCCCGTCTCACCTTCCCGCGATCACGTTCAGAAGCTCAGAGAGGTTCTGCTAACTTGATTATGAAAAAGAGAGAAAAAAAAACGAATTTCCGCCGACAGCGAAGCCGGAGAAATGTTTTTTTCTTTTTTGTAAATTAATTTTCGGTTGAAAATATGTACTTCATATTAGTTTTCGTCGTAAAATGTTTTAGCTTTATGAGGAAGATGTTGGGAAAATATCTAAGATTTGGGCAACGGCCGAAGTATAGCTTTTCAAGTTAAAATTTCGATTCTTATAAATTTTTCCAGCTTAATACAAAATTATGTTTTTTTTAAAGCTAAGAATATTTCGCATCGAAAAATAGCTTCAAGCACATCCTTTTATCCGCATGAATATGAGAAAAAAATACTGAAAAGAATAGCAAAACGAATAAAATTTGTAAACGAATTTATGAAACGATTCTCTATTTGAGGTTGAACCAAAAACAAATAAGGAAGTTAAATTGTTAGATGAAAAAATGAAATTGTCACTGATAAAAATATCATTGTAGAAAGATTAAAATTAGGATATTCTATCATATAAGAGTTAGCGTTATACGAGAATATCCATTGATCGATCGATTGATTAATTGTAATAACATGAGATTCGTTTTTTTCGTCGTCGAATTAATTTCTTATCGAAAAATGGCTGACGGCGATGAAACTATGATGATTATGATGATGATCATGATCTTGCGTAACGAGCGATCTGGCTGGCGCCGCCTACCTTCGCGCGTACATTCCATCGCATGCAAATTTTTTAAATCCACGTACCCTCGGGCGCTCCGAACGTACCCCGTTAACGTTGTCCACACATCGGTCCCATAGAATTTTTTTTCATTTAGAATAATCTACACTCGCTGTAAGCGCTACGAGCTTAAGAACGGCACCGGTGACAGGACCACTTGTTGATTTCGTTGCCATTGCACGGTTACATAATTCAATCATGGTCTTACAAGCGTAAGACCGTGAATCGAATCGACATCAATATTATAACACTATTCGTAATTGCTCAACTGTCTTTCCTACAGGCGTAGATTTTTCTTTCGCGTGTCGTTGGTTAAGCGATCGTTTTTTATCTCCAATTACGATATGGACCGACTTTTCAACAGACTATCGATCAATGGACATTGAAAAATAAATGTATTGAAAAATGTTGATAATAGAAAACGATATTTTTATCCGTGCGAACATATAGAAGAAATCCTTAAAAAAAAAATTAAAATACTTCAATAAACATTTGTCAGAACAATTGAAAAAAGAAATTGGATTGGAAGGCGATAATTGGTATTTTGCCTCATATATTCACTACGCTTCGTACTTTTTGTGCTGCATATAGGAGCTACATGCACCAAACTATTCCACAGATTTAGTATAAATGGAATTTAAAAAAAAAGGCGTGAAAAATTATTTTTAAAAATAGATCGTCGTCTTGAGAAAAAAAGTATGCATTATTCTGTGCGTTCTCCCAACTGCGTAAGTTAGCTGCGATGCAATAGAGTCAACAGACTCGATCATCGCCATCTAAGCTCTCGTCGCTGTCCCACTGCGGTGCCCCCTCGGGAGTTTTTCGCGCTCGACGCAGACCGATGTCGACAAAAATAAGTTTTGCGGTTCGCTTCGAGGTTTTTGCGGTAATATTGCGATACTTGCGTAATCCGCCGGTGGGTCTCGTACCGATGGATTATGCCAGCGAAAACGTTGGCCAGCCCTTCCGTGGCGGTTTATCGTCCGTACATACGATTATGACAGCGCGGAGACAGCGTTGCAATAGTAAAAAAATAAAAAAATTACAATAAAAATAAAGATAATATTAGTTATATATGCATTTACATACGAGTTAGAGCCGTTTAAGACAGCTTTCTCCGAGCGATTCCGCGATAAATTCCATCCGTTAGTGTGCAAACACATATTTCATACATCCAACATCGCAGAACAGAGAGCGCGTCGATTATTTTTTTTTTGTTTCGTTGTATTTCGTCGTGTATTCATGAAAAATCAGAAGTGAAATTCAAAGAAAAACGAAATGACGTTAAACTACTGGTGTATACGACATACTGGTATGTTGTACGACCGGAAACGACGATAAAGCGATGTACATCGATGGATCAAATGGCTTAATGCGAGACCGGAATAATTACATGCTGATGGGGAATATCTTGACGAATTTCGATTCGCGTATTAATTCACGGAGGATGAACAAGCTCGTTTAGAGTGGCTACTGTGGCAGAAATAAAAACACGAATTATCGTAGTAGATGGTTAAAAACGGTGGACATTAAGGAGAAATTTTGAACGACCGTTTTATTTTTTTATACAATTTTACGTTAAAAATAGTGGTCACAGTGGACTTATTTGACATGGACAAAATTTTCGCAAGAAGGGAGAGGGAAAGAGAATTTACTTAGGAACAAATACCTTGACTATAACGTTGATTTTGTCGTTTGGAGCCCCAAATTTTCAACTCCAATCATCAGAATGAATACACCTTTGAAAGACCTCATTCTAAGTAATTACTTTTCTTAAAGTGCTATATCTCGTGAGTAACGTCCTTCGTTTTTATGAAAAAATATCAAAAATTGACAGAGTTCTGAATTATTGTAAATAAGGACGTTTTTCTAAATTGTTTTCTGTTCCCTGATTTTTTATTGAGACCTTAAATCCAATTCTCCACGAAAGTAACAATGAGATCGCATTTGTGAATGTTCAAATCATGTCACTGAATTTTTCTCTCTTTATTTCACTGTTTCATTTTTACACAATACTGCTTCAAACTTCGTGGGGGTCAAACTCCTGTGAAATGTGACTACTTAGAGTTAAGAAAGCGTAGAACAAGCGTAGAAAAATGGTCTCATCAGAAACGTCCACTCGGAACAATGTTGCGGACCCACGCAGGTCCATCAGATGGTTCAATTGCATCGATCTAACCTACAAGGGATGCTGGTGAACTCATGGGTCGAGATGGAACGAATCCCGGCGATAGATTAACAGTTTTAATTGAAAGCCCGAGATACGTGGATTAACTGGAACAACGCATACACTTTGTGCGAACATTATCTTCGTGCAATCTCGCAAGAGACTGAAGTTTCAGCGTCCTGCGCCGTTGAGGCACGAGCTTCCGGTTGTCATGGAATGTACGAGACAGCGCAACCCGGCGGGTCTCGATATCGTGGGCGGGATAAGTGCTCGCGAGCCACATGCATGCAATGAAAGAGGAAAGGATCCTGGTTTCACTTCTCGGCAATTTATACACACGGAACACGGATAACGAGATACAGAAACTTCAGACGTGGCAAATTCATTAATCATTTTCGAAAGATGCTGGGAAGAAACTCTTGAACTTATGATTTTTTTGTTTTTTTTTAGCATAGCTGACAATTGATTAGTCAGTGTGAATTTTAATTGTTCTTTAGCGATCAATTATTATAAAGCTATAATAAAAATGTTCCATAATTGTTGAATTCTTTTATAATCGGGATGAGCGTAGATCAAAGAAAAACTTGAATCTTTTATAGATTTATGGATACTTTGAAATCATCATATTCTCATGGTTGATAAGTTGAAGAGTTTCGAGTTTTGCATACGCAGGCGTCGATATATCCCCGTCGGCGGTCAACTCGATACAAATTTATCGACATCCGGCATTGTCCTATTTTTTCATCGATTATGTTTCACAGATAGCCTCCAGCTTTTATTAACAATGATTGATGGCTTTTCGCAGTAGCGTCTGGCCTCATGCATTTTTTCGATCTAGATACTTAAATGAAAAGTTACACGGACAATTCGATAGCCGTCGTTTTTGGGTTGTATCTATTGAAAAGACGAACTTGTGTGCTCATGTCAAAAATAGACATTCAGGAATAATAGAGAAGTTAGGAATTTAGCTTGAGCTGATATTGATTCAATATCCCAGTGAACGGAGATTGAATTTTGTGTGTCTCAAGAAATATATGCATGCATAATTTAATTCCAAATCTCGAAATTGAATTTCTATCTATTTATAGAGATATACACACAAATTCATTTTATAATATTTCTTTAATTTATGTTATTTATTTATTCATTCTATTTTATTATTTTATTAAGTTTCCCTAACGTCTGACGATGAATATAGAAGTCAGTACTCAAAGAAGAATGTTGTCATTTATTTTTAAAAAGTAATTATAGGCCCGAAACGACAAACCACGTCGTTCGGATCCTTTGAGTTTGATTGAGACCTGAATTTGTCTCCGGTCGAGACGAAATCATGGAATGCAACGTGACTGCCGGTAGCACGAAGATCGCCATTCGTCAGCCTTGGTCGAAAAGAGAGTAAGGTTGAGCTTCTCATCAATTGAGGGTAGACGGCCTCGCACGCCAATTTACCGACATCGACCAGGTCCGGGATTGCAAATATTTTTTTTCCCCGGAGCCTATCGAATAAGGCTCAAACAGGATCTGATAATACTCATAAAAAATTGCGATAAAATACAAGACCTTCTCCACGATATTCGAAAACGAGCCAATAAAAATGTAATTACGTTTGCGACGCCGCCTTTGCATTTCCTCGTTCGGGATTTTCAAATTTTCTCTGCCCTGAAAATTTGATCAAGTGCTAGACGAGATATTAAAGAGTCATTCGCGTTATCCAACTTTTGGAAATTTCTATGAAAAATAAATCCCAAAACGATTCAACGTCGATTCCCGGAACATTGATTTGTATTTAATTGTATTAATCGCACACAGAATTCGCGAAAAAGTTGAGAAATAAAAAAATAGGTTAAACGAAAACTGCTGAGTTTGGTTCTGCAGCTGGTAGCAGCTTGACGTAAACTTTCACCGCAGGCTCCGGTGGTACTTCGCTCGTGCATTCCATCGGTTTAACATTCTGGCAAGCGTCACGTCATGTGCATCGAATTAAGTGCACTTCGGTGCAACGTCGTCACGGAAAACCTACGTTCCGTCTTCTCCCCGCATCCAGAAAAATTTGTCATGCGTCGAGCAACGCATTTTGATATTATTTAATGTTTAACTTTAGATACAATCTCACGATATTTTGTTATTCATTGCAGAATATGTCTCGTCGTTGCGTCTGTACTGGCCGAAGAGGACATTATAACAAAGGCTAGACCCGGGCACGAGTATGTGGACATTCGGGCGTCGATCGATCACCGACCGGACCATCGGCAGAGGGCTATTCCCGTTGAAGGTAATTTTAAGATACTTCGTCAAACCGAACTCCATATTTTTAGAATTTATTGACGATCGTCAAAATCAATATCAATCAATATTCTTATTTTTGTGAATATTATTCTTGTCTATAATTTTCATCGTCACGTGGAAAAAACAAGACCATCAATAGATATCAATTAAGGTTCGATCAAGGGCCTGTAATTGTCTTTTTGCGATAAATTGATCCACGAGAATATCAGTCGTAGTTTTCTGAATTAAACGCGAATATTAACGAAGCAGTGATTTAAAAAAATAATCATTGCAATGCAGATCTTGCTTAGTGATATATTTCAGGCCTTTTCTAATCATTGCTTGAACATAAGAAAAGTAAAATGTTCTTACTCGGGAGTATGTTCAAGATATTGAAAAAAAATAAATACTATCGCAATGACTTTAGAATTCGTGACGTCGCACAAAATCCCAGAAGGTCTTGCGAAGCCTTCCGAGGACGACGATGAAGACTCCGTCAAACCATCGAGGTTGACAGTTGTCCCACGTGTCAAGAGCTTGGACACGAAGATCCAGCGTCTGGAAAACGTTGATCAGGATTTAGAGAATTTCGGAAATGACAATTTCGAAAAAAATAATTCCAAACGACAGGCCCGCGTGGAGCTCGAAAATTTCAGCGACACCGGAGTCGTACAGGAAGAGGGAAAAAGAAAAGTCAGCGTTGACAGGACGAAAGACGAAAAAGACAACAAGGACGCCCTGATTCCCGGTGTTCAAATCAGGTACTTAATTTCATATTCGATCGCTCGAATTATCATGTGTACAAATAGTGGCATTGCCTCTGCGAGTTACGGAAATAATTCATGAAACGTGTTTTATCAGCCCTTTCGTTTGATTGTATCATTAGCGCTGAATACGCAACGACCATGCTGCCAATATTGACGACCGAACGAGAATATCGTTCATTCGATTTCGTGCCAGTGAACATCATCCGAGATGAGAGCAAGAATTCATGGCTTCCGCATTCCAACAAAAATTTTGATGACCACAGTGACGTCAGTCTCGTGCCTGCTGGTTCAAATTCACGAATTCAGGTACATAAGCTCGATCTTAAGACTCAAACAACAAACAAAAATGGAAATAAATTTTAAATACCACAAACCAGCGGAATTCAATTTTTCAAAGCTGCTCATCGTTCTAAAATATGTATCGAGTGTGCTTGCGCCTAAGATTTTTGTTTGGTCGACGAAAAAAATACTCGAATTCAATTTTGAATCCCTATTTTGGCGAAGTAAATAAGTTTTATCGTCGATTTAACGGACCGTTCAAAAATACATCTGAATTATTTGTTTACCAGGTAAAGAAAGGACCGAACGGAAAGGATTACGAGTACGAGTACGTGTACTACTATTACGACGAAGAAGAAGAGGGCAAAGCCAGTGCTTCGACGAACAACGAGCAGGAAGATAACAGCAGAACGACATCATCCCCGAGAACTCGTGGAAGCGCCAGCAGCAACAGAAACAGATACGGCAGTGTTGAGAGATCCACGACGGCTGAACCAGCGAACAACGAAGTCATTCCGAACAGACACGGTAACCGAGGCAGACAATTGGGAGAAAAAGAGGAGGATGTTCCCGAAGAGAGACTGCCGACGAATACTCGATTCCCACCCAGATCACTGTAAGTTTTCCATTGTATCTCAATACACTTCACATCTAATTTATTTCGTTTCCCAAAAGAGAAGAATCATTATTTTCCATTCAATAAAAACAGATCACGATCAAATCACAATACCGGAACTACGGAGCCCAGCCGAGCCCGGGGAAATCGTCCCAGACCGTCCCTCGACCTCGTCGACTCCAGCAGCTTCCGAACTCACCAGGAAGGACCCGAATTTCCTCAAAATTTGCCCAAAGGACCGGTCAGATTTTTGGGAGTAACCCCGAACGAGAATATCGACGAAATCCCGGCCACCAGAATCAAAGGAAGACCACAAAAGCCTTTGGAGCCTGCACCAGTCGTCGAAGCTTCCGAAGATTCCATTCCCGTCCAACGAAGACGACCGATCAGCGAACCAGCCGTCGAAGTCGAATTGAACCGAGGACAACCTCCGCGTAATCCAGCCGACGATGACGACGACGACGAACAAACCGCGACAACGTCATTGCCCGACTCGAAAGATTCCGATAAAACGAGCACGGACGATAAACGGCCTTCGGATTCCACGTCCGAACCCACCACCGTGGAAACTCCGACGACCGAGTATCCTTCGGCCATGGACAAAGTAGCCCTTGATCTCTATGCCTTCATTCAACAAGGCCAGAACAATCTCGTCGACGCTGCTGCTGCTGCCGCTGCTGGCGACAACGACGATAGCCGCGAAAGCACGACAGCCGTTGATGACGACATCACGACCGATGTTCCGACTACGACCGAGGAAGCTACCACGACTACGACCGAACCCACGACCACGACCACGACCACCGAAGCTACAACGACAACGACTACCGAAGCACCCACTACCACGTCTCTGGCTCCTGCTGGCCGGGGAAAGTTCAGGAGGCCCGGACTTCCTGGTGGTGCTGGAACCAGGAATCGGTAATTATCGATTTAACTAAATCAAATTGTCAAGGTGTTGCTACGTAATGGTAAATAAATGGCGGTATTGATGAAGAGCTTTAGATATCTACTTTCGATTTAGCGGAAAAAGGCAATTCATGCTGATGAGTATCAATGGAACGTCAATTTGGACTTGTCCATAGAATTCAGGATTGCATGTACCAGCACGATATCTTTCTCGATACCTGTACGATATTTCTCATTGATTAATACAAAATTATATTATAAACTGTGTAAACATTAATTTTACAGCTTCAAATCGAACGGTAGCGGAACCACGACAACGACCGAAGCTCCAGCGGAACCGACCCCGAAGAACCGAAACCGTTTCGGCGGTTCTGGTTCCGGTGGATTCAAGCGTCCGCGTCCAGGCCAGAAGCAGCCGGTCGACGAGGAAATTCAAAAAGAATCGTCGTCGAACGTGAACGCGGAGAAACCATCGGGACGCAACAGGTATCGTGGTGCTGCATCAAGAAGTCCCGCAACAACGACCGTTGCTCCTTCGACAACGTCGTCGAACGGAAACTCCGGAATCGCACGTCCGTCGTTCAATAAACTGAACGTCAATCGAAGACGCGGAAGACCGACCGCGGCTCCGGTGGCGAGCGAAGAATCTCAGGAATCCGGGGAAGCTCCGCAGAACGGACAAACCGATGCGGTTCAGGAAGCATCGACGACGCCGAAATCCGCTGTAAGAGCGAGGCTTCCGGGCGCCGTGGCTAGACCAGTGAGACCTGGAGCCAGAGTCAATCTCAGGAATAGACCGGGAAAAACACCGACGACGACGACAACCGAGGCCGCACCTGATGTATCCGAAGGATCTATCGATGAACCCGCTGGCGAAGGAACCGAAAAAGAAACTCACGAGGTTTGGCTTGCTTCCTTTTTGTAAATGATTTTTAATCGATCTATGTTTTGACATGGCCTTGTGGCCCGCTTTGTCAGGCTTCCCGTAGATCACGTTGGTTCTGAGGTTCCTAGATTCCTCCCCATTTCTTGCCTCGACCCTACCCCCCCTTCTCTTTTGGAGATTCGTTCTATGGATGAAGTTATTTAAGTGTCATGAACCTAACTACAATATAACTAACATAAATCGCATCTGCTTTCCCCTGCGAGAATTGAAACCTTGAGTAGCCTAAATTGTAGGCTGGACCACCCTGAAGATACCCTTTAAGTTGCATGAAAATCGATCCGCTCATTTAGGAATGAAATAGCACCATACATACTGACAGGAAATCGGTTTTATTAATGCAATTAATATGATTTATAAGTTAGTCAACCGTTTTTATCAAGCTTTGCTGTAAAATCTTTGATATCCAATTCTTATTTCCTCGCACTTTCGTGACGATAGGTCGCGTAAGGTAACGCGTCCTTGAAGATCCTTCACGATTCCTTCGTTCAAAAAAGTATAAAGCTGAATCCTGCATACTTAATTCGGAGGGGATGAACTCAACCGGGACAACTATGGTATTTCGGGTGTTCCAATTGGGCTATTTTGGGAATTTTTCGATTAACGACCGCAAAAACTATCGAAGTTTAAGAAAATATGACTAGTTTCGAGTTGATGACTAGTACGAGGTTACGCGAATGATGTCACAAGACGTGGGGTATATTTCCTCGGGCAACTTTCACTGGATGGCCTTTCGAAATGTCATTGCAAACTCGTGAGGATCGCGCTCGCTGTCTCGTTCACTCGTGTCGTTAGTCTGAAGAGGTTGCGAGCGAGGGTGCCCTTCGACCGAGCATCTCCTATTTCTACCTGAATATCTGCAAAGACTTTGTTTCTCTTATTTCGCATTTATTCGTTGCATCCGTGTAGCAACGCCACGACGTAATAATCTCCACCGATAAAGACAATACCAGAAGTATCCGTTTAACTTCCTACCATGCCTAGGGATTTTTTCTATTCTTCTGAGTAAATATGCCTGATTTCTTTTTTTGTTTCAATAATTTCTTCTTCCTTTCAACTGTAATTAAATGGATTCTAATATACTAATAGTCTCTTCGACATTGAAAAACGAGACGAATTGTGTGCATGGAAGTTTTTTCCTTCTGATGGAAAAGATTATCCCCAGAGTGTAAAAAACGAAGGACATTCCGCCTGCGCAGAACTCGTTGAAGACAAACAAAAAATAAGACGACCCCCTCTAGGGCTAATTTGTGTCACAAATTGCTTTACAATTATTTATCTGATTCCACAGGCACCTGCCGAGACCATTCCCCCAGCTCGTCAAACCACCGTTAATCCCCTCAACCGATTGCGCTCGAGAAATCGCATTCAAGTCCAACCCAAATCGACGACCCGCGCGCCCGTTTCACCCGTGTCGCACCGGAGATCACCTCTGTTGCCACGACGCAAGACCACCGAAGCCCCGGTGACCGAACCCGTCACCGAAGAAGAATCGGCATCCGACACCGTTCCCGAAACCGAACCCACCGAGGCCACGTTACCGGAAACAAGCACGGCCGCGAGCACCAAGCACGAGGAAACCCGAGGTCTCGGCGGTCTTCTGGCACCCCGACGTAGGATAGCACCGAGACGTCCCGGACAACTCGTCAACCGGGAATAAAATTTTGGTCTCGATTTTTTATTCTTCCAAATTTCAATGCGATTTTAATTTCTCTCTTCACTGCGATCCTATCTCGTTCATCAGCAATCATTTGTTATTATCGGAGTGTAATAATTTTGTTTAGAATGACGATTAAGCGGCGAATATTCCGACAACAATGATATATCGTTGAATCGTGCATTCTCTGGACGGAATCTAGAAATATTTTGACAATAATTCCAGGCTTCGCGTGAATTTTTTTTTACGATTAAACGAATCAACGTCATTTTATACACGTACCAGACCGTACAATACTCGAACGATTATTAAAAACGATTGAGGAGGTTTGATACCTAATTTATGGAAATTTTGTTCGTGTACGTTCCAGTCACGCGTGAAACAAAATCAAACGAAGAATGCAACTCATTCATTGTCAACTTAGAGAAATTAATTTTTATTTGCCAACTTGTACGGTGGATATTTTTCTGTGTTTCGAGATTGTTATAATTCACAATATAGATATACTTTACTCGGAAGTATGACTATCTTGAAGATAACACAAATGGAATATAATCGTTCCCACAACTGATTAAAATTGATAATTTTTCAATGAGAAGTCTGTTCGCGAATTTATATATCTTATCTTTCATGGTTCACCATAGTTTCGGGTTTTCCTTATCGTCAGTTGCGATGATCTTTGCACGCTAAGGGCATATGGCACCGTTGATGAATTAAAAAAAAAATTATTATTGCTATTAAGGTATCAGATCCCTTCGAAACGTCCGTAGTTGTAATTTGTTGGAACAATTAAATGCAACGAATTGTTTTGTTTCCTCGTCGTTGAAATCGATGAAGATTACGACGATATTATTATAATTACTATATTTAATTCGACATGACTTGTGTGAGTAATCTTATTTAATTCATTTAACTGCGGTAACGATGTTATACGTAATATTTGAAGTAAACAACGCGTAATCCTAAACATGTTTCAATCATGCTATCTTTCTTAGAACGAACCGCCCATAAGTGCCTCGATGTTATGCTGTTTTTTTTTTATATGATACGAACTACCAGAAATTCTGTAAATATTTCTATTAAACTTGTACGTAATAAGTAATACGTATTGATTTATTGCTTCATCGATGACGCATCGGTGGAGGTATCGATTATCATAGATCCTAAAATTTTAGGAGCGACCGAATGTAACACAATTTTACCGGTCGAGTGTCAGCCCAACGTGTCTAAGTCTGCTGTAAGGAGACGAAAAACAGGAAAATGGCGGTACTCACAGATATAATGCTGCCTCGTGCCTCTATAGCGATCCTTATCACACTTTACTGGTAGAAACGCGTTGGATTTAATGAAACACGACGACACGGTGTCGTCGCCGTGCCGCTACTTGTCGATTTAGGTAATTAATGTTAATTCGACGCTGTTAATTCGACATATTTACTTGCTAGGAGAAGGTCAAAACTGTTGGAACACGTCTAGCCCAGTCGGGATGTACATTTGATCTCGCCTTATCCCTTTTTTCCGATTTAACTCAAAAAATATCAATCGTAGACAAAAAATTGTCATATCGAAAGTTGTAAAGAATTAAATGTTCAATGAGTTATATAATTATCATTTTTAGTCATAAGGTAAAGATAAGGAAATTATTTAACAAAAACGAACTTTCCTTGAAATCAAAATGGCGGACATGCACCAGCCAAATCAGTTTAGTAATCTGGATTTCGACTATCCCCCCCCCCCCCCCACTTTAATTATGGATTACGAACCCTCCAACGATTAAGGAACAAATTGTGGTTTGGATTTATATCGAACTTCGCCCTATAGTCTAGTAGATCGCGACTGGGCTCCAAAATCACAGTGAAGAAACCATTTCTCTAAACTTTATATCTTTGAATTTCTTACCATCGTCGCCCTCTCGCGGCGCATGGAATAACCGCCACTCCTGTCGTCGTCGTCGTCATCTCGATGGGTAAGACGCTATTTTCTAGCTTTTACTCGTTCGATATCGGAGACTCTAACTCCTTTTAGGAGGAAGACCACGAAATCTTCTTTACCTTTTGAACAATCGCGAAGTATTTCTCTTGAGCTTTTTACCTACGGAGTAGGCTGTTTATGAAGACAAAGCCGGTGGTTGTATACAACAAACACCATCGCAATGTAAACAAACACAAGCATGTCCTTCACGACCGATCGTCGCTGGACGGGCCACGTAATTGTCACACTCGATTGGGGACTTAATGTCCATGTTTAAAGGGTGTCCACCGTATGCAAACAGCATACGGTAGATCTTCCAGCACGTAACTTCAGCGCCAGTTCGAAACAAGGTTATGTACGTTAAGACGCATTAATTTGAAGAAATAAATTAACAAATATGGGACCAAAAAAGTATTTGTTCGACGTGGACGGCGTAATATCGAAAGTATTGACACTGTCATCGGCTGAAATAGAGTTTACTCTTGACGGAAAGACGGAAACTGCTTTATTGAGGAAAGAACGGTTCTTTCACAACGGTAGATTGATTCTCTATCTTCCCGATGTTCCGCTCGCTAATTATGTTCGAAAAAATATGCAGGTTCGTAACTTTACAACTAAAATCACCCGCTAATCGACTAGCTCTTTTGATTCGAATTGAGAGGATATTCTCTCATCTAATTTTGTGTATATGAGAGAAGAAATCTTCAGTAATCATTTTTGTGATCTTTGTGTAAAATTTGTATTCCTCCTATGCTACAATTATCAGTGAACTCAACAAATTTTATCCAATGCTGTGTAATCGTAAAAGATTACAAAAAAGCTCATGTATTCTTCATGTGCTATCGATGTATTCATTTGAGGACTTCCTATGCATTCTTGCAATCTTATATGAATTTTACTTTCCGACTGCTCTTTTGAGAGTTCCAAAAATTTTATGTATTCTGTCATAAAGTAGTAATTTTTAAAAAATTATTCGTAATCACAGATTACATGTAATATTTTCCATTTGGTTGTACGGATCAAGGATTGCAAGTAATCCGCGAGCAAAGTATTCTCGTGTAACCTTTAGGCCGACGTAATCTGGTGTACACCACTTTTTTTTAGAACAAATACCCTCTTAATTAAAATTTAGTTGCGAAAGCTCGTATCAAATGGTTAAAACGTGTTGCAGGTCAAGTTCTCGTGTCATTTGCTGGAGTCGCAGGATGCAACTCCCAATCCTTTCCACAGTTCGCAGGGCAAGTGGTACGCCATGATGTGTTGGGCGAAGGAGTCGTCGATGACAGAAGTTTCCATATGCAGAGGCCTGTTCGGCGTCGCCGGTACCATCGTAGAAATTTCAAAGCGTCGAGGCGTTCTGGCCGTGATGGACGAGAATGACGACGAGTACAAAGTGTCGTTTCACGCGAGCAAGGTTTATTCGAACGGAAAGAAATTTTCAGGCTCCAAGGGGCTGGACACTCAGCTCTATTTGTTCAATAAAATGTATTTGGACGCGATACCTTGCTTCTCGGAAGAAAACAGACAGGACTGTCAATGGTTAGCCGTCTGCGCCTTCCAGGGACCGAGGCCGCGCCTGCCAAATCTGTTCGATATGAGCGGCCATGATTTTCAGGCCAATCATCCGGCGTCGAAACCCAACGTCTCTGGCAACAACAAAGATTTTAATTCGAACGATACGGCGGATCAGGGTCAACAGTCGCCAAGTAATAACGCCAGTAGTCAACTGTGCAGAACTATGAAAATGGTGAGATTATAAAGCAGGAAGAAAAGTTCTTATCTCTACACTACAATAATTTATTATGTTCTTACGTTACTTTTATTTATTTACAAATTCAGGAAACGAGCAGATATTCACTCTACAAAAATGGCGTATACCAGATTACATTGGCGTAAAGATTACACAAACTTACTTTTTCACAGATTACTTGTATTCCTTGATCGATTACGGTTAAATCG
This sequence comes from Sussaba pulchella, assembly GCA_963971145.1. Taxonomy (NCBI): domain Eukaryota; kingdom Metazoa; phylum Arthropoda; class Insecta; order Hymenoptera; family Ichneumonidae; genus Sussaba; species Sussaba pulchella. The sequence goes on from OZ020166.1 coordinate 1,606,010, forward strand.
TGTTTGAAATGTTCTAAAAAGAGGATAAATTTTATTTCAAATATTTTACATTAATTTTGCAAATATCTGAATAACTTTTTGGGTTTCAACAAAATTGATATGAACCTTTTTGCTCTAGTAATTAAATTTAATAAAACAAGGTCTAACATTTTTTGGGGAATAGCGTAGTTTAGGAGATATCGAGAGAATTATAGAAAATAAGCGGAAATCGACTGGGGGGAGATCTTACACACGAGCTAGGTTGCTTAAATTTTAGGTAGGTACTTTTTATGACCCGTACTAACATTGAAGGGGTGGCATTGAAGAAAACAGATTTTTTTTCGTAAACTTTCATGATTGCATGAAATTAGTCAACATTTTTTAAGATTACCCATAACCACAGCATAAGAAGAATACGAAGATTAGTACCGCAAATTCTTTAGTCCACACCAGATTAGTGAATACCTTCTCGGGACCAGCAACATTTTTAAAATTTTTCTTCCTTGCAAAATTTTTCTTCCTACAAAAAATTTTTTTCTCGATTACAAAAAAATGAATAAATATATAAAAATGAAGCACAAAATATTTTATATTTTTAAGAATACATTCATCAACCGCTTTTGCTTGTAAATTTAAACTCGACGTACGAAATTCTCGTTCTTTGCTGACTGATTCCATCATCACAATTTTTCTTAACCCCAGCATACTCACAATCCACGAACTCTCTTTACCACTGGATACGGCTTCATACTCGACATAATCAACGACGAGTTCGGAATTATTCTCGGTTGTTTCCGAAAAAATGTATTTCAAACGATACTATTCCATCGAAGTAATGCATCTCTCTTCAAATTATCTCTAGCGCGAGCGAAATTAACCGAAATATTTCTGGAAGGTAAGATAAGAATAAAAATCATTTCGTTTCACAACTTCAGAGCCCTCATAATTAATTTTCTCATGTATAATTTTTTAATCGACAGGTGATCGAGTGAAATTCATCGCTGTGGGAGCTCCTCTGCATTTTTACACCGACTGGATAGCCGCTCAAGTTTGCGTATCCGTCGACAACGCCAGAGATGACTTCGAGATGTGAAAAGTATCACATCTCAAACGATAAGATTACAAATATTCTAATGTTGGTATTACGCGGTAAGTCACTGCAATACCATAAAAGAGGCCTTGACATTGTTATGTGATATAAACAGCAACGTAAAAATTATATTTATCACCTGTGACCAATCGTTAAAGTTTTAATGTTAAAGATAAATGTTTAATGTGATACACACTTGATGTACATTCGTGGGGTGAACTGAACACCGAATTTCTACGGCTCAACTCTTAAGGAGACACGCTAGAACTGTCTCATGTATTACGAACAAGTTTTAGATTTTAGACGAAAAAATTGTACTTAATTGTAAGAAAGATATAACGAGAAATAGGCCGATAGTATTTTGAAAGAATTGTTAACGAGGCCGTTTATCGACTGTTGAAGAAAAGTTTGTATTTCCGACGAGAAATGTATCAGTGACATTCCAAAAAGACATTAGAATTATATATACTTAAGGCACATGAATAAATATATATATTACTACATTTATTATATGTTATTTATCCTTGAAGGGGGGAGGGGGTAAGGTTAATTCGGCGAAAAAGAAGCATGTTTTTAAGATTTTTTTCTGGCGATACAAATAGTGTAAATTTATTCAATCAATTTCCATGTAATAATACAACATTCAAACAATATTTTCCTAAATTTTCAATATTATGGAATGAAAGTTTAGGAAAATATCGTTTAAATGTTGTATTATTATATAAATATTGATTAAATAAATTTACACTATTTGTATCGCCAGAAAAAAATCTTAAAAACATGCTTCTTTTTCGCCGAATTAACCTTACACCCGCCCCCCCCCCCCCCTTAAACAATCGTTTCCGTCAAGGAAACACTTATCAATGATAAATCCGGATAAATGGCTCGTGGCGCCTTCCACCGGTTTTCCATCGTTCAGATTGTCGCTCTAAGATATTATTTAGGTAACGTCCTCGAACCGTGAATCGATGCAAACTCGGCACCGGTTGACCTGGGGAAATATCCTGGTCCATATACGGCTCGGCAATATACAGCTAATAGGAAGTGAATATCCTTGCCTCGTGCGAGAAGCAAAATCGGCTTCGACCATCCTGCAAAATCTATATCGAGACTCCAACGCCGAATGGGGTTTCAACTTTGAATTAAAATCTCGCCATCTACGGGCGCCGTTCGTACGAATAAGTCGCGGGTGGAGAAGGCCGGGAGGGGAAGGCTAAGGCGTCAGCGTATGACCGTGGCCGTACTCGCGAGTACCACAGGGTTCACGGTCTTATGCCACCGGAATCCCCGATTTTACAATTAGTCACGAGTCGTTCGGCCGACCAGCATCCTTGTGCGTCGCCACTGTCGCGCGCGCGCGCGCGCGTCTCTGTTCTTCTCTTTTTTTATTTTTCTTCTTTCTTTTTTTTCTCTCGAGGACGCTTCTCGGGCTCCCCACGATTCGCCAAATATAGATGATACGGCTGTTGAGTAAAACGCGCGAGAGTCACACAATACTCGTAAGCTCGAATTTGCCTATCCAAAATTGTACATTCAACGACGCGAAACGTTGATACGAAAGTCGGTGTTGGACAGGCGCGCGGGCGCCCGCGAACGGCCATCGCGGAATTTCACTCATGCGGTTCCGGGCTCGAAATAATCTCTTTGGTGTCACCGCGTCCGACGCCTCTCGGTCGCACGAACTTTCGACCTACGGCGAATGCGACCGGAGCAAAAAGTCATCGACGGGACGGTTTATCGGTGAGAGAAGGAGCAATACACTTCTTGTTCGCGGGTAATGCGGTACATTGTACCAGTCCGTTGGTGGCGCTAGTGGTCAAGGTCGATGTGGGCGAGGATGGAAGTTCCGGATGTTCAATGTCACGACAGGTCGATAAATCGAATTGGAATGGTACGGAAATAAATGTTATGAATTCGAAACTTTAACAGGCACTAATCGGCCGTCTGAATGGAAGTAAAACTATTGTCCAAATCTATCTATCTGCTTCCGAATTGCTGCCATCTTCACGCGTCCGAACTATCTACGCCACTATACCTATGTATAAGTATTCGGGATTTTGAACTTCTGGAAAATTCGAAGCCATGCCGACTCGGTACATTTATTTTCGCAGCATTTTAATTCGATTTACCGACCTTCAATTATTCTTATTCGAAACGGCTGAAGATATTTCGGATGGCTGCAATCTTGTTGCTCTTTTTGCGATAATTGCGGGTGGCTTGAGATAATATTTATGAAAATGTGTCGAGTTCGTTCGGTTAAACTTCAAATTGCGTCTTGTTCAAGCAGTCCAAAACGCGTGCGCCATTGTTGTAAACACCGAAACCGAGAGTAGCTCGGCCACGGGACATTTTTAATTCCTACAATTTGTCGCGACTTCTGTGGAAACGTCGCGACTTTGTGATCCGTCGGTCGCTTCACAACGACCGCAAATCATTACCGCGTATAATCTCCATATAGTTGACGCGCTCGTAGGCGAAGCAAAAGAAAAACAGAAAAAAACCGCAGCATTGACCACAAAAGATATCGTAACAGATAACAATCTCGGTAAACAGAAAGAATGAAGAAAAAAAAACTGCTTCGTGGATACTTACGTGCGCGGTGTAACTGTCTTGCGGCTTGTGCAGTAAATATAACGTTCGGTAGTTGGATTATTATATTTATAATCTACGCGTATGAAACGTTCTCATCGTCCGACATCCATTTTGCCTTCGCGAGTGCTCGAAATGGCAACGCCAAGGTCCTCAACTTCCGCGTATATGTTTTCTTTTTTATTCGTATTATTATTTTTCTTCTTCTTTTTCATCGTCGTTCGGTCAAAGCCGAGAATCTCTCTCCCGCGCTCGCACCGACTCTTCCCCATTCCGAGTCTCATTTCCTCGGCCATCATTATATAGCGCGAAGTAGCAGCAACAGTTGTTTTTGCTACCGACCCAACTTCGTAATACACCCGTCCGTAAGTTTATCCGCTCCGGGTGAGACTCCGCCGTATCGCCCTCCGCGAAGACCGCGCGACCGCCGTCGTCGCTCCCCCATATTTGGATTTAATCACCCGTTCGGAGTCATAGTTGTCATTTTCGCGGGGTTCAGGCGCATTCGCGGTGCCCCCGTAAAATTGTAATAGTTTAAATAAACGTTCGGGAAGAAGCCGACGCATAAAGTTTGATGGACCCGCGGCCAATAGCCGAGAAGAACAGCCGTCGAGCGCTTGAGAACTCAATTCTAAAACGTCGGAATTAACTCTCCTGCGGAGTTTTGTTCGCAAATAAAGTAAAACAAGATGGAGAAGAAAGAAAAAAGTAAGATGGAACTCTCGCGTCGACTCGGCAACGAGCCGGCGTTTCTGATCGAGAACACGCGGCTAACGCAGACGTAAGGTCGGATGGTTAATGCAGTGGGTTTTGTATTTGATAATTCGATTTATCGTTGGTGCCGAGGGGATTGAATCGAAGTGGTGAATAAATCACGAAATGAATGGATTTTAATGGCGCGCAATGTTTGCGCACAAACGTACGAAGTAGCCGGGCAATCCGCGTGGTCTTTTTGTTGTTGTTGTTGCCTTTTTATTTTTGTTTCTCTCTCAATTCCCTTTCCAATTGCACAGCGCGGGATAATGCGCGCGTGGGCGAGACAGCTCGGGAACGCGTAACGCGTTAGAGACGCGGAACGTTGAGTTTTACCTACCGCAATAAGAAGCTTCGAGCATTGCGACTTCCATTGTTCTGTCGGACGTCGAGTTTGCCTCGATTCCTCCTGCGCATGTACCTTCCGTCCCTTATACCCGCCTATATGCGCATATATATGTACCTACGTATTCCACGGCGATTGTTTGACGTTGAACAACACAATCGTAGCAATCGGTTGGTGTAACAAATGCGAATATAGGTTTCTAAAGACCCGGTAGGAGCAACGAACGGGTTGTATATTTGTTGTACGAAAAGTTTTGATTTTTATTGTTGAATGTAATTTTTGGAATAAATTTTATTTTACAATGCGGTGGCGTTATTGATGCATATGCTCCGTATTTTTGATAGCAAATAGAAATGGTGTTTGTCCGCGATAGATTGATACGCGATCCAAAGATCCATTCATTATTATTGCAATCTAATTTAATTTTATCAAATTTTATTGAATCTTATTTGAATTTATTAAATTTCATTAAATTGTTTTAAATTTCATCCCATTTTAGTAGGTTTCATTGAATCCCATTAAATTTTATTAGATTTCATTAACCTTTATAAATTTTATTGAATTGAATTGAATTTTAAAAAATTCTATTCGTTCACTGGAATTAAACAGGTATATAATGTAAAGTTCCAATGTTAATTCGGAGCTAAGACGAATATTGATAATGCGTAGAATCTGCGTATCAATGACGATCCCAGTTGGTTCGTACGTTGCTTTGATCGCCTTTTCGAAGGCGTTCGCCCGAAGGCACCTGTGCCATGCGAACACCGCCCACGCGCGTAAACTAGCGTGGTTTCGGTCGATGCCGCGCGCTCGCGCAAACGCGCGCGGAGAACTGAATCAGCCCGCGCGTGTCCGTCGTTCCAGTCAGTCATCGGGAAATCCACTTATTCCTCTTCCGTAGTCGCATCGTCGATGTTTCGCGTGCGGATCGAAGTTCCGTCAGTTCGATAGATCGAATTAAAATGCTCCGGCAATAAATATTCCTAATCAAGGCACGGAATTCGGGTTTCGGGCATTGACGGCTCTGTCCGTCAATGTCCCGAAAGATCAAAATCCCGAAAACCAAAATCATCGGCGGGTTGAAACTTTTACAGGCACCAATCGGCCGTTTGAATAGAACAAGTCGCCCTACGCCGAGACGAAGTAAAACTATTGTCCAAATCTATCTATCCGCCTCCGAATTGCTGTCATCGTCTTCGGGATTTTGATCTTTCGGGACATTGACGGTCGGAATCATGCCGGATTCGGTACATTTATTGTCCGAGCGTTTTAATCCGATTAATCGACCTGTCGGAACATCGAATATTCACAACTTCGATCCGCACCCAACGTTCTGAAGTATCATAAGCGATTGTTAACCGCAAACGCGTCACTTGAGGACGACGATTATTCTATTTTACGGGAGATATTGGGAAGACCTTAAATAAACGGAGTCGGGGGAGTGCGCGAGTTGTTGTTTGTTCTTTCGTGTTGGCGTTCGGACCTCGACGTGAACGCAGGACACGCTGTTGCAGTTTGCAACGCGAACCCGCGGCGAGATGCAGTCTCGCCATATCCGGCAAGGACGTCGCTCCATATGGGGCATTGGGCCTTATAATGGACCTCGCGCGTTCCTCTCGGTCGGGTTAACGTCGCCGAGTCCATGAAACGTCGGTTTCAAAGCCCAGCTTCCTTAAAAACATGACTCTCCCGTTTCGAATCATAACTTTACATCATTTCATCGACTATTTGTTATCTTTATTATGCCCTTCATCGTTTTTTTTTTGATTGGTTTTACAAGTCACGCTCGATCATAAAATAATAATAATGTTAATAATAATAATAATAATAATAATAATAATAATAATAATAATAATAATAATAATAAAAATAATAAAAATAATAATAATAAAAATAATAATAATAATAATAATAATAATAATAATAATAATAATAATAATAATAATAATAATAATAATAATAATAATAATAATAATAATAATAATAATAATAATAATAATAATAATAATAATAATAATAATAATAATAATAATAATAATAATAATAATAATAATAATAATAATAATAATAATAATAATAATAATAATAATAATAATAATAATAATAATAATAATAATAATAATAATAATAATAATAATAATAATAAGGCGCAAACGTGCGTCAACGATGCTTATTAAAAATAATTATCGATTAACAATCGACCGTTAATTTGTCGACGGTGCAAAAATAATAATGACAAATGCATCGAGTTTTAAAAATTATAAACGCTGTGATGAAATTAACGACGAAACAATGAATGCGAATAATGAAAAACGTAATAATATTAATCAATTATGATTAATGTCCGTAAATAACTCGGGGAGAATTTGTCGGCGGTAGCGATAAATCGCGGACTTATGTTTTATCGAATACGGCGCGTGCGGTGAGTCACGGGCGGGCTCTGCGCAAAGTTTGCCTACACGGGCATAAATAATACGTTTTACTTGGCGCATTTATAGGCGTAATATATGCACGAGTCAAAAACTCGATTGTTACTTATCGCTGTACAAAAACAGCGACCCATTATCAGTAATAGAAAAATAATAATTTGAAAAATCAAAAAAAAATAAAAAAATAAAATACCTGAGTAAAAGAGAAAAAGAAACGAAGATTATGACATAATGATAATTCGCACAGGCCGGAAAATTTCTTAGTTAAAATTTATTGGTATACGGATTAGTATACTAGATGGTCTACACATTTTACTAAAAATAGTTTGAAGTTTTTTTACGGTTGAATTTTTTTATATTTTTCAATTCAATTTTTTTTTTTTTTTTTTTGATTTTTATTTCCCTAAAATTTTTGTCGTTTGTTAGCTAAGCTCGATTTTTCGACTCGACTCGAACTTTTTTCGAAGAAATTCTTTCGCTCGTTCGGCGCTCAAATAGTTCGACCATTTGAAACACGAGTTGCCAAATTATCTTCCCAACATCTTATCGGTATAAAAAAATGTGTCTTTTTTTTCTGTTCTTTTTCATTTTCTCGTTACGTCAACATTGGAATGGCGCTTGCCGAAATTTACGATACGCTGACTACATCCCAGGTCCGCTCGTAATCGTCACGACGGCCGGGATTTAATTCGCGACGGTCGATCGACCCGCAAATTTCTCGCTCTCGTTACAAACTATTCGATAAAACTCGTCGTGTCCCGACCAATCTACGTCTCATTACCGGACACGCGAGAATAAACGTAACGCGTAAATAAATTGCCTCTAATAAATACAACCAATATACTATATATTTTGCTCATTTCTTTTTTTCTTCTTCGTATATAAATAAATAATATGGGCGAAAAGCGATCGTCGATCGATTAAAAAAAAAAAAATCATTGAACAAAGCGAGATTTTACAACCGAGCCGAATTCGGAATCATTTCCAATCGTAACGGAAAGAAAAAATCGTCGTCCTAATTTTTTTCAATAACAATGAAAAATCCGAATTGGACGATTATCGAAGTCAGCTCGGTTGTTCGATCGATATATAATTTAATAATCATCTAACTATGCATCATTCGTCGTTGAGGAAATAAATTAATTTACGTTCCAACGTGATTCGGTTTGTCAATTACGATAAATCGTTTCGAGAACGGCCAATTTTACGTCGAAAACGTTGAAAACGTCGTCAATGCATATCAACAAAGTTTACGTACGAAATACGTACGTATAAAACGCAATCGTCGATCATCGAATGCGAGGATTCGAACGCGTGTAACTCTAAATAAAATTAACCTTCTTGTATTCGACGAGGAGTCTCGAATCGACGCCTACAACGCTCGATAACTCAACATAATAATCTTTAAGAAAAAAAAAAAAAACACTGAATAATGGTAAATATCGTTTCAACAATCGATCTAAAAAATTGTTTCAATCGTTTAAGCACCAGCCCGGCGATCTAACTCTGTAATTCCGGGCACCGCGGGGGATTATGGTAATCGACGTGAACATTAGGGTGGCTTGAAAAAAAAAAGTTTTTTCCTGATTTCAATTAAAATACATTTGCTGCAAAGTATCTTGCATCCGAAGGATTCGCCCCAAAGATGAACCAGATCGGACCATTTTAGGGGTCGAGCGAGATTTTTCAAGTTTTTCCATTTGATTAACATGGGAAGAACGTAAAGTTTCTATCAAAAAAATCGTAGCCCCGCGAATTTTATAGCTACGTTGATCCCGTGAGTTCCATTTGAAAGCTCTTTAAAAACCGCTTAAAATGGCATGCAGACTTTTGAAATCCGATTGCAACTTCCGTCGTTAATTTTGTTGTTTTCGTAAGAAATTATCGACGGAAATTGCGATCGGATTTCAAAGGTATGCATGAAATTTTAAGCGGTTTTTGAACAGCTTCCAAATGAAACTCACGGGATCAACGTAGCTATAAAAATTCGCGGTGCTACGATTTTTTTGAATGGAAACTTTGCGTTCTTCCCATGTTAATCAAATGGAAAAACTTGAAAAATCTTGCTCGACCCCTAAAATGGTCCGATCTGGTTCATCTTTGGCGTGAATTCTCCAAATGTAAGATACTTCGCAGTGAATGTATTTTTATTTGTCATCAGAATAAAACTTTTTTTTCCAACCCATCCCAGTGAACACACTACAGTCTCAACCGAGATCCATTTTTTTCTCTCTTCCTCGTCTTTCCATCTCTCTTTATTCTACGTTGAACATCGAATTATTGCTCGAAAATCGTTCGTCGAATTGTCGGCGTAGCCAAAATAATTTTCCGATTTTCTCGTTTTCAAAGACTGTCCGAAGCCACGGACATCGGTCTTTTGTAAACGGGCGCTGGTATTCTCGAAAATCCGCTGCCTCTTTCCGAAGGTGGTTTCGGATCCTTCCTAGGGCTCGCCACAAGCTGAACTTCTTGAGGCAATGCGACCAATCCATTGCCATCGATCCACGCCCGCGTGAATTCCAACGTCGGATCACCCACCGCCATATCGTCGTCACCGTCCACCCCTTGACCCTGATAATCTCTTATCAAACCCTGCAATTTCTCAACCACTTCTTTGTCATCCCTCAAATGCGCCATTTTATGCAATATCTGTTCCAACAACGGATTCGCAATTTTCGTGGGTGAACTTTGTAACGAAGTGCTGGTCGATGATTTTATTCTACGTCCGTTTCTGTCGTATTGAGCCGTCGTCGACGCGTTTCCACTGGCGTTCGAACCCGTGACGTTCGTTCCCAATCGTGGAAGACTCTGTCGCGCGGGATTTTTACGAGAAAAACCCGTTGGTGACGATGATTTCGTTGGATTCGTTTGTTTAACGGAATTCGAGGTTTTGACGAATGTTTCGTTGGTTAGGGCTGGTCGTTGTTTCGTTTGACGTCCGTTCCACGTGTTGCTGTTGACGTTGGAATTGTTAGAGGTTGACGAGTGTCTTTCCGCACGTGGAGAAACGTCGCAAGACGTTTGTTGAGTGGTTCTCGAGATTCCAAAAGCACGGCTTAGACTCGTCGTCGGTGGTGCAGGTGGTTTTTTCATGCTGCTTCTTGCACCCGACGAACGTTTCAAGGGACTTCCTTCCGGGCTGGAATTACCTTCTCTCGGTGTTCTACTGCCCGACGAACATCTCGACAAATTGCTGTTTTCACGCGCCATCGAGTTTCCACGACAAGTACGATCGACGGAAATCGCGTTGCCATTTGCGCTTGACGAACGTGAAATCGATCCCGAGCTTTTTACCAAGTTCGAACCCGGTGGGCTCAACGACGACGTTGGACTCAACACCGATGTACTTCCGGTTGTTTTTGTCTTACGCAAACCCGTTTCTATGCTTTCCGTTTCCACGCAAGAACGCATACCCTCGTATGTCCCGTCGACTTTCGATTTTGACGCCTCTTCTGTCGCGACAAAAGATAAAAAAAAAATACGAAAATGGTGAATGAAAAATTACGGGATGGTTGTAAATAATTGTCAAAGATTATTTGGTACATGGTTTTAGCGATGAAACAGCGGGAGTTGTTTCGAGGGCATGAGCTTGGGTGGAAAAAAAAACGTAACGTTGCATCGTGGAAAGACTTTCTATAGCATCGTGACACGATTCACAGGCTCCCACCACCCACCCGATCGCTAAGTTCTCCCACCACCGTCGACGGTGTCTCGATTCTATTGTGGAACGAGCTGTGGTCTATGCACGTTGTGTTATGGATCGAGAGAACGGTCTGGGCACGGGTCAGACGGTGATACAGATCGGTTTTAACGATGCTTGTAATAATCGTTTTTCGAACAATTTAAGGGGGCACATCTGTGTAGATTGTCGAAAAAGTAGGTGAATTTTGGGAATTATTATCGCAAAAATTATTCGTCCGATTGAATTCAAGTTGATTTTATTTGATAGTATATACATTGAATTACATACAACTTGAATTCAATCGGACGAATACTTTTTGAGATGATAATTCCCAAAATTCACCTACTTTTCCGGCAATCTACACAGATGTACCTCCTTAACAATGCTCGTAATCGTTATTCGAACAATTTAACACTTTTTCACATTTTTATAATTTTTTTTAACTACTCCGAAAGAACGCGTCTTGCTCAAGATGCGATAATGAATAATTCATGCAATTGAAAGGCTTCGCTCTACTCTCACACTTTCAACGCGTCTTGGTAAATTTCGGAACACTCTGCCCCAATCGGAAATCAATGAGATTTTATAGATTACAGTCGAAAAGAAATATTACGAATCTGTTACGTTTTTTTTTCTCAACCGTATTTCGTAATTGCGACATTCGATTTTAATCTCGTACGACATCGAAAACCCGTTGATGACAAATGATACGAAATATTCTAGAGTGAATTATTTTTTTTCTAGACCGATCCGAATTGCCCGAATAATTTCTACGAAACACGAACGTTGATACATTTGCGGTTGTGGTTAATCGATCGTGGCGTTAAACGCGACATGGTTTTAAATCGAAGGACAAGAATTGCCGATTGCGTCGCGTGTTTATCGATCGACCCACACGTTTATTCGGGGCTTTCACGATGTCCACTACGGTCGATTGACCGGCGCGATGTTACCACGAGAAAAAAAATCAAAATAAAATAAAAATAAAACGAACGTCTTTGGGATATGAGCGCGGGCGCGTTAACGGACAGCAAAACCGTTCGTGTTTTTCGGTGGTTAGCATAAAGCGTGGGTTTTGTTTCTTTTTAAACATTTTTTTTTATCGTCTTCGCTTTGCCAATCGGGATACTCATGAGTGAGATTGTCGAGAGCCACTCGTTATTCTACGCGCCTCCGCAAATGGTTCGGGCAAATTTTTTGTTTATTTTTTCTTAATTTTTGGTCTCGAGCGATTCTCGATTTGGCGCGGGAAGTTTGGAAGATAGACGTAAGGAGACTAAACTGTTATGGACGTGATTCGTTGAAAGTGAACAGATTTTCGTTGGAAGCACGTGGAAGAGGAAAGAGTGGCGAATGGGAGACAGGAGATCAGCTTAATTTGGTCTCCTGTTCTCCAATCATTCGTTTCGCATAGATTGCCACTGAAATCGAATATCAATTTGTGTCAGATGGACCGACGGTGTCAACGACATTGTGTCATTGTAGTTTGCAATTTTTTCAAAGAAAAAAAATGGTCGAATCGGCGAAAATGTCAGCCATTAGAGCTTGAGGAAATAACCGAAACATTGACAAGGTTCAGTCATCAACAAATCGATAATTCAATGACTGAGCATTTCTCAACAACTCCTAATTCGTTTTCACACAAGATTTGTACTTGAGAAGTACGTATAAGTACGTAAGTACCGTCAAAAAAGTGCTCAGATTCGATAACGAACGTTTGATCTCCTTACTTCTTTCCTCGTTGAAGATGATTCGGTTTGGTGACATTGTAACGGAAAAACGGGATTTAACTAATTGCAATAATAATTGGGACTTACTGTGAGAATTCATAAGGCCGTTGGAACCATCGTGATTGTCTTGATTGACGACGATCGAAGTTATCGTGGGTTGTACGGCTCCCAAACTTCGATAACCCTCGTCGGATACCTCGCTGCCGTTGTCCGAGTGTTCGCCGTCGGCGTGACCGGATTTGGAGTAATGTTGAACGCCGTCCTTGACGAACATGTCGTCCGATGGGACTCGTTCTTCCTCCTTGATCGACGGTGGACTCGGTACAGGACTCGAAACCGTCTCGTTACCACCGCCGCATTTGTAACCGTAAATCGTCGGTTCGTATTTCGGAGAATCGTCGCGATCGTAAGCACGACGAGCTACTCCGCCTTCAACCACGTAACGCTTCGTAAAATCTTCGGACAGTGGAACTTTTTCGCGGATTTCGCGGTGAAGATCCTTCTTCGGATCCTGCGACAAACGGAAATAACATTTTTTGTTGTTCCAAAAGGTTTAGAGATTGATTCGATCGAATTATTTGAAGGGAAGCAATTTTTTATTTGTTCAATTTTTTTGTTTTTGTTATATGAATTAACGTTATGACGATTATCGATTGGCATTGATTAATACCAGGAGATTTATCGTATCATCATTGTCAATCGCGATTGTGTTTATTTACGCTGTTTCGCTATCTTCCCGTCGCTTCTCGGAGATTCGAAGAAAAGATAATAATTCTCGATTATTTATGGTCGATGATTTTTTACAATCTATCCGCACGGATCTTCGCGATGAGTTAGCCGATCAAGGTGGAATAGAATACTTAGCATATTTACAATATTCCGTGAAAATTAAATGTTTTTTTTCCCGTTGATTTCATGTTCAACGAAACACGTTTGGTTCGAATTTACAATAATTACGGAATCAGGAATTTTTTCTTAGATGCGGATGAATAAATAATATACCTGATAATCATCGAGATGCCTGCTGTGGTACATCTGCGATCGTCCGTCATAATTGACCTGATGAATCTCCTCGTTAAGAGCCTTCCTAGTCGGATCGAGGTTGCCGGAGGACTTTGCCGGACTGGCACAGTTGGAATCCGTTTTCGGAGTCGGCGATCTCGATCTCTGGGCGTTACCGAGATCGCTCAATTGCCTACGCACCGGACTCGAGAGGAATTTCGATTGAGCGGTTGGACTCGGTGAACGATTGTCCGTTTTTTTGAGATCTTGACCGAGACGTTCTTGACGTCGTGACTGATGCGGGGTCGGAGAACGCGAACGATTACCGGTCGCGGATGAACTTCTCGGGGTTTGCAATTGTTGGGATTGTTGTTGTTGTTGAGGCTGGGCCGGTTGTTGAGGCGTTCCGGCGCAAGAACCAACGCTCGAGGCTGAACTTCGTCGAGTTCTGGGAGGTGATCTTTCGTTAAAGTGAAAATAAAAAAAAATGATTTTCTTTTTTTTTTAATAATTAATTTTGAAAAAATGAATTTTCTTCGATTTCAAGTCTGGACTGGTCCGGATTTTTTTTCGGAAATTAATTCCGTCGTTCGATATTTGCAAAATTAACTTAATGATAATTTAACGAACCTCTCGTAATGCACCTGCGCGCTACCAAGATCGAAGGAGCCTCCAGCCTTTTGAATGAGTTTCGCCGAAATCATAGATCGATGGGCTTTACACGGAACAAAAGCGATAAAAATTTATACACAAGACATAAAAGTAACCTTCGTTGTATTTTATTGTCACCGCAACGCATTTCGAACGTTCGTGAAGGATGAAAAAAAATATATATATATATTTAATACTCACAAGTACGACAACGGCAAGGATCGTGTTTGTCGAGGTAATGGCTGAGTGTGTCCCAACCACCGCCCACGCGTACCATTACGTGACTCCTCAAGATTCTCACGAATATGAGGACCTTGGTGTCGCCGATCCTGTACTTGCCCTCGGACACGCGGATCATCGGAAACTGGGTCGGGCAGGTGCACCTCTCCACCAATTCGCGAACCTATTGAACAAAAAAGTAACCGAACAAATAAGTGCACAGCTCGTTTTATCGTTTACGTAGCTTCTACGTATTTTATCCACATAATATAGATATATTTTCCGTCGTGAAAGAGGCTGCAAATCTAGTGATAACATTTTTTTATTCTCATTGCAATTGCTGGAGAATTTATAACGCTTGTTGTGCGACGTCAGTGCTTTCGCAGCAGCCCGAGAGAAATTATGGATGATCGATTCGACGGCGAAAATCGACGGGAAGTCACGGAAATGACTGGGAGATCATTCGCGATTCGCAGACTCGACGATTCGAAACGTTTATTCGTCGATCAATTCTCCGACCGTTCGAACGATAATACACATTTCTCACGGTTCGCGTACCACGGGACATTGGAATTGATGAACGTTCGATATTTCGCTAACTAAAATGAGTTTTCCGTGCCGAGGTTTTCATCGGAGTAACTGGCGACGGCACGCCGGACCGGAAATTCACCGGCAATTGAGGAAACGGTTTCGATAATTGACGCGATAAGGCGTTTCGTCTCCGTTACCGATGTTGCTGTACCGATATTTGAAGTATCGCACATTGCTGGTGTAACGTAACGATATTTTTGTCTTTTTTGTTTCTTCATAGAGAAAGCTATTTAAATTTATTTAAAAAAACCATTCAGTTGCCACTCCAGTATCCGTAAATTTTGAGTGATAGGTTTGATAGTTAATTACAAATAGAACGATGGTATTGAATTTGTGTCGGATTTATCGAGAAGTTCCGATTTTATAGAACTTTGAGTCTCTTGCAAAAATTACGTTTCCCTTTAACTGAGGTCAGCTTTATTAGGGTTCGGTACGGCAAAGCGCAACCTTTTCAGATCAGTCGCGTGTCTATCCGTCCGTTCATGTGTCACAGCCGATTTGCTCGGAGACCATGCAATTTTGGCATGGTCATACATCTTACTAACCCACATATTTCGCACTAATTATGACTTAAAAATTATTATTATTATTATTACAGGAAAATTATAACGAAAGTCCTTAGCCTTATAGATTGCTAGAAACTAATTATTAAAAATATAGTACGGAGCCTTCTGTGCGGGTGTCGAACTCGCACTTGACCGGTTTTTTTATTCACAAATTTTTATTTTTATTTATTCATTCATTTATTTATAAACATAGTATTGCTATATAGTGTTGTATGGATGGAGTCGACGCGGTAAGGCGCGGTGCATCGGTCTGCACAAATTGCATGGCGCATTGCAGGTGAGCAGACAGGATGAATGCTTATGATGCTATAATGCAAGGCCGCAAGGGCTTACGTAACCCAACCTAGCGATACGGAATATACGAGAGAGATTATCGGTGCGTGCATTCGTTTCTATAGAGTGCGAGCGTGTCGAGAGGAGTACTGGCCGCGTGGCCTCTCCCCAACAATAAACGTTATATCTATGCAATCAGCGAACTTTCAGTAGTCGTCGCGCAATGGTTTTTTTTCTCGTTAATTAGTGAAATATTACGAAACAGTTTCGATATATTTTTTTTTTTCAATTCGAGATTATGGGAATGTTTTCGGAAATTTCAAACATTTTCGACGTGCTACGTTGTTTAATTTCATGAGTCAATGATTTATGATGATGCTTACTTATTTTTTTTCAGTATTTTAGGAACTTCAGAAATCGAATATTTATTTATTTTCGGTCTAAGTGGGACGTATTTTTCTTCCGTGACGGGAATGATCACGGAATGCTTAGCACGTTTTGAATTACGTTTTTGTCGGAAAAAAGAAAAAAATTACAAAAAAGAAAGTTGAAAGCTTTAAACTCGAATTTTCAATAACTCCAATAAGAGTCGAAAGAATCAATGAAAAATTTTAAAAAATAGCCCACAATCTATGGAAATAATTTCTATTACTAATCTATTCTCATTATTTTAGAATCATTATATTAGAATTTATACTCATTATATGAGAATCTATTTCTAATTTCTATTATTTTCTATTTTTCCAATTTTAATTTTTCATGTATCAGGCATCAAAAAATAAATATATCCCCGTCACAAAATAAATCTTCTGCCAGTGTAAAACAAATCATACATCGATAGATCGCGATAATCGTGAATGATTAATGAAATTCTATTATTTACTCTCCGGTGACTACGGTGAATAATGGTACATCTCATTAGCGGAATGCGTAAGGTCGTAAAGTAATTATGCAAAAGTTCGTGTATACAAATGTGCACGAGTGCGAAACGTATTTTACGAGCGAGAATTTCGCGCGCGTGTCCACGTGCGTGTGCGTGTGCGCGTCTGTGTAGGTTTGATTGAACAGAGCAGGTTGCTCTTGAGAATGTAGTACGGCCGAGTGGAAACGCGGATTCAAAGTCATTCGGTGCGGTAGCTATTATCACGGGGAGTGCCGGGATGTGGGAGACCGACTATTGCACGTTCGTAAGTGCAGTGAAATATATGCACAGCGTACGGAATATAATAATTCTCCATACGTCGGCTCAACCCAGTCTGAGTCTGTGCGGCGCGTAGTAAAATCACGTCGTTGCCGTCGTCGCGTTCCCATACACTTCCCTGTCGTATCTTACTTCATTTTCTCGCGTATTTTTCTCACACGCCGTTGCACCGATCGATTCGCGAGAATCGACGAGTGTGTCATTATTCATAATTCATGATTCATAAGCAGGCGCGCGAGTGTTCCACAATAATCTTCCGTTCCTTTATGGCGATACCAGAAGTGAACGAGTTCGACTATTTCGCACCGATAAGACGCAAGTGCTTTCAACAAACCTGTCAAATGCACCATCGAGATTAGGGGATTGCAACCCTAGCTCGATATTCATCGGGGGGTTTTTTTTTTTTTTTTTTACGTTTTTTGTATAAATTTGCAAATATTACGAGTGGCCTCGTTTGAAACGTCGAAAAAAAAACTTTTTCTCTCATTCGCGGGTTATTATTTATTGTCAGTTGAATGAGTAGTCGTTGCTGATAATTGAAATTTGCATATTCGCGATACGATGGAGTTTCAATAGTTTTTTTTTCGAAATCTGCGTAAATAAAATAATTCTATTGAATTCTCTTACTATATCGTCAAAATACAATATTGCAAAATCTGAGATCGTGAAAAATGTCTTGCACTTAATTAAAAAAAGTGCAAGTAGAAATTATTCTATTGAATTCTTATACCGTATCGTTTACGTACGATATCAAAAAATTTGAGATCGAAAAAATTGTCTTGCACTTGAAAAAAAAAAATTCAGGGCGTGGATTTAAAGAGATAGTTCGCTCTTTAAAAAAAATCCCAGCCGGGTGGAATCCGAGTCCTTACAGCCTCTTCGGGCAAAAAAATTCAAAAGCTTGATGAGTTTTTTTTTCCTCACGGATTTTGCTCATTTCGTAGGTTCTTTGACTACGCTACCTAGCAACGCACACGAACCAAAGGCCTCCGGTTAGTTGTGACGGGTTGGTTTAATGCCGACGCGATAGCGGTCTCGCGTCGCGCCGAACCGCGGTCTGCGCCGAGCCAACGCCGCGTCAGACTCTCCGCAATCAATACATCGCAACGCGAAAGCTCGCGAAAGCTCAGCTGTTTCCCGGGATATTCCCGATTTTTATTATTATTTTCTTCCTCGCGAATTCGCAGTAAAAACGGAAAGGAAAAAATATGTAAATACATATTTTACGGACTAAAATGAAGATTATTGATCGAATTCGTGGATTTTTCTTTCTTTTATGATTCGACATGACGCGATTATGTGTGTGAAATATTTATTGAATCGATCGATGTCGAACAGGAGGTTTGAGCGAGGCTCTCCGGGTTGGGCGGTGGAATGTCGAGGTTCGTAGCACCAGGAGGTAGAACGGACGGTTTTAAAGAGAACATTGAGTAGGGCAGCACCACCGAAGAAACGTCAAACGTTTCTCGATGCTGTTGCTTTTGCTGCTGCTGCTGCTGCTGCTGCTAGACGCGGACACACCCGCTTTAGCTTGGACTCGGACCGACGAGCTTCGTTTCGACCCGGAGACTCAACGTTTCCCGTCCTTCGAGTCAATCAACAACGTTTGGAAGCACCACGAGTTCACTCTATTGAAATAACCCAGATTCACCTGATGACCAAGAGGTCGTAATGACCATATACCTACACCGAATTTTTTTTTACTATATTTTTCTTTCCTAAACGACAGCCCCGCCCCTGATCGAGTGATATATTCTCGTGGATTTATTATTTTCAAAAAATTTTCCCGTATTTATCGTCGAATCCCAATCTCGGAGATCGGCATACGTCGTATTATAAGGTGTATAATTATGACGCAAGAAATACGGAATATTTATCCACAGTGAATGTAAGCTATAATTTTTTTTTTTTTCAATCAGAATTTCTTCATGCAAAGTAATATTGCTTCCTCGAAGACCCGAGGTTGTCATCACTCGTGCAATCGATAAATCAACTTGGAAAAAAAATAAAATCGAACCGATAAATACCGAAATGCCAAACACTATAATTAGAATTTACGCGTCAGCTATGACGTATTTTTTTTTTCTTACGTATGCCGCTGTCAAATTCGTCGATCCGATCGCGTACAATCGACGAAAGCTTGTTCGAATAAAAATCGGATGACATAATTTCACGGAATCATCTTCTTTTTAATTATCGTAGAAAATTTCTCAACGATCTTCGTTGTCGGTACAAAGCTCGCGCTGAAAGCCTATGAAGAGTGATTAGCCAAGCCTCAGACCGCAGGTAGACCTTGCACGGCTGAACAGCTTGAGAGCCCGCGCAGCGACAGGAGCAGCAGCATCAGCAGCCGCAACGGCCAGCAGAGAGCACGGAGACGGCTCCATGGGCGATGACGTCGGGGGCAGCTCGGCTCACTGGTTAATTGTACATAATAACTAACACGCTATCGAGACCGCAGGTCGCCCCTTTTACGGTAGCTTATATCTATGTATAGACTTTAACTCTCCTGTCCTTTCTCAGAAGGACAGACGGGACAGCATCACGCGGCAATTGCGCCGCCTCGGTTGAGAGACCTCCTGCGCGCACCCTGAAACACGCGAATAATTACGTTCCCGAGTGTTCGCTATCGTTGATCATTCCGTACCGTAATGACTTTTTATAGGTACTTGCTTTATACATATGAAACGTTTTTTTTTTTTTTTTTTTTTCATTTGATTTTTAATTCTATTTTTTTATAATGAGGCCGGTAGGTCTATCGACAATCACGCGTACCGAAATTATTATTTTTTGTTTTGATTTCACTCATTTTTTTTTGTTTTCTTGGTATTTTATGGTTAATGCGATTGTCGAGCAATTATTTCGGAGGATAATCATTGGAAACTATATTTTGATAATTAGTTACTTCGAATTCCAGGTTAGGAAAATATTTCAATTGAATCAAGCGATGCGAGTGATTTCATTTTTATATTCAATATTCAAACGTTCGATTGAATAATTTTTATTGATTTATTCATTTCTATCTTATAATCTATTATTATAATCCTCGTTTCCTATTAAAAATGAATAATATTATTTATTCCTTTGTTATTTGATCTTTTCTCCAGTTTTATATTCAATATTCAAACGTTAGATTGAATTATTTTTATTAATTTATTCATTTCTATCTAATCTATCATTATAATCATTGTTTTCTATTGAAAATAAATAGTATAAATAATATAAAAAATAATATTATTCATTCTTTTTTTATTTAATCTTTTCTCCAGTTTTATATTCAATATTCAAACGTTAGATTTAACGGTTGATATCGATTTATTAATTTTATTATATTTATTCCTTTTTTTATTCAATCTTTGTAATTGAATCGAACAAAAGCGAATAGTCGTTGTAAGGATTAAAACGTGATAATATTTTCATCGGTAAACCGCGAGTGACCGTGAAGGTTAGATAGGTCTTATTTTTATCTCACCGATGAGTCAATGGTGTCGTTTGATAAACGAGAAAATACCTCCCGCGTGAATTATGTGTTTCAACTCGTTATCGCGGTTAAGAGCGCACACTCCGCGTTCTGTAAATACGTAAATGTAGGTCCGGATCCTCGAATGATAAACATTTCGTCGTGACGATAAGCGGTTGTTCTAGGTATGTGCGCGGGTGCCCGGAGGAGGATAAAGAATATCATCCGTCGCGCGTTTGAGTCTACGAGCCGAAAATTCTAACGTTTCGACGCGTGACTAACGGTAATATATGGGCTCTGTGGTGACAAACGCGCGGCGTATTCGGTCACGCTCTTATCTCCGCGAAACAAACATTTTTCTCGTGATTGGGTGATAAGCGAGCGAAAAAGAGGGGGAAAGGGAAAGCGAGCAAGAGGGTGCGGATCGAAGTCCCCCGATATTAAATGTCCCGACAGGTCGATAAATCGAATAAAAATGCTCTGACAATATATATTCCGAATCCGGCACGGCTCCATGTCTCGAAACATCAAAATCCCGAAAATCAAACCGTTGGCGGGTCGGAACTTTCACGGCCGGCTGAATAAAACAAGCCGCTCTACGCCGAGACAAAGTAAAACTATTGTCCAAATCTATCTATCCGCCTCCGAATTGCTGTCATATTCACGCGGTCGAACGACCTACGCCACTCTACCTATACATATGTTTTCGGGATTTTGAACTTCCAGGAAATTCGGAGCCATGCCGACTCGGTACATTAATTTTCCGAGCATTTTAATTCGATTCGATCGACCCGTCAAAACATCGAACATTCGGAACTACGTTCCGCACCCGAGCGAGAACGGAGACAACATCAAAACTCGGTTCTATGGAAAGAAGCTTAGCCAGCAGCGCGAATGATAAAATCGTTTTTCCGCACGTTCGGGTTACACATAGTTGTATCGAGTGTGTAACGACACGACGACGCCGAGCGGGTACCGTAAGGATCTCGGTGCGCTATCGGAGTCAAATAAATATCGTTATCTATGCACGTACATGGTATATCGGTGCAGTAGTAGGCGTTTGCCATACATATTGCGTCGAACGCGGAGGATCGAAGGAGTCGTAATCTCGCGCCTCCTACTTGCATCGGACAGTCGCGAGTGCGGCGGCTGCTTGCCGATGGTGTAGGTGAAGGGGGGGAAGAGAGGGGGCGGATTATTATGCGGCCTTTCTCGTCGAGCAAGGCCGACTATCGGAACAGCTCGATCGCTTCGCGGCTCAACACGTCTCGGTCGTATAAGCGAGAGCTCGCGCGCGCAGGCTCACGCGGCTGTTTTCAAAGCTTCCCAATACCTATGTATACCATAGTTTAAGGTCTTGCAATCGTTACAACAACAAAAGACCTTTCCTCTCTTCATGAACATTACATTTTTTCGTTTTTTTTGTTTTCATTTTGTCGTCTCCGTTCCAAGTGGATTCTCCGCAGTTTCGTTATCTGATTGTCATTCGTTTGTTTTCGCAGGACTTCCGGTTGTCGGACCGGCAATAATTTTGTGATGTCATTTCCGTGTGTTTAATTGGAATAATTTGTAGCTATTGATCGATAGGTTTGTTATTTTACTTGGTGTTGCTGAGTAGGTTCGCGAGCATCTCATGAACACGGCGGGTCGGTGTTTGATATTGATTGAGAAGATTCGCTGTTGTTTTTCTTTTTTATACGGCGTACGCTCGCGTGGTTGGACGCACGTCAGATTTTGTCTTGGTTCGGTATTTTTCTCTTCTACGGGATCTAATTTTTTTTAATTTGGAGCTGATAATTTTGGTCGCTAATTATTTTTTTCATCGCATTTCGGTGTTATTTTAACGATACTTTCTTTAAATTACTTTTTTCCAGTCGTTAAAATTGTTTTTGTACATCTGAACAATGAAAATTCTAGATAAACCATTGTGGGTTTTGTTCGTTTTTTATTTTTATTTCAATTCGTAGAATTTATATGTTTCATTTCTCCGAAACTTCCGTTATTATCACCTTTTCTTTCGCCATACCTTCGTATCCGTTCGCTTGGGTGGTCGAACGTGACTTTTGCCTCTGCGGACATTCTGTTATTTCTTATTATTATCCGCTCTCGACAATCTTCATCTTACTTCCTGACTTTCTTTCTCCCGTCGAATTTTCTTACGTTGCTTCACCGACGAATTCTTTATATAATTTTCATTGTTCAATTTTGTTTTTGAAACGGCCGGAAAGTTTGTTATTTTTTCTTCTTCGACGTTGTCGGGGATATTGGTACGATGTTATTTCGGGAATATCGGTTGGACCGCACGGGCGAGAGGTAAACTTAATGGACTTGGGAACGGGCTTGAACTTGACACGAAAGGGCCGAAGAGGACGATCAATACCGCGCCGGAGGAAAGGTCCCGCAGCGCTTGCGAGCCTCACTTCACTTCCTCTCCCCTCGTCCTTCCTCACGTCCTGGCCCACCCGCGTTCCTTGGCTCCGTCGCCGAAGCAACTTCAGATCGTACAGTGCGGATGTTTCAGTCATCGATCACGTTTCCGTTACAGGATACGAAATAATTTTCAATAACAAAATTTAATAAAACTCGAAAAAATACAACATCATTTCAATATTGGCAAAAAATATTTTATCTCAATTTAAAAATCATCTTAAATTCACTATCAATGGGGAAAATAAGATACAGACAAATGCAATAACATTCGATGAGTGGAAATTGTAAAATTCATTTTTATCCGCTTTTGATAAAAATTATAATTCGTCGTCTGAATGAAACTTTCTCTTTTTTTTTTTCGAATAACAAAAAATTGTGTTTCGATTCAATAAAACAGTATTAACAATAAGTGATGTGAATAGAAATGTCGAATCGATTCATATGCTGGGAATGAGTACGCGACTCAAACGAAAAAAATGTAAATTCAATCTTCTTAACAAATATTTTTCTCAACAATTGAAAATCATCTCAAATTCCCCATCAAAAAGCTCAAAAATACAATCAATATCAATAAAATTCAATGAGTGCAAATTAAAGGAAATGATTTTCATCCCTCGCTGATAAAAATTATAATTTATCGTCTCAATAAAAAATTTTCCCGTAATCAGAGAGTTTTCTTTCGTTTTGTTTTTTCTCAAATAATTCGAAACTACGTTCCGATGTGATAAAACAGCATTGAGCGATGTGAATAGAATTGTCGAGCCGATTTATACGCTGGGAATGAGCACGCGGCATTATCTCTTCGGTGACTCGCCCAGTTTGGTTCCTGATTGCCACACGTCACCGTTGCATGTCCACACTATTTCTGCGCCGTCGATAAACTTAATCCCCAATCATCAGATAAGAAACGTACACCCCTTTCGTATTACACATCGAAAATGTACGTCACATAGATACGCTCAAGCAATAGCATCGACGAATATATGGACGTCGGTTATATCCGGGGTTGGTGATTTTATGTACCTCGATTTTATTCACCGCTCGGATTCGATCGGGGACTTTTGAGATTGGAAACTCATCGAGTAATCGGGTTTTCCAGTAGATCAGCGTTGAATCGAGCGTACGGGTGGGTACGCTTGTACACCTCGTTGCTGTATATATTTATACAGCATATATATAATTCCAGAGGTAGGCATGAGCTGGTACGCGGAGATACCTTGTGATATCGAGCGAAGACTGGCTGGCCAGTTGCCCTACCGGGGACTCAACTATCTGCATTCCTCGAGGCACTGCAGAATTTTCAATCGACGCTTCTAGCTTCTACAACTTCTAGCGTATGCGGGGGGGGGGGGGGGGGGGGTTTCTTCTCTCTCCCCGTTTTTTTCTCGGCGTCTCTCGGGTCTTACTCTCGCAGCCACCGAACACGAGTATCTGTATAATATGCGTTTCAGGTATTTACCCGGTACGTCTCATTTCTATGTACCGAGAAGCTCACGAAGATCCTTACAGTTTGCGGCAGACGTTAATTCACGATGGAAAGTGAATACCTGTTCGTGGCACGGGCATTAAAGACCGCCTCTCAATGGCCGTGTGCATCTGTGGTAGCGTTTGATTCGAATTCCGATTAACAGTAACGCAATGACAGAAGCTCGGGAATTCCTGACGACGTTTATGGTCGCTCTGACTAGATGTTGAGATTTCGAAGTTGAGATATTTTCAGTGATTCGAACAATGCTACAGTCAGCCGAAATTTTGCACGTAAGAAAACTTTTTTAATTCGATAATTATCTCGAAACAAAATTCGACGAATTCAAATATACGGATTTAATTTATCAATATATTTTCTTTTAATCTTTCGTTTCGGTCTTTAATGAGAGTTCGATACTCAAATCCAAAGATGATAAAAATTGTGGATTTCTTGGATATCCATAAACATATATTAATATGTAAATAATTAACGGCGCTCTTTAGCTATATAAAAGTATATAAAATATATAAAAACATATATATCTATCTATATTTTTATGTAGTTGTTCATTCATATAAATATATGAATATATAAATATATATTTATATGCTTTTATAATTTTTTATATGAAACTTTTATCAACTCGAAACGATTCGTAATCGCGAAATTCAATTTAATCCAATTTTAGTTGTTATAAATTTACGATTAAAACGCCGATCGAAGCGTGAGCCCGTTTGATATTGGATTGACGAGTTTATTACGATTACCGAGCCCCGACACGTATCGGTAGGCCGCTCAACCCCGTAAAGTCGTGGGTTACATTAAATTTCCAAGTTCCCAACATTTTCTATTTTGCCCGTCTTCTTATCGATTATACCCATCGTTATTATCATGTTGAGAAACGTGACGTGCCAATTGACACAACAAGACCGGGCAGAGATAGCGGCCTGATGTATCTCAGATTCTTCCAGGTACATAAACCGTGGTCGCCGGGGCTTTGACCACGTCGAAAGAACGACAACGAGACCCGCGCGATCGCAGACCCTACTTCTAGCATAAGCTATCTCGATTCCATCTCGATAAAACTCTCTCGTAAGAACGTTGATGCGATAAAGAGAACCGAGTATATATATAAGATACACGCTCGGTACGCGAACGTACACACACAAACACACAAATACACACACGTGCGCACGACATACAGCTCGATATAGATTTATCCTGCCAATTATCGTATAGGTCGAAGGTATAAGTACGGAGCTATAGCTTCGTAACGAGTCTGATTTAGCAAATGAGATAAGAACTTGGTGCGGAAAGCCGGGACGAGACGAAACTCCGCAATCTTACTTTTGTCCATGACCGCCACTCATCCAACACCGCCCGTCCTAAACAGAGCTAACTCGCAAAGAGATGACAATTTTTTTTTGCCGTTGTTTATTTTTCTTTTTTTTTTTTTAAGAAGCAAGAAGTCGCGTTGCACGATCGTGAGAATGACTTTGCTGGTGTATATTTTACATCGCTACTGGCATGGATAATTCATGTACGAGGTATTTGCACTCGAACTGTGATTATTCGAACTTCGAGGAGTCAACGAATTCGACTGTTGAAACTGTATTTAATTTCGTCCGATTGCGAGACGTATAAATATAACCGAAGTCGGACTGTAACGTTTCGGGAAGTTGCAACGAGAGTATTCCGTTAGACATTTGACCCGGAGAAGCCGTTGGAAGACCCACACGAAGTGCATTACCACTATTTATCCGACCTACGAATAATCGGGCATTGTCATTGGTTCACGGGTATACGAAACATTGTGTCGTTTGTGAGAACGAAGCTGGATGTGGACCGAGACTGTACGTCGTAAATTGATACGAGATCGCGTTCAGCGATAAATTACGTGACGGAGATAGTCGACGATGACTTTGGCCGATGGATTAATGAGAAAATGTGGTGATACGGATTAAGGGATCACATAAACATGCGCGCGTTGAAAGCCGGGTAAATTTGAAAAATTAGGATAAATGTTATGTGGTGGAAAAAAAATGTAATTGTTGATTTCGCATTTTTTGTTAACTTTTCAACTATAAGAACTTATTTTTTTTATATTGACTTTTTTCTTTTAAATGTTGATCATTATTTTCTGTATAGTCTGACGGGAGGTTTTTTGATTTTTTGGTTCGACAATTTTTTATAAATTATAGGACATTCATTTTTTTTTAACTGCATATTGAAGTTTAAAATACTGTAATTTATTTATTTTTGAAAAAAAAACTTCTCACCGACAGACAATTACTACTACATTATTTCAATAGATTATTTTGTATTTCGGCAGATTAAATAATTTACGGTAAAGTTATAATGTCGACTATGGTTTTCATCAGTAGTCCATTCAAACCCGTAAAAAATTATATTAATATTTTTTTTAAATTATTCCTCATAGCTGAAAATTTAATAAAAGATATTCAACAATTTAATTCTCTCCACCATATAACTTCTATCTTTCTCATCATTCTAATTTACTCGGTTTTGAGCGCACTCATGCAAGCGCTTTAAAAAAAAAAATTGAAAAAACATAAGAAGAAGAAAAATTAAGCTCACCATTTCGTCGAGGCTCTTGAGATCATTGGTGACAATTTGAGGCTGCGGCCCGTAGATCAGACACGGTTGTTCCTGGTTCATATCGGCGTATTCGTCCTCGTCGTCGGCGTCCTCGTCGTCGTCGTGATGATTGTTTCCGATCGTTCCCGCATTGTTCGTAACCGAATTGGCTTTGTTGTCGGCGGCTATTTCGCGATCTATTTGTCGTTCCATTTGAACGAGCATCGGCGCGAGCATGCCGAATTTGGCTCCGCGTCGGGCGACTTCGAGGAGGCAAAGTATAACGTGACGTTCGTTCTTTCGCATTATGAGGTCGTCGGTTTCGAAGAGAAGACACTCGATAATGCCGAGACTGTTGCGGCACCAGCTTATGAAGTTCGAGACGTTGTCGCGGGCGAAGAAAGTACCGGCCTTCGCGTTCGGCAGAAATGCGACGTCGGTCGAGTGGCTCATTGGCATTGCCAGGGACGATGTTATCGAACGCGTCATTATTTTACGGGCCTGACGTCTCGCCACGTATTCCGAAGCTGATTTTCGAACGTTGTTTGCGTGCTGCAATTACAGAAAAGACGAAATAAATAAATAAATAATGAATAAATTAATAATTATTAATATTATTATTAATTATATTATATATATTATTATTAATTATATTATATATATTATTATTATTATTAATTATATTATATATATTATTATTATTATTATTTATTTATCAATTAATAAATAATTAATTATTATTAATAAATAATTATCAAGTAAGTCAATAAATAGATAAATGAATAGATTCAATAAATGAATAATTCAATAATTCAATAAATTAATGAATCAATAATTCAATAAATCAATAAATGAATAATTCAATAATTCAATACTTCAATGAATCAATAAATCAATAAATCAATAAATCAATAATTCAATAATTCAATAAATCAATAAATCAATAAATCAATAAATCAATAAATCAATAAATCAATAAATCAATAAATCAATAAATCAATAAATCAATAAATCAATAAATCAATAAATCAATAAATCAATAAATCAATAAATCAATAAATCAATAAATCAATAAATCAATAAATCAATAAATCAATAAATCAATAAATCAATAATTCAATAAATCAATTAATCAATTAATCAATAAATGAATAATTCAATAATTCAATAAATCAATGAATCAATGAATCAATAAATCAATGAATCAAAAAATCAATAAATGAATAATTCAATAATTCAATAAATCATTGAATCGACAAATTAATAGACGAAAAAATCAAGGAACCTATCGTTTGTTAACTGAATGTAATTGTCGGTCATTTCAAATGATTTATTGGCCATAGGGGCGAAGGGGTGTCTTTATTGGCCTGACGAAGCAAATTATCTGTTTCAAGTTCGCGTGCTACAATGAGAGAAAAAACAAAATGAATTAATGAGTAAATAAATAAATAAATAAATAAGTAAATAAATACATCAATAAAGAAACCCATCATCGTTTGTTCAACAAATTTAATTCTCGGTAATTTCGACAGGGTTATTGGCCATAGGGGCGAGGGAGGTGTTTATTGACCCGACGTAGTGAGTTATCTGTTTCAAGTAGTCCCATGCCGGCCACTTTGGCTCTCCGTGTTTGCTCGTCGCGGCGACTACGGTCAAGAACGAGTTAACCAACTCTCGTAAAACTTCATGTCCCGGGCTATTTTCATAATCAATTTGAAAATATCAAGGACAATTTAATTGCACGACAATTTGCATCGCTCAAGCGAAATGATGGAATATGGGATACAAAAAAAAAATTGATTTCAATGAAACCAATAACGAGAATTTCGTGAGAACTTTGATTTGCAAATTGATAAATTTTTTTTCGTATTAAAAAATAAAACTGCGGCGTCTGCGTCGATGAACAGCGGTATAAAAATTTATTTACCCCAAGGTCCGTGATTTTGAACGTTATCCGTACGAATCGAAGGATTCGAAATGATTAACGAGACGCAATCCGTTTTTAATCAAGAACGAGTTTCGCGCGGGTCCGAATACGATGAAGCCTTTATATCGTTTCATCCAAGTTGCAAATAATATATCTCAATGACAAAATCATCATATTTTTCGCATTTATTTTTTTTCATTTCGGCAAAGTTTTCTCCCGTTGTCACAATCATTTCGCTAATTGCGACTCCGTGAAAGTCAGATTCTCGCGGATTCACTCAAGGTCCAACATGTGAATATGCAAACGACTAATTTATTTTTGTTTTTTTTTTAATCATTTATTTCCCCCCGTCGACAGACTTTTTCTCGGCGCCTAAACTATTTATCGCAGTAGCGGATTCCGCGAAATTGGCAATCCAGCCTGTCGTTTGCATGGAAACTCACTCGAACTATAGCGCATAATTAAGCGATTACAAAAAACAATAAAAAAAAAAACGACGGCCTCACGGCTACGAGTCGTTAATTTATCGTCTTTGAGTAGTTTCAGCGTTCGCGCGCGTGTACTTTCCTCGTAACGTTGAGAACGTGAGGTCGATCTCCCTGACGAGTATTCCGTCTCTCAATTCGTCTCTCGCATTATAACCGACAGACGTTCAACCGCGTCGATTGTGCTGCGCTAACACGTGGCAACCATGAGCCACACACGAACGCGCTGTCCGACTAATCCGGCTTATTCTGTCGAATTTGATTTTTAAAATAAATTTTTTTTACGCACAAATTTTTTTTTTCGCCAATAAATTTCCGAGACGAAAAAACAAAAGTTCCCAAGTTCATCGACACCGAATATTTTTCGGTTGTTTTTTCACCAAGGAATTTCGAAACAAAAATTCAAACGCTGAAGTACTTAGCGCTTTTTTTTTGTTGTGTTTAAAGTTTCTTTTTTTTTCTACGTTGCGTCGCGCAACGAATAAGGATTTAAAAAATGTGTTAAAAAAAATTGAAACGAAAATACAACAATCGTTGGGGTTTTGAGAAAACTATTTTCGAACTAAAGATTTGTTTGACGAAAGTTTCATTGCGCGGCATGCGCTTACTCGACTCTGAGAAAATGTATCGAGGGCCGAGCGAGCGTGAACCGACGAACCCAACACTGATTTTTTTTTCTTTTTCTCGTCGACATCCGGCCCCTTCGTCATCGGTCGACGTTACTCGTCCAACACAGCGCATTTACCGCTCGAATCTTATCAACAGTCCGGACACCGATTACCCGAATCTCCCAATTTTCCATCGCCTTCCCGATAAATGTTCAAACCTTTCACGACGGATTTTTGAAAAAGAAGGAAAATAAGAGGACAAACGAAACACACTCGAAGAATAATGTTTGATTATTGCGTATCGGTGCGTTGAGAGTAATTGAGTGTCTCGTGATTGTAGAACCAACGCGGCGTGAAACGAGCGTGAAATTTCCGTCATCCAGACGCGCTCGTTACGCGAGAAAGAAGGAAGCCGGCGAAGGACGGGCAAATTAGGTGGCTGCGCGGTGCGCGGAGATGACTAATTGCGCGACGGTGTATATACCCGCAATACGCGCGTGCATCATGAGCGTACGAACAAAAGAAGAAGGAAGAAGAAAAAAAAAAACAACGAAAATGGAAAGAGGTCGAGCATGAAACGATCGCGCAAATATGCGAGCTCGGTTGAGTTGTGGCACTTGAGAGCGTAGTGAATTGTGCGAAGAAGAGCATAGTTCGAAGCTCGCTGTTTCGTTCGTCACTCGACCGGCAGGATGTCGCATTACGTTACTCTCTGCGACCCCTCGCGGGTATCATCTCGCGGTGCGGCGTCGCAAATCGGCTTAATCGAAACGCCCCTTCCACTTGGGAAAATACACAGCAGTTGTCGTATCGTTCTAATAGCATGCATCCTCGTTAATCGGATAATGGATGTCTGGGGATTGATGGAACGAAAAGGAAAAAAAAACGTGTCTTGGTTGGACCACGGTTCGTTGCGTGTATGCGTGGGTGTGTGGAGTAGATCTAGGAGGATAGGGGAACGGAGTTTACCAGTTGAGATCGGTTTTTATTTGTTAGGCGCGTTGGTGACGCCTGTGGCGCTGATAACGCGGTTGGTTCGATTGTTTGATTAGGGGTGGCGATGGATACGCGGCATGGGCTGTGAGGCCATGTCGCCGTCGACTATGCTCAATGGTAACCGAGTGAAAAAATTATCCATGGTCGATATTTATCCAATTAAAAGAAAGAAATTGGGAAATAAATGTAATAATGCGAAAAATAATAATAGTATATAATTCTTTGCAATATAATGATATATCCAAAAATTATATATTGTTGATATATAGAGTATAGTCTATATTAGTCTATAAGTCTATATATTGAAGAGAATCATATACTTTGATTATTTTTTGCATTATTATACTTATTTTCAGATTTCTTTTTTTTTTAATTTGACAAATATAGACTATGTTTAAAAAAAAGACTAGTAGTGTCCAAGTGAAAAAATTATACGTAGTCTATCTATTAACTATATATAATTTTCAGATATTTTATTGTGTTAAAGAGAATTATATACTATTATTATTTGTGGCATTATTATATTTATTTTTGAATGTATTTTTTTAAATTGGACATATATGGACTAAAAATAAACTATATATACCCAATTCCATATGCAGTTAATATAGAGACTATACATACTTTTTTTACTTGGGTATATCGTGGTAGTCATTGCTTTTACAGCACTCGGCGTTTCCGCTAGAAGCGGACGCATAGCCTCATTCTCATATCGAATGACAATCGACGTTTATTACAATTCATACGACAAATATAATAATATGTCAACACCGTGTGTCGCTTCAAAAGTGCAAAACTTTATTTTATACTTTATATTCATGCATTTTTTTGTGTGTTACGAAAGAAAAAATTTCGTTGGCTGATTCTACGATACCACGGAAAAATTAAAAAACTATCGATTTGTACGAAAGAAAAAAAAAGATGGTAATTATTCACGAAGTGAATAGCAATTCTCATTTTTTTTTTTTAGACAATGTTTCAGAAATGGTTGAAGTAATTTTTCTTATTATTTTTATATATCTACGCCTTTTGAACGGCGTTCTCGACGAAATAACACAATTCCTTATTTTCCCCACCGAATACAGTGAATCATTGTACGAAGAAATTCGAGTATAGGCGCAGGTGTGCGAATGAATCATTTTACCAGCAAACGAAAGTTTGGATGGTGATTTGTCGCCCCGGCTTAGCGTCGCGAATCTTTGAAAATATATATTTTTCGATGCCAAGATAGTCCACCGAGGCACGTTCCTAGTTACTCCAACCTCATGCCTCATTTCCCTAGCTACATGTGCCTCGTGTGTGTGGATATATACACGCCGGTTTGGAGCAACGTCAATGCGGACGAGTCGGCTGCGCTCGACTGAGCAACTATGAGAGAACCAAACGACTGAGACTCGTGCGCGATTGTTCCGCAGCGAGTACAGTGGACGTACGTGCCCGGAGAGAATGCGAACGTCTTCGATCGTCGACCCTTTCCCGTGTCTTTTGCATCGCATGAAAGATTCAATGAGTTCGGGGTACGGAATTATGTATGTAGGTAATACACGAGAGAGACTTACTGCATTGCTCGTTGCTCGATGAGGCACGTTGCACGTAACAAAGAATATGGAAATTGCAGATGTAAATATCGTGGAATAGAGAATAACGAAAAAATTCAAGGGGGGAAGAAGAAAAACAACCGTAATATTAAAAGGGAGCCATCGATGGTTGAATATGGATGCGATATTTTCGAAAAATGTTCTGTGTTGGGATTGTCACGATGAATTTTATTTCTAATGCTGAAGGTAAATTAATTTTACACGATAAGCTTAACAACCGTAATATTAAAAGGTAGTCATCGGTAGTTGAATTTTGATGTAATATTTTCCATTTTTTTTCTCTGCCGAGATCATCACGATGACTTTTATTTTGAAATCTAAATTAATTATTATTAAATAACCTAAATTAATTAAATAACCTAGATTAATTTTTAATAAGTGGAGAGTAGGTAAAACAGCCGTAATTTTGGAAGTCATCGATAGTTGGATATTAATTTAATATTTTCAAAATTATGTCTATGACGAGATTATCCCGATGTCGTAGTTTCGAATCGACGGATAGATTTTTTCCTGTTCCTCCGCACAATTCTTTATTAATCATTGATCTCACAATCAAGGTTTTACAGGCCTTCAACGAAACTCTCGTACAGAGCAAATTTTCGCAAACACGATTATCCCCCCCCCCCCCCCCCCCCCCCCGAGCAAACAACATTCCCTCCATCGCTGTACAAAAAAGAAACAAAACGAAACAAAATCAATCGTGCCGAATCAATCGTGAATCGACTCGAGAAATTCTCGACGAAAGACACCGCGATTCAAACACAAAGAGCCCACTGTTTCTCATTGACATTACCCAATGCTCGTTTTGTTCTCGATCGGATGTGCGATTTCATTATCTCCCATTGATTCAAACCGAAGAAAACAAAAAACAAAACCAAACAAACGCGAAGACTTGAACGATGAAAAGTGAATTCCGAATGCCGATGAAGATTCGAAGCCGATGATTCGAAAAATTTCTAAGATGCAACGTTGCGCCCTTTGCCATAACGTTGGTCCTCCCCATTAGCGGCTATCGCTATTTTCGTCGTTTCGACAATTTCCAAGACAACCCCCACGGCGAAACGGGTACGTGGCGTCGTTATTTTTAGATACCGAGGGTTGGAAATGGGGGGGGGAAAAGGAAAAGGATGCGTGCCGTCGACGTCGACGCGACGACCGGCGGCGTCTATGGCCATTCATAAGCCAGACGAACCGAGACCGTCCGAAGGCAAAAGAAAAAAAGTGAAAAAGAAAATGAAAAGAAAAAGGAGAAAAAAAAACACATGTGCGCTACCAGCTAGAATTCATATAGCGTGTATTCCGTGTATATAGCAGTTTGCCGAAGGTGCACAAACACGCGTGCGCGAACGTGCGACACGTGAACGTATAGGCACGGGAAGAGACTGTACGAGTGTTCCATCCATTCCCGACGGTTGATGCATTTTCCGTCTGTACTAAACATAAACACCCGCCCTCGCTCTTCTTATTTCTTCGCGTGTGAACTGCGTCGACGTTTTATTCATCTTTCGTTCCGACCGCTTGTCCCTCGTTGCATTTTTACAGATGCGGGGCGACGGATCGACGAGGTCGACGAACCAGTCGTTTATTGTCACTGCGATACGGGGATGTGTTGTGAAATATGTATATATTTATATATATGCTTTCGTAACACAAAATGGGAAGTACAAGTCCGAATTTGTTGTATTTTTTTGAACGATATTTTCACGAGTAATAATTTTCCCCAGTGAATTTATTGGGACTCGGAATTATCGATAAAGTCATGATATAAATCTCATGAACAAAAATAGTAAAGAGTTTTTAAAAATTGCAAATCGTGGTTTTCTACGAATGTTTATTTTTTTTAAAATATTTATGTCTGTGAAAAGCGACGAAGAATTTTTCTCAGCCTTGGCAGTATTTGAAAAATTGAATGTTGGCGATGACATTGCATAGGATCGGACATTTCTGTTTCAAATTAATGTCGAACGATCGTGGGATAGATCGTAATTGCTTCTACGATCAAATAAAAATTAAATACCGATCGTGCGATACATCGTAATTGCTTTCACGAATAAAAAAAAGAATAAATGAATAATCAAAAATAAAAAAAAACATTCCGTACGTCGCAGTGTCAAATAAATCGATCGAAATCGCAGTTATATCAAAACGTTGGCGCGGTACAGTAATAAAATAATGTAGACCCCCATACGGGCATCGAATATCTAAGAAATTCAAACGTTTCACGGACGATAATAACTCGGCTGTCGACGCCGTGCCGTTTCCTTGAAACACGCCATATGCGTTTGGCGATGGCAAAGCCGACGGGGGGGGGGGGGGGGGGGGGTTTCGCGTTATTCACCCACACCGACCGACGTATGGGCAAACCCGGAGAGCGGAAGAGAAAATAAAATGTCTATAGAAAGGCTTTGCCACACAAAACGTTTCGCACAAACCGTCTTTGTGCGCTCCCCCGTCAAGGCTGCGACTACCAAAAAAAGCATTCCCGAGGATACATGTCCATCGATCCTCGGCAACCTTGCACTCGTTTGATCCCCAGCGTCCTACCGACCTGGCCACGACCATTCCCGCGTATATCCGTACAGTCGTAAGACGCAAAAGAAAAAAAAAATGAGGAAACGAGTTTCATCGGGAGAACCGCATATGGGAAATCGATGACGAATAGATAAGTCGACGGAAGTGAGACGTTTGTGAGACCGGTATCCTTGTCCGTGGAATAAACAAGTAGGTAGCACCTGACTCCGGTACCGGAGATTCCCGTTAAATTGGTTTGCGAAACAACCGGGACGAAGCGAGTAAACTAACCGCGGTTGAGAAAAATCGCGCATACGCATCCGCGGAGATAAATGAATACGATCTCTGACACACGTCGGGATCGTATGGAATAACAAGGATGGATATTGGCTCCGCCCCGTGAATAATCCACGCGAACGACGATAAAATTTTGTTCCCGATCCATAAATTTCAATTTCACGCGAGTCGTGGCGCGTATAAACGTTGGAAGAAGAAAAGCAGATGGATCCAATTACGTTTAATTGATATGATCGCGGCGCGGATCGTCGTTGCGAAGTCGGAAGACCCGAAAGAGACCATATCGCGCATATAGTGTCCAGTTTCGTTCGGATGATTGCGTTTTGCGGAACTGAAACTTTGCTCGGTATTTGAAAATATTTAACGATTTAAACGTCGAGCTAGTTGCGGAACGCGCGAGAGAGCGTGAATTGATACGATGCGGAGAACCGAGTGAAACGAGACACTCGGATAAGGATATACAGAGTGGAAGGAATTGGTAATATCGTATGCTGTTTTAACGTATGCTCGTGTCCGTGTGTCCGTGGTTGTTTGGATTTCTCATCGATGTCGACGAAAAATGTTACGATAATTTCTTAGATTGTTATCAGGACTGTGATTGAAGCTTGATTGATTGATGATTAGGCATCGAAGTCGAGCAGGAAGAATAATTCTTATTCGACTGATATTTCTCGTGGTTCAGTCGGTTGAATCGGGTGAGGTAATTAATTGAAAAACAGGGATAGATTGTACTGGAAACGTTTGGACATGGAAAGCTGCAGAATTGACTTTGGGAGGAGTTTGTAGCGTCGTCGATTTTGTTAAACTAATTTCACGAAGGAATTTCTTTTGGGAGTTTGAGGAAACCTAGGGAAAATGGCTTTGGAATCTGATTTTTCAGAAACGAAAAAATAGACCTCGGAGAAGATCGATTAGGTTGTATTTCGAGGTCGAAACACTTTCATATACGCTTTGGTATTGAGAGACAAAAATAAAAGTTTTATTTTAGAATGAGGTTTTTTTTTGGTAGGTGTAAGTTTTGGATAGTCGAGCGATGTTTAATTTTAACGT
This sequence comes from Sussaba pulchella, assembly GCA_963971145.1. NCBI lineage: Eukaryota > Metazoa > Arthropoda > Insecta > Hymenoptera > Ichneumonidae > Sussaba > Sussaba pulchella. The sequence continues at coordinate 1,642,539 of OZ020166.1, forward strand.
CTCGACTATGCAATTAATCTTGCGCCGTATTTAATTTCAGATGGAATTCCGTTACGGCAATTATGCATTTTTGTGATTTCTCAATAGGCCAATAATTTTCTACGTTGCATTATCTGTACCAGCTGTCCTAATCGCTAATTTTTGATTTATTAATAAATAAAGAAATTCTGCGCTAACGAAATTTCCCAAAAATACTCAATGCACAAAAATCGCACAACAGCAATTCCTCCGCAAATATACATGCCTTCATAAATAAATTCTTTCGAAACTCCGAGCTCCAAGAAAAAAAAATTCTTAGAAATCGAGAATTTAAATATTTGCATAAAATCTCGATTAAAATCGCACCAACCAAAATAAAAAACAAATAAATCACGTCCCCGCACAAACTTTCATGTCCACAACGTCGACAATTGTCACGTAATCAAGTAAAGATTTATTTATTTATTTACTTCTTAAATGAATTTTTTTAATTATTCATTTTCTTCGGTATAAATTATAATATCGCCGTTGATTGTTTCGAATTCTTCTGGCTCGAGTTCTTTGGATTTATACGGGCACGAAATTTCGTCGTAACGTTGTACCGCGTTTGCGATTGTTTTGGCATCGTTCGCGCGACAGACCGGTGCGGGTTATTCGCGATTTATTCGAGGATACACACAACCGTGTTATATAGAAGTCGGCCGTTGCCCTTATATAGACGGCCACTCGAACGGCGCCTGGTATTTGTCATTTCCGACGTGGAAGGCCACGGAGTCCGGCAAAGAGACTCGAATTCGCGGCGTCGCGCGGCGCTCGCACGTTTTTTAAAATTTTATTTGTATTTTTTTTCAACGGTCTTAGGGCGGCGAAAGCCGCGGATGGATCGACGTTCGGCGCCCTCGCCGGGCCGTCGATCCTCGCAGCCTCCCAAGGATGTTTCACGCGGTCTCGTCTCTGTCAGAGCGACGAACCTCCTTCGCTCGTGCCAATCGCTAAATGCTTTCGAAAAAAAAAAAAAAAAACAAAACCCAAAACAACGGATAAGAAAGAACGAACGAAAGAAGAAAAAAATAAAACGAACGAACTGCGAACTTCAGACTCTCCTATCGCGAGAGTAGGTAATATAAGGAGCGCGAAAAAAAAAAAAATCAGAAAAAAAGGAAGTTAACGCAGGCGACGAGGACGAAGAGACGGGAATTATTTGCGCGTTGGAGAATGAGAGAACAAGTGACGAAGGAGTTGCCGCTTGCGATCAGACATAACGAGTTACATTTCCGTAAATCACTCGGACGGAAACAAATTGCAAATACTTGGCGTTCACGAGATCGTAAAGACGACCTCGGGAAGCACTCGACTCCGCGTATCGACGACTTTACCACTCATTTCGCATTTCGTTTTAGCCTCAACTTTTCCACGTACACGTCTCTCACCTTCGCTTCGTTGCGCATGTGTGCGATTTATATTACAAAAGCTAAGCCGTGCTGAAACACCGCGCGAAGTACCTTCTTTGGATTTGCACCTTGTCAGATTTATTTTATTTTATTTTACATTATTTTTTTAGCGAAATGATTCGTCTGGAAAATTTCGAAAACAAGATAATTCGACGATAATTTATTTCGAATGTTTGAGGTCTCGAGGGAAGTATCGACTTTTGCTGGTTCGAATCATTATTCAGACATCTCGCGAATGCGAAAGCTACTTAAATCGACGTTTCATTGAAACGACGGTCGAATTTTTTTATTTCTTTTTGAAAGTAATTTTCCACGTTTTCAATTACTTTTCCTCGCGGATGATTTCAACGATTCCCGATAAACCAACGTAAATTTTTCGTCAAAAAAATTGCGCGAATCATAAATTTCGCGAAACTTGCGGATAAACAATCACGCCGGCGATGCAATTTATTTATACGGCCGATAGTAAAATTGTAAAATCGTACGTTCGTAGCCGAGCTAACGGACAACCCTTTCGAAAATGGTATAGACGAGAGGAGCTCGTGGTCTCGGGACATTTGACCGTACGATCATCGAGCTCGTCGCCGTTTACCATAACCATTATTTTATCATTCGACCGGTGTTTCCGACCGCGGCGAGCGTTTTCTCGACGTTACGCGCGGCGTGAAAACTCGAAATGAATTATCGGACGTTGGGATCCGCGGTTCGTCGTTGCCGCGCCGGTGTGGCACGTATGTATGATCAGAATGAGGAAAGAGGAAGGCGAAAAGCGAAGAGAAACGACGTGGAAAACGGTTTGTCGGCCGTGGTCCCACGACGAGAGAGGAGCACGTGCGCGTTTGCGTCCCCCGTCGTACACCCACACAAAGTGCAACTTTATAACTATGCAACGGTGTGTAAACGTATTGGATTTGTCAAGTTTATTCGTGTGGATATAGCGTCGGGGAGACGACGACCGTTGACTTTCTCCGAGTTGGCGCGAGGTCCGCGCCGGATCGGCGACACGGCAGCGCGTACCGTAGAACCAACGGTTGAACATCGGGGTATTAAGAAGGTATTTCCCCGTGTGTGCACGGGGGTACCACGCCGCGGTGCGCCTCGCCGTGTGGTGTACCGCACCCGGGTCCAGCTTGTCCGACCATTATAGGCGCATCTATATCATCGGTGTCTATTACCTATATATTTATAGAATTGATACATGTGTCGTTTGTTTCTATGCGATATCAGATATTTTTATCGGAGTTGATTGCAACTTGAGTTGTTTGGAAAATTTGTGTCTGCGATGTCATGGGTATCTTCGTATTAATTTTTGGATGTGTGTCTGTTGTGTTATGGACAAAATTGAATTGATTATAATTATGTATATTGTTTGATTTATAGGGATACGTATGTTGGTATTATGTTGTATTTTATGAATAATTTTGGGGAAATCAACTTCCACAAGAGATCTTGTATCATGTATATTAATTACAATAATTACTATTAATATACAATAATTTATTGATGCATTTTAGTCTATTTGAATTAATTAATATATCTATACGAAGATATGTCAATTAAATAATTTTATAATCATAAAAATATAATATTATAATATTTTTCAGCAAAAATTATATTCTTATAATAAAATTAATTAATTAATATATATTAGTATATGTTAATCGATTCGAATAGACTAAAATGCATCAATAAATTAATGCATATGGGTATTAATTATTTGAATTAATATATTATAGACTTAAATATCATTTATTTGTTCATGCTATTGGATATATAATCATAATTGCTTCTACAACAATCATTAACGAACTCACATCTTATCTACGAATTTGTCTATTAAATTTTCTACAGTATTATAATTTATATCCACACATGATCGGCTGAATATTCAAAATATTCTAACCTCAACGAAAGAATTCGCCTCTATTAAGTGATACGGTTGAAATATATTATATTTAGCTTGAACTTATTTTCCGCCTGCTCTAAATATTTCTTCGGCGTGAATTTATAACGGCCCGTGAATGCACTTTGGCCGGGACACTAATAACGTGCGAACGCGAAAGGAGGACCGACGAAGAGAGATTACGACCGGGTCGCCCGAATACCTGAGAGTTTGCTTTTTTTTCGTACAGTCAACTCTGTTATATACCCGTGTACGTGGCTACGGCCTATGTCAAAGAGATCATCAGCTTGCACCATCGCCACGACCAGACTCTCCATTGCCTTCGCGTTGGATCACCGGAGAAATAACCTCACCGATGGCACCCCAACGGTAGCCTGTAGAATTTCATTATGGCTCGTTCTCATCGTAAACCCATGTTTGACCTCTCAAATATTGTAGCGAGACCGCTCATCCGTAAAATAATTTTGTTACTGAAAAAATGTGATAAAAAAATATTGACGTGCCGACACCATAAACATCTCGAGGTTTGCATTGTTCCTCTTCATTTTTATTATCTTTTCCCGGTGTATGTTTTTCTTTTATTCACCATTGTAAAGTCAGCTCGGCCGATTTTTCACCCACTAGCCGGTCTTTTGCGGTTACATTTATTGACACAACTCGAAACTGAATAATGAATAATGAATATCATTTCCAATGTCGACGAACCATTGTCTAGCTTAACACAGTGATAATAATAATAGCTTTGTTATTTGAAGAGCAAAACTGTCGATCATCGCGGACTCACAAGTCGAAAAAAAAAAGAAAAAAAAGCTTTCTAGCGTTCGTCGACCACAAAAATGGTGAGAAAAAAATATATTTCTTCTTTCTTTCATTGAATGAACGACTAAAAGCTTCTGGGAAGTCAGCAGCAAAGTCAGCCTCAGGAAGACAGGAAACAAGAGCCATCATCAATTTTTTTAAATACCACGGTAAGAGAATGATCAACATTTTAGCAACGATGATATTTGAACGTATAATTATTATTAACACTTCCATAAAACTTTACTGAATAACGGCAATAATTTCTCTGCAATGCGATCAATATCATCGATCGTCGTTCACACCGCGATCATATTTTCCGCAATTCCTCGATCTTCGATCGACCCAACGCCCCGAAGAACAAAAAAAAAACCCATTACTTCGATTTTCCCCTCACGTTGCCTAGCACAACAAATAATTTAGTGCGTGTCTATATAGTCGCGATAGAATGTAGGCCGTACGATCGCGCAACGTGTCCCAGCGGCAACGGGTGTATATGAGCCGTACGAAGGTATTTCGTCGCTAGGGCCCCGGAGCTCAGCACGAAGTCGATGGAGATATCCAATGCAGCTCGTATAGTTATCTCGTATCATTATAATAAAGTCGGATCGAGCGTCGTCCGGCTTTGTTCGCCCGGCAACTCCGGACTGTATTAAATAAACGCTCCCCCTCCCCCCTCTCGTTTCAAACGAGATGCCTCCTAACGTCGGTAACACGCTCTCGCCCCGTTTGAGGAACCCCCGCGGGCCGAGATCTCCGCTCGGTGTGCAAAACAGCAATAGCGCGGTAGCACGGGCTCGGCTGTGTTGCTCACGACGCACGTCTCGATCCTCGTAGATCAGTGAAAGTCTTCGCTTTGCCGATCACGCCGTTCCTCGTTGGCCTCGCGCTCAAATACTATTACGACTAATACACCAAGTCCATGAGGTCCCATTTGCACCCGATGTAACGACAATTTTTGCTTCTCGAACGATTGCGTGGGTGGGTTTTCGAATTAACGAGAAAGAACGTAAAAAGAAAAAGCAACGAAAGCTGAGGTTGTTTGATAAACGGGTTTTTAATCGTTTAACAGACGAATTATGGATAAAATTATGGTGAATATATATTTTTTTTTTTATTGAGCGGGGTTGTGGCGATAGGATGGAAATTTTGCAAGGATTGGGAGGAGTAAGAGAAAAACGTTGAGTAGGCAATGAGGATGTAATGTTGGCAGGAAGATCGTGTGACGGAATTGCGACGGAACGGCGGGTTGAATGCGGCACGGTGACGGCAGGGTTACGGCACGGAGTGATGCGGCACGCCGTGGTGGAATCGTGCGGGCATTGTGGCGGATTCGGTGAACGTGGCGGCACTCTGTCGGCACGCGTGACGTTTCGTACCGCCAGCGAGCAGCCAAAGTGCCGTTACCGGCCGATCTGAGTAATCTCCACGTCAAATGTACGAAAATTTGTTTGAGGAACATATTTTCAATGTGAAGAATGTCTTCTACGTATGGAAGTAGAGCTCAGAAGGTTTTTGTCGTCTGTCGTCGGAAATTTAAATTTATTTCGTTGTGAATAGTAATGATGCATTATTGTATTTTTACAGTTAGACGGGCCACGGTCTTGTACAAACGTCAGGCGACTTCTCTACGAGTTGATGGCAGGGGAAAACCTCATTCTTCGGGTCGGTTTTTTAGTTTGCAACGCGATCGTCATCGTCGATGCAATCCAATGGAATTGTAAGCACAGACGTGTTTGAGTTGTTTGACGAAGAGAGATTTTTTTCCCCCCAATGCTGAGTACTCTGACCTCAATGATCGTGAAATTGCTGATATCATCAATTTCGTGATTTTATTTTGCATCGCATTATCGAATGAGATGTCAAAAGAGCTTTCGTCGATACGAAACGAATTAGATTTTTCTGTGACGTCATAGAAGTTTACGAGCAGAAATTTGTCACGAAAGATACAGAAATGCATCAGTATTGAAGTTAACCTTGTCAAAGAATTCACTTCAGTTCCATTTTCGACGATTTTTACGATTTTTGGAGCAACAAACGATGTTGCAATTTTTTTTCTAACTAATATTGGTCTCATAAATTGTAATAAACATCGATTATGATTCGATATCATTCAGGATGTGATGCTATACGACCACTTTGACCCCAAGTGCCCATCAACGTAGGAAATATCTACCACAGTTTGCACTGTGCAGCAGAAACGTTCGCCTTGACAACTCAAGCTCCAAAAACCGATCGCAGCTGTGAAACCTTCGTAACATTACCGTAGTTCACCGGAACTGCAAACAACACCGTCTCCGTGGACACAACTGTATTGTCCATTTAGGACTACGACAAACCGGTAGTTCGATCGAAGAATAGGGGCAAAACGGTCTATGTCCGTTGCCGCTGCCATAAGCCCGACGCTGGCTATATGCGCTCGTGCTCGCGGGATGTCTTTATTTCACCGTTCCGTTCGTCAACCGACGCAAACGTCGCTCTCGTACGAATTTCACATTGCAGTCACGTACATTAACGAGTTTCCGCTGGACGTCATAGGCGCATCCTCCCTTTTTCTTTCTCGTTTTCTCGTGACGAATTTTTTCAAACCCCATCCAAAACCTTCAACTCCGTACGTCCGCTCGACACACATACAATCTCGTTACATCCGACATTGTCGTGAACGTATACAGTATATTTTTTTTTCTCCAGTCCGCACGCGCGCGAGCGAGCGATTCAATCGCGTTATCGATACGTAGCGCGTGAATTTTCAGATCCATCCGTGTCGTACGTGCTACGGGTAATCTAACGATGACTATGTAACGATGACTCGACTATTGTCCGAAGTACCGTTGACCGCGATTCGCTCAAATCACAATGTTTACGTCTCAACGTTGAGTTTTTATTTTATTTTTTGTAATTTTTTCTCTGAGATTTTTTTTTCTTCGCGGCCAAGTGAACGAGGGATCGATGACTGGCCGGACGAAAGAAGATAGAGGAAGCTTGTTGGTCTTAATGAGGTGTGGAAATCGTTTTGGATTGTCGAAACGGTGAGTCTGTTCGTTTTCTCGATACCGAGGGACGAAGATTTTCGTCGCTCCGAGACGAAGGCACGAGTGACATCGGAGTGCATCGTAAAATGACTCATGCACTCTTGATTATCGGTTTATCGCCGGGTAATGGATCTTTTACAATGAATCGTTTGAAGTTTCGGATACTTCGATTGCGATCAAAGGACGGTAATACCGACGTCTGATTTTACTGTAATTGCTACGTAAAACGTTACAACGATTGTTGTAATTGCCTATTAATGCAACTCGTTGCGTCGTTCATGTAATTCGTCGGGAATTCTCGAACGAATGACGTCGTAGTTATGTAAAACTTGCTGTTTTCGTTCGGAACGATGTTTGCGTTGTATTTTATAGGGTTTGTGATATTTGTTTTGATCGGTAATCAAATTGGTATAATTATATCGATGTCGATGTCTTTTTATCGTTGAAATTTTATAGAGGAATATTGGCGGATTTGATTAAATTAAAAAATAATAAACATATAAAATATACATGATATTAAATAAAGTAAATGAATAAAAAAGATCAGCAATAGGTGAAAAGTAATTATGTACTTTCGCGAATATATTGCTTTTACGATGACCACAGTTAGACGAAAAAAAAAAAAAGCCAAAAACGTGTCGACTCACTTTGCATAGAGCTACGCCAGTGTCGAGTCGGTCCATGAAGTTGTCGAGGCTCATTCTGAGCTCCGGATAAAGTGCGTTTAGCCACTCGGCCAGATCTTCCTTCATCGCTATCAGGTACTCCTCCGACGATTTGAAAGGCCTGTACGGCCTTGCTTCCAGTAACACCGACATATCGCGTCACTGAATTTCTCTGCAATCAGTCAATTAAACATTTATTATTATTACGTTTCGTCTTCACTCATTATTATTTTTGTATCCTACAATTAATTGCGCAACGTTTCGACGATTCAACACGAGAAAAGGGCACAAATCCGAGAGAAACCCGAAAGCCCGGAGAGACTTTGTGAAAAGCCGAACGGAAAACTACGGAGAAAGGTTGGTTACGTGAGTAAATACGACTGATCGGGGATTAACGTTTGAATTATGTTTTTTTTCCTTCTTTTTTTGTACTTTTTTTTATCCCCGAATATGAATTAATACGAATAACGCAAACCGTGGGAAAATGTTGAGCAGGAAGTAACGTACGAAAATTGTGCTCATTCGTGCGGCTTTCGTTTGATGAAACGATGTTGCGTAGGGATTTTGCGCGGAATTTAGAGTCGTTGTATCACGCTCGTGAGCTTGAGACGCGGCCAACTTCAACGACGATATAAGTTTGTGCTTAATCAAATTAGTTGTATAATCTGGAGACTACCCGGAGAGAATCTACGGGGACAGTTTAAGCTCGTTAGATCGAAGGCGAAGACCCGCGCAGTGTTAAATATCTCTATTAAACTAGCCGGGACTAGGTAACGCGTCGCAACGCAGTATCCGATGTTCCGTTTAGAACGAAACTCGATGTGAAATCTCGAAACTTGGTTGTACAGGATTTAAATCGATTGCCAGCCTTCGACGTCGGAAAATATGATCGAGGTGGGTGTAGATAACGTTCGCCAAGATTGGTTAACGTGAATTGTTTTTTATTTTCTTATTTTTCTTTTATTTCGTGGATTTACAAGTCTAGATCGTGTCGTACATGTTTAGCTTTACAAATATCTGAACTGATAACAAATGAACACTTGGGAATGTTAATTTACTAATTTTAATTATAATTGATGTCGGATTAGACGATATTGGCGTGTTGTTGACTGACGTTTTTTCAGTGACTGTACAAATGTTTCAACTGTTTCAGGCGATACTCCTCATTACTTCAATTAATTTATCGACAATTACTCAGTAGATTCATTTAAAACTAGGTATAATCGATCTGCTGATCCTAAATCTTAATGATATAATTTTTTTAGAATTTATGGCGATTTAGTTCCATTCGTTTTGCAACCATTAACGTCTACAGAAATTGTTCCCTTATATGCGACCGTGTTGAATTTATAAATTCATGACACACATTATTTATAATTTACTACATTGTGTAGTGAACATTTTGAAATGATTTATGTGATATAATTCTTTTGAGAATAATTATTCCTCAAATTGTTAACAATGTTGGCGATTTTTTATATCCATCCAGTAGGACCATAATAACCCAATGACGATAAGAATGAATAATTTCGCCGTTATTAATTGATTATGTGCATGTCACGCATTATTTCAGCACAATTTTCTATGGGAATTCAACGAAACAATGAAAACAAATGTCTCAGGAAAACTCACGCCAGAACAATGCAATTAATTCACTATGCATTAAAAAAATGGAATATCAGTGCATATACTCCACTCATTGAATTAATCTACGGTACATGCATCAAACCATTGTCTCGAAACAGATGAAAAATACTTTCACGGAATACAAATGGTCGATTAAACGATAAAATATACCGTTTGTTATTTTCTTCACTTCTTTTCCTTTTTTCATCGCTATTTTCTCGCAAAAGAAAAGTTCCGGATGTTCGTGTTGTTGATTTTTTTTCTCCGCGCAAACGTCGTTGCATTGTGACGCGCGATGAAGGAAAGTACAATAATTTCCCACGTACGCGAGCGAGGATAGGCTTGGATGTAAATGCGATGAGACGGCGAACAAACGAAAGCAATTGGATGAGAGAATTGCTGCTGTACTCGTGAATGAGCGGAATTCCCCGGACGAATAAACTAACGCTTGCGGGTTTCGCGGTCTCACGTTTCGAGTGAAAGGGTCGCGCGCGCGCGCGTGCGAGCACTTTGGCGGAGTAATTCCGGGGTTCGTCGTTTATTTTGGGTGCGGATTGAAGTACGGAGTTTTTGATGTTCCGACAGGTGGATAAATCGATTTCGAAATGTTCCAAATCCGGCATGGCTCCGGCTGTCAATGTCCCGAAAGATTAAAATCTCGGAAACCGAACCATTGTCGGGTCAAAACTTTCACGGGCACCAATGGACCGTCCGAATAGAACAAGCCGTCCTACGCCGAGACGAAGCAAAACTATTGTCCAAATCTATCTATCTTTGCGATTGAACAACTTACGCGACTGTACCAATATCTACATACGTCTTCGGGATTTAGATCTTTCGGCACATTGACAGTCGGAGCCATGCCGCATTCGGTACATCAATTTTCCGAGCATTGCAATTCGATCTATCGACCAGTCGGAACATTGAATATATTCGGTACTTCGATCCGCACCCAACATTTTGCAAAAACGTCCTACGCGTCTGCTTTCGAACGCGCGGTTGGCCGCGGAAAATCGCGTTCGTCGTTCGATCGGGCCGGTTCGGTCCAGCTCCGACAATCTTATCTGTTATGCGTGGATGCTGGACTGTCTCCGACTAGACGTTCGTCGAGCATAAAGCGCTTGTGGGATAATTCGAGTGGGCAGCAACAGCAGAAAACGGAAAAGTCGAGCGAGCGAACGGTCGATTACGACGTGCGAGCGCGCGTGCACGCGCGACGTCTATCGTGTAATACGCGGACACCCGACGCAACGGACCTCGGAGACTCTCGGAAGAAAATCTTGTGAATGAGCGCCCGTTCCCCCATTCACTTTTCAACCGTAACCCAACCGTTTACGACCGTCCGTGCCGCGACCTACGTAAGCGTGGCGACAATGCAATTTCGTTGTTCGATATTACGAGACGTATTTGTTTGTTCGAATGCGCAATAACGTTACTCCGATAATTACGATTTGTTTCGTCGAGATCTCGTTCGACGTTGACGCATCGTCTTACGACGCATATCGATAAGATAAGAACGGACTTTGATGATTACGTGAAAGATCGTTTTTTTATGTTTTTATTTTTTGGGAGGGAATTGTTATTTTTGAATTCTTATCGGCGAAAGAGGATTATTGAGAGGTTGTTGAATTTAGATTATTGTTTGTGTAATTATGTATTTGTCGTTTGATTGAGATGATGAGGAATGAGAAATTATTATTATTTATTTACTATTAAGTTTTTGGAGCCATGGACATTTTTGATTAATGAGAAAAAGAGGAATAATAATTTAATGATTGCGATTGTCAAATTATTGATACACCAATGTTTATCTAATATATAATAAATATATTTATTCGATGTATAATATATAATTAATTCGGTTGAATTTGATATTACGTAAATAAGGTCTTATTTAAACTCGACTTATTAGATCAATTTGAACGTTTACGGTGACGTAAATTCATTTTGAAAGGTCTCGCTTCAACCCTTCACCCTCACACTGAGCAAATTCCACCCAGTCTGTTTTCAAAAAACAATTGTGAGCAAACCATCCCTCCGAAGTGGTTAAAAAATGTACAGAACAAGCTTCGAACATCCTAGATGATATGCAAAAGTTTCTCATAAAAACTAAAATGGCAACATTGAAAAAAAAAATTCATAAAGCGATGAAAACGGAAATAAAAATCATCATTCGTCGCTTCATCGACGGGTGGATTCCACCCAGTGTAACGTTGAAGGGTTGAATGATTAAAAAACATTTTTTTCAGGCTTTCACAATAGTTGTTCGTAACGTAGGCGTGTATGTAGTGCACGCATAGCTACGGTAACTATTATAGAGGGAATAATAAAGAAGCGAGTCGTATAATAGCCGAGCGTTTACCTGTCCGGTTTACTAATATTCTCGAGGCGCCCCTCGGTCAACCTGAATCGTAGGCGGTGTATTCGTCGCATACGCAACGTACAGTAACTTATATTATGCTGAATCGTACACAACGCAAGACGATGGGCCGAGAAAAACGTTTCGGGAATAACAAATGGGCGGCAATTACGTGCGATTAATCGCAAACGATTAATAAACCCGCACGAGAACTCACCTAATCGTTATATCCAGAAGTACACCTGCAGATTCTGCCCCCGCCGAGCAGTCGCGGAACACACTATTCGTTTTTATCACGCTCGATTAAGTTTATTTTTTTTTGTTTTGCGTTTTTTTCTTGTTTGTTTTTTATTTGTTTTTGCACTTTTGATTACCTCGTTAACGTCTCGACCGGACGATTATATTTAACGCGATCATGGACCACATGCACTATCGATTGCTAATTGATAATTGAAATATTCTTTCATAGTTATAAAATTATACGATCAATTTAATCATTTTTGTTTTCTGTCTTATGAATTAATGAATTCTTCGTTTATTGCTTCTACGATATAGTTTTTATTTCTACCTCCTATCTATTGTAATTTATTGAGACGATTATCTATGCTCTTTTTGCAGCGGGACACTGGTTTCTATTTGAATCAAGGGGTTGCATTTGATTTTGTTTTATTTTTTCTTGTTCTTGTTGGTTTTTGAAAATTTTTTTTATCGAGTAATTGGTGCGATTTTTCGGTGACGTTTAGTTGGAAAAATAGTGCGGTGCTCGCGGATAGTCCTCGAACTCCATGCTCACTCGTTTTTACGTGCATTAACATGCCAAGCGGGCGGGCAGAGACTGAAGCGCCCACGGGCAATCCACCCGTATATAAAAGCGAGTGCGGTAGTGTTTCCGAGGTCGGTATATCGTCAATTTGGAAGGGGATTCTCAATGCGGGCATCGCATTCCAGAGTGGGCTACTGAACGAGCGGCATTGCGCTCAAGGGTCGGTATGGTAGGTCACTGTGTTTGTTAAATTAAAATTTTCCTATTTTCTTAAATATTCCAATGACATTTCCATCTCATCATAACGAGATTAATATGCAAATTCTTAAAATGAATAAATTGATTAAAAAATATTCGAATTTACTACAATTTGATGATCTGCGATTTGTTACTTTTGTGATGATCGGTAATATTGTATTTTACTTGTTTTCTGATGCACAAGATGACGAGTCGATGTTTTTCCCACGGAAATTCTAACACGAATAATATGAACGTTATTTTGTTTTACCGTCTGATGTATTTATTGGATTTTGTACCACGCAATGGTAAGAATTAGTTGATAAATTGTCGATATGGAACTTGCTCGGACTTGGTAAGGTAGGTGTGCAGAGTTAGTTTGAAGCTAATCGTGCTTCGCGTTGAAGCTTCTGTCGGTATTCTAGGTAATGACTGTAGGAATGTATGTTAACGACTCTTTTTGGTTCAGCGCAGCCGGAATCTGGGTTATCAGCCGCTTTGCTCAACAGATGTCCCCGCATGTCAAAGCTGTTTCAGCTCCTGCGATCGTACATGTCCCATACATGTCTTGTCTCGTCGGGACAACGTTTTTCTGCCTGGTCAGTAACAAAACACCGTAAATTACTATTCTCAGACATTATGGATTTTTCCGGTGAAAAATAAAAACGGTTGACTGCAGAAATTTAAGTCTCAGTCAGTCATTCTTGTCGTTTACTCGATGAATAAATCGTGGTTGAGAACAACGCTTTACAGTTTTTTTTTACCGACCGAGGACTAGCACATCATCTTAAGGCGATTAGAAATTTAGTTAGCTAACCTTCCCAATATTTTAGGACCATAGACTATCTGCAGAAAGATAAATAATATACTTCCAATTTATTATAAATTAAATTTAAGCTATCAAACCCAATCATTTTTTTTACAACCGTATCCGACTAGGAGAATTAAAATTGAAGCAGTAAAGAAAACGAGAGTGGTTACGAAGAACTTGAATGTTTTCTGAAAATCTCGGTAGATGAAAACCGACCGTCACAAAACTTGTGGAAATGCTCGGGAAAATTATTCCACCCTCGGTAGTTTGGCCACGAAAAGTTTTCGCTACCAGTGACGCCCGGTCGTTTATACTAACGACGAGGAATCCTAATCGCGTATTATAATTGTTAATTCACTAAATGATCCGGCTACTCCGTGGAACGTTCGACCGATGCAACGCGGTCCAACAATCTTTCTCAAGATTCGTCCCAACGGGATGGCATATTTTTTACGCGCTACTTTTGCCATTCGTAAAACTCTTCGTACACTTTGTCTTCGACGTACCGAAAATCCTACCCGAATTTAGAAGCCCTCGTTCGTTTAATTTACGTACCACAGCTGTTAAAGTCGATGTAATTTGTGGGAAAGATGCAAAATATATTACCCAAACGATTATGACCGACTGAGGTATTGTCATTATTTATTTCAACTATTAGCATCGTTTTAATTGTGTTTTTTTGTCAAAATATTTGATGCATCGAAGATAAAAAGGTTTTTCATGGAACTCTCTTGATCTTTAGAATGGGGGAGATTACGATATTCCTTGCGCTGCGATCTGATGAACTTTCTTTCAGAAGACTCCGAAATAAGCCTAAGAACGGGGATACAAAATTTTGATTCGCGCTTAGTTTTCGAGATATCGAATTTTTGTGTCCAAATTCCGAATAAAACAACTCCCTTTTTTATCTTGTATACAATATAAACGAATTTCGATACGTCGATGAGTTTAAAAACAGCGAAACAAATGTCCAAAATCTTCAGAAACGATGTAAAGTGAGAAATAATCTACAAAGTGATTGAGAAATAATCAACAAAGTGATTGAGAAATAATTGGAATTGATTAAGAAATGTCGAAAAGTCCAAATTCAAACCAACAAAATTTCATTTTAAAAAACATTTTTTCCTGGTCGAGAAAAAAATAATTTCAAAAAATAATAATGAACAAAAATCGTTTTCGATAAGCAACTTTAGGTTAGGTCATCTAGGTTACTTCGTTTTTTAAAATCCGAATTCAGGCAAATCCTTTTGTTTCCTTAAGCGAGATATTGGAATCTTCTATTCGTCCTCGGCTTATTTTGGAGTGTTCTACCCGAAAAGTTCATCAGATCGTGGCGCCAGAGATATCGCAATCTTGCCCCAGAATATCTCCAGATAAGAATTTTTCATTGAATCAACACCAATTCTTAAAATGCGTATTTTCATGTTCATTGGTCGTCAATCGGACGGCAAGAGAATCCTTTTTTTCCCTCCATCGATTTTCCTCGACCCTCGTTTCCACGGACCAATCAGACCAGTTTCGAAACTTTCGTTGCCATACATGCGCCAAAATATCAAAATATATCTCACAGGCCATCGGAGAGATGAACGTTCATTGCTGTTTGCCCCGGGTTTCGTCGTAGTTGCACGAAAGCTTAAGGCCCGTGAATCGTTGGGCGGACTTTACAAAAGCTCGATGCACATGCACAGCTCATGGTTCGCCCGAAAACTTGGTCGTTCAATGACACGTTGAGGTTGGAAATAGGTTCGATGCTCATCAATCGCAAATTCAACGGTTCGTATATATCTAATATATACATGTGTACATGTATATAGATTTATTTGCGACCGTTTCGAGGGTGGTTTTGGCAGCGGTGGAAATAAGCCGAGAGTTCGGTCCAAACTATCGCGAGTATATTAATATTTAAGAACATCCGATTCGTCCGGAACGTCAAAATATATCGCGTACCGTCCTTTTCTCTCGTTTGTTCTCAATTCTTCTTCTGTTATCTCGTTGTCTCGCTGTCTCCCAATTACTCGGTTGGCGCTCCCGATCCGGCGAAACTCCCCAAGCAATTAATTCGTTTTATAGAGGTTGTTGTTCGCGCTGCTCATGCAAATCCGAAGCTTCTCCCACGGCTTTGGACTTAACCCGTGGTTGAGCTTCGCTATTTTCTCCGAGACTAAAGTAGCCCATTCGATGCTCGTAAAACAACCTCGATGGTTTAATTTCGTTTCAGACAGCTGCTCTTTTTGTTACGGAAAAATTACCTTCGCGATACTCAACTCATTAACGCGGGAGAATGAAATTATAAATTCGAGATTTGTTATTGGGAAATTATCTTCGTGAAGAAGATTCAACGGAGTTTATTAATTTCTTTTGTTTTTAATATAATTATTCTAGAAATCATTTTAATTCGGCAATTTATTTGGACGTGTGACATTTTTTGGGAATTATTTATTTATTAAAATCAGGTGTTCTCTTAATGACCTTGTACAACTGAATATTAGTGGAAATGAGGTTTACCTTAAGTTAGTGAAGTATTTCCCTATCTGATATGATTATTGTATGAATTAGTTTTATTCCGAAATTTATTCGAACGAATTTCGCTTTTCTAGTATTATTTAGTTATTAATTGCAGATAATTTTCTTCATGACCTCGTTCAACTGAAAATTAGCATAAAACAGGTTCAACTTGAGTTATTTTCTACCGTCGAATTGATTCTTGTAGATATCACTGAGTCAGAAATTTATTCTAACGTATTTGGCATTTTTTTTAAATTATGATTTTATAAATTTTAGATATTTTCCTTCCCTCCTTCAAATGCAATGTAGTGTAAAGGTGGTTGTACTAAATATATAACGTATTTTCGTGTCTTATGTGATTATTTTAGTAATCACTTTCATCAAAAAATTAAAACCACCGTCCCGGTCGATATTCCCAATACAAAATCAAACCGTGCCACCGCGAATCTTTAAAAAATGTAGTCACAGCGATTTTGCATGAAAACGTTCTCGAGCTTTTTCGTATCACGATAGACGAGTAAATCAAAGCTCGCCAGGGGCCGAAGAAATGTGCTGGCTGCACATGCCATGCAACGGTGATGGCCAAAGGTTGAACGGGTTGGGCTTGAGCCCAAGATCGCCGAGTTCCCAAGGGTCCTGACCCGACGGTTCGGCCACCGGCCGGTGCGACTTTTATACGTGATGGATGAGACCCCACGCCACGTCGTCCACTCTACGCCGACAGCGCAATACCCGTTCCCTCGCGTTTCCGACTATCCCCGACCTGTACTACTTGTTTTCCCGGACATCCCGAAAGCTCCGGTCCCGAAAGACAACACGAACGCGAAAAAGTACACGCAACACGTGCCATTCTCCTCGTTCATGCTACGTGTTACTTTTCTCTTCGTGATATTGGCCATGTCAGGATTTTAAAAAGACTTGGAAGAACGAAATAAAAAATATGTTTCCAAAGAACGAAAAGTTGCGGATAAAGTATCGAGATTTTTACGACGACGTAACGAATAGACGGGGATGGATAAATCGTTGGAAAGTGTCGAGATGAAACGTAGGGACGATGGATGCTGAGGACTTAGAGGCTTTCGGGTATCTTAAAAGATCAAGATTTTTATTTTATTTTCATTTGGGTTATAGCAACGTCGACATTGATTCCCAAATATTACAAGTTTTTTATACTTTGATGTACTTCCGAAGGCCGAAAAAGATGTCATTAAAATGCTGCCATCTTTGCATAAGAAAAAAACCCGATACCTTATTGTTTTTACAGTCTTCAATGTAATCGTAATCATTTTAGAATTTCCATTCTTCAGTAAGCCTTATCGTCTTCCCATGGCTGCAATCGACGCTTCAGTAAAAAATCTAAAACCACATTCGTTCGAAAACTTGGGAAAGTCCCACAATAGAAGTCCAAAAGCCGCATCTAAAAAATGTGATTACACATTCCCAACAGTTTCGGCTAATCGGAAAAATTTAATTCTCGTCGCGAGTGAAAAGCATCCTCGTGAAAGTAAAAAAAAAAAAAATAAGAAGTTAACAGAGCTTGCGGACGATAGTTGCGGTGCGGAGCTTACAAAAGGGTCTCCGCGGTCTGAGGCAATGTTCGGAGGGTGGCTTATGGGACGTGCGGAGAAACGGTTGAAGCGTGGGAGGAGAACGGTTCGGATGAGCGTTGGGTACTGGAGAGGGTGGGGGTGGGGGTTTAAGAAGGAAGTCTTTCAATAAGCGAAGAAGAACGATATAGCGGAGAAGAGCGAGGAGTCGCTTCAATCGCGAGAGGAGCCGCTCGCGACGTCGTCTGCGACGCTTGCGAACCTCGCGGACCAAAGAGGGTTGGGTTTTGCTTTGTCACCGCAGCGTTCTCGCCCCTCACAACCCCACGGGCCGTTCCTCCACCTCCCCCGCGCCTCACATGTCGAACTTATGAAAATTAATAAGAAAAATTGGCCATAAATTCAGCGTAGTCTGGAAGGCCGAAGGCGCGCGCGCCTGGTTCGGGCAATAAAATTAGAATGATGAGATACCGGTTGGTTTTAGGTACGACGGTGGTACGCAGAGCGATCTCGGCGAAGAGCCGCGGTTCGGGGGGGGGGGGGGGGGTACACATCGCGCAAGGGTGGATGGGACGCGAAAGGAGATTCCGTTCCGCGAGTCTAGTCGCTTGTTGACGAAAGCAGGGAGGATGGCGATGATGGAAGGGGCTGGGAAGAACGTTTGTTACCTCACGGAATGCGACCAGCGTCTCTTTCCCCCCCAATCTGCTCTCGACTTACGAGTTAGCTGGCAAGATTACATCCCATGCTCCACGAGCTTATGTGAGAAGTTGGTGTCGCGACATCGTTCTCGTATCCGCGAGCTTTCTCGTCGTTATTAAATTCTAGGGGCCGAAATATACGCCAAATTCGTTGACTTACATCGTCGTTCTTCGACGCGAGACGTCTCCGCGGTGTGCCATGGTCAATGGGATTGCAGCTTCCGGGCCGTGCTTCGTGGGTTCGTGATATTTATGACGCGAAAGCTCGATCGTTCGTCGAATTCGCGATCGTCGT
The DNA here is from genome assembly GCA_963971145.1 of Sussaba pulchella. Classification (NCBI taxonomy): domain Eukaryota; kingdom Metazoa; phylum Arthropoda; class Insecta; order Hymenoptera; family Ichneumonidae; genus Sussaba; species Sussaba pulchella. Next base: position 1,661,211 of record OZ020166.1, read on the forward strand.
AAATTCTTCAATGGAATTTAATGGATAGGAGTGGAGTGTAACGAGTGTTTTGAATTTTTTTAAACCTCGAGATTACATCGGGAAAGATATATTTTATTATGTTCTATTTTATACAAGTAATCGTCCTCTAACAATCGAACGAAGCACGAATGGAAATAGATTTCCATCGGAGAGCCCAAGTCAAATATATACAGTAGATATATTAAACTCGAGTAAGGCTGATTTCCGTTAACAGCGCGTATTATTATCGACCATATTTAATATTTATATCCTGAAAATTGGCTCGCTCGAACATCCGGCTATTTGTGAACCTCGCCAGGATAATTCGAAGTCGCAGACGGAAATGAGAGAAACGTGGAAATTGTTCGGGATTCTTTGGAGGAATGCGCACACAAGGGTCTCGTTTGACGGCAGGATCCGCAATTAATGATTAATACGCGATGAGAAAGCTGTATTTTCGAGAAGGGGTGAAAGGGTTGAGAAAGGAGTGGTACATGGAACACGGCGATGTAATAATAATAACCACTAGCTGCGATGGTATGGAAATAATGAGGTGAGGTATTTTGACAAGTGGGGTTGAAAAGATTTAACCTGGGAGGTTTAAATGGGAAGTAGATGTACATTTTATTATGTACGTGGAACGGTATCGCCTTCTCCTCTCGTTTGCCGGACGGTAAGCTTTCACTCTTTGCTCATTTCCGGGAATTTGAGATTTTGAAGTTGGAGATTTTCTGCCTTGGTACGGGGTTGAAAAAGAGAGGGAGAGCGGGAAAAAGCGTGGCTTTTTCGTGACCGTAAACTTCTTCGAACATTTCAATTCGCCCATATCTCAACATTACGTTTATGGGAGCTGGTGTTTCGACGAATTTCAGATTTGACCGGAAAAATTACAGAAAGCACTATCACCACTTCCTAACAGTTCTGGATGGTCTTTATAAGTCGAATTATACGAATATAAACATGTTGGAGCGGTTCTTAGTTGGGTCATTTTCGAATCTCGATTGCGTTTAGGTCTCACTCGATTTTTCAAAGAAGATAATCTTGTTTCAATCCTTCTAGTTACATTTTACTGGGCGCTGTTTTGAGGTCGATTTGACTGTTTTTCCATTTAAAATACATTCGATCTTTTTATAATTCTCCGATAGTTATATTAGTAACATGACTAATTATTCCGAGAAAATCCAATACCGCATGGAATTAACGGGTGTGCGCTCTACTTTCACGAAAACCAATATGTATGCGTATATGGGTCATCTCATGCTACGTTTGCACCCTTTCCCTGGAAATTATTATTAAATTCATTCAAATAATTCCGAAATAACCAGAAAATCGAAGAGTTCCAGCGACCTAAATTGATTCTGCTTGTTTACGAAGATGTTTAAGTTCCTTATGTATTACGTAGGGTATTTTACGTCAATTATGGGGAATGGGGTCGAGGAACCTGCAGATATCATAGTTCTGATTTGAGACCTGGCCGCAATTAAAATTCAAAAAAGATTAAAATACGAACCACCCGAATATAAATGTAAAGTCCAAAAAAATGGTATTAAATAATAGTAATGACGTCTACATTTTTTTTCTCTAAAATCCGAAATACGTCAAAGTGACGTGTTCCGTTTAGCTATGCTAAGGGTGGCTCGGTACGTCGAGGAGTCTCATCGTTCTTCAAATGCTGATCTTCATGATGTTAATCAGTCTTCTGAGTAGGTAAGATTGTTCGAATCTATATGCCACTGCAGAGATTTGCAATGGTTCTCATTATGTTTCCACGAGGAGGACGCACTTAGGACAGTTCGGAGCATGTCGTGCAGCGACAATGGGTGATCAGGTTCGTTCATGGTTATTGTACGTGTTGTTTACGCTTCATCGTTGATATTGGCTTGGGTTCCTTTGTTCATCGAGCTGGTTAAAGTGTCGCGTCGGAGGCAATGACAAAGAGGCAACTTACATATTGAATGCATTCCTGATTGACTTGCAATAAATAAATTCTGTGTTTTTTCATTTTTCACCTGTGATTCAGCTAAGTCGAAATAAAATTGTAGAAACATTTCCAATCGTTTTTTTTCATTTGTTATTGTTATTTAAAAATCGCAGGGAATGATTTTCTCTGCGAAACTATATCTCTTTCAGGTTGACTTTACATTAAAAGATGCCATTTTCTGATTATCAAAACCAAATTTAAATTCCTTCAAGTGTACGATATAAGAATAAAATGTAAGAGTTTTTTTTCGGCTCAATCAATTCATTGATTTCTTTGTATTTTCAACGAAAGAACGCAGTTGCCCGAAATACCATAATTCGTTCAGAGAATATCCATTCTTCCCCCAACGTCCTAAAAATATCTCAACCTTCAATTTTCGCATTAAAAAACATAGATTAAAAGCAAACAACGGATCAGCGAAAGCGATAGAATCCATAACCGGGATTATTCCAATTTTCCATCAGGCTTACTTCCGAATTTCATTCTAATTCGTCATAACGAGGGAATAAAACGTTTCGTCACGTAGAAATTAAGAAAAAAAAAAAACAATTTAAAAAAAATAACACGGTATACGGGGATTTCGAGAGCGAGAGTTTGAGCATTGAGTGGTGACGGTAAAGGGATCGCGGGTCGCGATCTCTAATAACGAATTCGTTTGCAGTGAACGTCGGTGCATATAATGATTATTCAAATTCGTGGAAAGTGGAGTGCGCGGGTGGGGTAGTGGCGTCGGGATGTGGAGTAGGGCCTGCTCGAGGAACTCTCTGCGACCTCTCACCCTGTCCAAGTGGCTATATCTATCCGTTCGTCGAGGTTCCACGATCTGCGGTGTGTGATCCGGGCCATTAGCCAAAGCCTCCTTTTGTCCCCGTCTCTCTCTTTAACTCCCCCGTGCTCTCTCGCTCTCACTCTCTCTCTCTTTTTCGTCTCCGCGGCGAAAAGCGCAATCCCGCGAGCGAGCGAGAACGCGAACTGAGAGACAAAGTGAAGATTGGAGAATGCGCGGCCTGTTTGTGGGATGCTTTTTGCACGAACAAACGACTCAGGTCCTACTAACTCCAACGCTTGAATCCGCGGCACGTGCGTTTTCACGAAGCCTCAACCTCTGGGCCTGCAGCCCAACCCCCGGCCCGCGCCTCTTCATCCCTCCCCACAGGCTGGCAAACGCTGACTCTGTTATTTCTTCGGGCCAATGAAAAATACACGAATAGGTATTTAGAAGAGAATCGTCGTATAAAAATTATCCGAAGACGACGACTTGCTTCTATATTTGGAGCGAATCCTGTCGCCATGTGGTATTTTTACAACCTTCTGAGGTATGGCGAAATGAAAAGAGAAAATAAGAGGAATTCGTTTGCGACAAATTAATTATTTTGAGGGAAAGATTATGGCCAAGATATGGCCAAAGAAAAAATGAGAAAATAAGAGGAATTCATTTCCGACGAATTAATCATTTCGAACACAAAATTATGGCACAAAATGATCTGATTGAAGGTATTTAGGCCGGCATTTTTTTTATCAACGTACTGCAAGTAAAAATAATTATTGTAACTCTCTGCCGTGGCATTCATTAATGCGAGGTTGGTCGTCGCAATTATTGGGCGAACGGGGGTAGCTAAAGGTGGTGGAGACTGTTCCGTACAAGCCGAGTCTCTCGCGAAAGCGATAGGTAGTCGCGTGATTCGCAAACATAATACGAGAACCAAAAGGTGGCAGCGGCTGTGTAATAGCCCGGTCGAGATAATGGTACGGTTTGATGTTGCGGGAGAGGGTGTAGAAGGGCTGGGGCTTGGGAACTCGCGGATACAGAACCCAACCGTGTAGTCGGCCTCATACCCGCCCCTGAGTGTTGTTGCGCGCTTGGGTAATAACGCGGCCCTATCAAACATTGATTAGGACCTTAAACCACGTGCAATCGAGCCAGCGGTGTGCGGCCCCGGAGAGTGCCTCCATTAGAAAGATTAACCGAATCGTGGAACTGTTTTTGAAATTCCGTTTTTCTCGCTATTTTCGTAGTCCGGAATCTACCGTCATTTTTGCACTTGGAGGAATATAAACGGTGGTTCGACAAAAGCGCAGATTTTTTTTTTTAAACTAAAACACGAAGAGTCGAAATCATTTTTAGGTTATTAAAATTATTTTTATTTTATCGTGTTCTTTATCGTGGCGTTTATGTATAAAACACAATATTCGGGAAGTAATGCCCTCCATGATTAAAATGATGTCCCAAACATGGAATGTACGTATCAAAATTTTGAATGACCAATGGTCGAATTGTTTCGACGAATTATTTTCGATCGAACGAACTGGACGATGACACAGGGGTGTTTTTGCGGTTTGGACCGGATCGGATTCTTGACATTTTTTAACCAAACGGCTTATTGTTGTCTAAGATGGCCGGTTATGATGATCGAAAAATCCATGCGCTGCGCGAAATGCATTTCTTGGAGAACGACCATTTTCGTAAGACCCTTCGATCACTTTTACACGTTGTTGAACTGCATATCGCTCCATGACCAAATTTGCCCAAGCAAGTGGATAACGTTTGTAAAAAAACAACAAAAAAAATCATAAGCATCCCTGAATTCATATCACTGTCAAATATTCATCCTTTATAAATTTGTGAACGAATCTCGAAATCACTAGCAGTACAATAATTATTAATTATTCAACAAACGAAAAATAAAATCTGATTATGTTCGAAACAATTATAATCGACCCACGACAAATAATTTTGTTCGACAAACATTCGATAACCTAAAACGCATAAAAATTATCTACAAATATCGAAGCGACGTCGCTACTCTTCTTCTCCCCATTAGGATCATTATAGAATCGCTCGTCAAATTTTTAATTTCCCATTGTACGAACGTTCTCGACGAGCCAGTGTTTCTTCCTCGAAATTATCAACCCCCGTACTCATCGTTCTCCACTGCGTTATCGCCGAAACAAGTGTCGCGAGTGATAACATCGTCGGGTAGTCGCGAACAGGTAACAAGACTCGCGAAAAGAAACGACGTCGTTCGGCGAATGTAACGTCGGTCGGGGAAGTTGCCTCGTTTCTACGACGCGCCGTGGGAAATAATGCGTGGCTGGTACGCCAAACCGGCTAGTGCTAGTGGCGGCGTCAGTGGCGGTGGTGCCGCTGCTGCTTCCGACAAAATTACAATTTGGGCATGTAATTCCGCAGCGGAGAAATGGGCTCCACATACCTCGGCGAAAGTGGGGGGGGGGGGGGGGGGAGAGGGCAAGGTGAAGCACGGAGCGACGAGGCCAGCCGTGGGCCGCCCCGGGGAGCCATAGCTGGATGGAAACCTGGAGGGACCAGGAAGTCACGGGAGAGCTAGGAAGGGTAGGATTTATCAACAGCTCGTTCCGCACTAACTAGACGTAGGGGTTTACGTGGGGAAACTCGAAAGATATTGCATCAGCGGGCTGATGATAGCGCGACGACGCTGTGCATTAAATTGCATCCGGTCGTTGGAGGAATTTAGACCCCGGTGATGGCGTTACAACCCACCCATCGGGCCACCCTTCTTACTCCACGCGTTTCACAAACTTTCGCGTAAACCCAATAATTCCTTTCTGCTTGATATATGTATAAATGTCCCACGTGTCTAATCTATCCTCTCATCCCTTCCACCAATTATCTGATCTTATTCCATTCGTCTTCTTCTGACCACGTGTTTAGGATTCCAGAATGAAGAGGTCGTTGCATGGCGAATGGCTGAAGGGTAATTGGTGACGTTTTTCCACGTGCCTGAATACGCGCATTAATTATCACGTCAGACGTTCACTCTATTTGAATTATCGCCAACATCATTATGGAACAACGATTGACAGCGACAATTTTTACAGAATAAAACGGCTGCCTAATTTTCAATAGTAGGATCACAGGCAGGAGGTCGTGGAACGATCCGATAACAGAGGGCCAAAATTAACGCCGGTTAAAAATTCTCGTGCTTTTTTTCTCCGCGTCGGGAAATGCAACCCGTTCGGGCTTTGATATTTCTCCATACAGCTTGCATCGAATGATTCACCGTTGAAAGAGAATACACTCCGACCACATGACAGCGAGCGGTATAAACCGTGTGATGCGCGCTGTTTGGCCGGAAATAAATGAGAGTATAGTGTATACCAACCAACTAGTAGGCATACCATGGCTCAATACTATCGGTTTCCGGGCATCGTTCAACAATCGATTTCCTTTTTTTTCTCCCTCTCTTTCTCTCTTGTTTTTCTTTTTTTTTTTTCATTCGTCACACTCGGTCGATTGGAGTCGCGGGTACTCGTAGATGTGTCGCAATCGGTTTGTCGCGTGTACGCGTTTGTACGGAGATTCGAGAGCGAGAAATATATATCCGACGTCTGAAGGGCCACTCCATGACACGTTGGGGTAAGAGCGTAGGAAGCTCGCTCGTGAGCCTACGGATGGAATGTTTATTTTTCCGTGCCTCGTCGGTTCTCACTAATTTGTATTTAAAGCTTTAACGGGCAAGGGCCGCGCTATGTGGGCCCGTCGAGCGACAATTTCACGCTTGACAGAAACCCCGAGCGTCACCTCGCAGAGATATAGATGGAAAAAGAGCGAGAGAGAGAGAGAGAGAAAAAAAATCGGTAGCAGTTCGGACGCTCGTCCCATTCCACCTCGACAGTTCGCGCCGTTGGTCTGCCCCTATCGTGCCTTTTCCACTCGCATCAACGTCATTGCTTCGACGTTCGCGGTACGTACGTCGTTATTTCTTTACTAGCACGTGGAACCTCTGCCAGAACCATTACAACCCACAAAACCCTCGCTTGACGCTTGTATCGTTGATAAAAAAAAGGGTTTTGCAACTTTAACATTAAGACTTAAGTCAATTCATTATTCGTTTCCTTTTTAAGTAGAAAATCTTTCCGATAAAGTAATTACGATTCAATGGGTATACAATTTTTTATTCTCAAACGCTTTCAAATAGCAGCTGAAAAACATTTCTTCACGTGATTAAAAAGTAATTCCATTTTGTTTTGTATTTTTTACCTTAAATTGAAACCTACGTAATTCATGTCCGAGCTAAGCAGAAGCCTCGAAGTACATTCTCGACTTTGGGTAAGACTGGTCGTCCCTTCGCGATCGTTCACGCGTTTCCTCCCTCTTACTTTTTCGTTCGCGTATCCGTATTACGTCACTTTGTTTCTCGTCTTGCCGTGGCCCTACGGCTACGCCCGACACCTCACGGCTACGCTCGGGCCAGAATGCAATTTTAATCTCGAATTCCGAGAAAATTACCTCCCCGTCGGAGCTCCTTAAGCGGCTACTAGGCGAGATTGGCCTGCTGCGAGCTGTCGGACCGGTTGATGTATACGGTTCCGGGGTATTCAACTTTTCGCCCGTGAAACACCTTACCTTCCGCCTACCTCGATCTCGTCCCTTTTCTTTACTTTTGCCCTCTAGGTTTTGCACCACGGCTCGAGTCTCCCGTCGTAGTTCCTTCACCTGTCGCTCCATCCGTGAAAACTCGGCGGTACCGCAAAACCATCCGGAATCCGAGCACGGCTTGTTCGCTCGCTCCAGTCGCTCGTTGACTCAAACCCCCCCCTCGTTGTCCACCCTCGACCTTCTTTGCCTTGCCACCGAATGGGATGAATCTTCATCCGGTTGGTTAAGTTCGTACGTGGCCTTACCTCGTTCTTTCTTTTTCTCTTTTTTTTTTTTTTTGGCGCGAGCTCTCGATCTCAATGGAAGTGCAATTTACGAATACGATTGTTTCGCTAAGGATAACGTGGCGAGAATTACTTTTCGGCCCGAAATGTCGGGTACGTATATTTATTGAAATTACTGCTGGCGATTTTTCTCGTTCTGGAAGAATCGACATTAATTGAGTGACCGAAGAACAAAATTGTATTACTAAAAATTGATGATTTCGAGCGATGAATTATTGGAAATAATAATGAATTAAATAATAATGGTAATAATGGTAATGGTAATAATAATTGGCATGAATAATTCCAACGAAACTTATTTGTACCCATGCAGTTCAAAGTACTTAGTCAGAGATAAAAACTCAGAGAGAAACAGTATAAAAATCTATCATTGTTGAATTTATATATTTAATTATCTTCAATTATTTTCAACTGTTTAATTATGTAGCGAAGATAAGCAAACAAACGCCGGCAATTGTCCTTGTTTCAAGCTGAAGCGACGTAACTTACCTTGGAAATTCGCCTTCCGATCACAATTTTCTCGAAATCGTGATTCAAGTCTAAGGTAAATAAAGTTGCAAAATAATTGATTCACAGTCCGTCAGAGTCAACGATAATTGCATGTTCTTTTTTTATTGATATACAAGATATACATCGCGGGGGTTAGCATCAGCGCCATTCCTACGCTTTCGTGGGTACACGGTACCGAAGATTCATTAGCTCTCTCTCACAGACACACGCTCGAATCAATCTTTCGCAGCTTCCGACGCACAGCAGTGAAATACAATAAGTTTTTTTTTCTTCTTCTCTCTCTTTTATTTTCGCAATTTAGTCATCGTGTATTTCGGCTAGTAACTCGTCACGCAATCGACACGTAACGAATATTAATCAAACGGGTCAGTAAAATTTGCGAACCACTCATTCATTCACTTTTGCAGGAAAAAATAAAATATGTACTGTTTTTTTTTTGTTTTTATTTTTTTTTTTAGGGTCGAGGGGGCGGCGTCTGGATCAGCATCGAGAGGAGTGATTCGATCTCGTCGATCGATATTAGCATATCGTTTTGTCCGCTTGACATATTCCTTCCGGTTTGGCGAGAAATAATTTTCCATTGGCGCAGGCACAAAGCTGATATATACTCGATTCTCTCTGACCGGAACTCGACGATCTTCCGTTGCGTTGGGTCTGTTGTTGCTGCGATTGTTGCTGCTGTTGATCCCTCGCGTTGCGATGCTGATCCAGATGTGTCGCACTTTTCAGACCCTCGAGGAAGACTGATTTGGAATCCAATCGTATTGCGCCCTCGATGCTTTGAAGCGTCAAATCGCCGAGCGACGAGGCTGATATCTCGCCGGCTCTTGATTCTATCACCACTCGCTCCGGTGCTTTGATTTCCAGGGATCGCGTGGCCGATTCTAATCTGCGAACAGAGCCACGATCGATGATGAACGATTACCTTGTATTTTATTGAGAATGAAAAGGATTTATATATTTTAAGCAATCGATTTGAATTATTAATTTGAGAGTTTGAGCAGTAGATTTCGTATTTTTTAACCAGACTCTCGGAATAAATAGTTTGGTTTATTTTAGAAACGTATGTGGAATGATGAATATGTAATTATTGTGATATTTGGTTTGGCCGATTAATTTATTATTTTTTGATGAAGCTTTGACAATGTCGATCTAATTATTTTTTTAGCTACATTCTTGAGACTTCCATATTCGAATCTTGGTTCGAGTTCCTACATCACAGATATTTTTGGACACCAAATAGATTTTTCTTTTGGAAATATTTCACATCGGCTATACTTTGCTCAATCATCCTCCAATTGACAGAACAAAAACACAATTAACGATTTAAAAAAAAAATCGTTAGATCGAAAAAGAATTAGATCGACATCGCCAAAGCCTCCTACGAAAATAATGAGTATATAAAATCCTCAATAATATTCCTAGCAACATCCCCAGCGATAATAATTATAATTTCTCAGAGTTCTGAAAGAAAAAAATATCACTTCCGCCAAAAAATGTATTATTTAAAAAACAGCAGCCATTCTCCCCTCTCACAAATACAAATAATCGATCGTACAACGTTTTTTTATACACCCCCACCAATCAAACGAAGCAAGACGAGCTTCTCCCCGCGCAATGTCAGCGCAATGAGAGGCCGCACACGCAACGCAACGTCTCTGAATATCAAAGGAAAATCCGGCGTAGCGAGTTTCGAGTGTCCGAAGTTTCTCCCGGGTAATCCTTTTTTCGGGTGGAAAGGAATCCGAGAGTCATTTCAAATGGGGTGGCGGTGGGTCGCGTGGGAGGAAGCGGGTCAGAACAGAAGAGTAGTGTGGCCGCGTGGTCGAAACCGGATACAACGCGGGGGTGGTTTCATCCTCCGCTCTTTCGCCCAACGGTTATACGGCCACGCAAGGTACGAGGGGGGGGGGGGGGGGTGAGTATAGGAGAAGGGGAAGAAAAAGGGAGAGATTGTATTGGTTGTCCATTGGTGGGAGAGAAGTCGTTCCGTAAAGATTCCCCGGGGTTGGGGCTGCGAGAGCGGTCCGCAATAATCGATTCTCTCGTTCGGTAAGAAGGACAAGATTCTCGGCGGTGCTCACCTAGCTGCGCCCGTTGGTTGCTGTACGACTGAACCTGATATACGTAAAGCTAAGAATGAGCTCGAGGAAGGGCGCAAGAGTGGCTGTACGGATCGGGTATAAGTCGGGGTTTGGAGGGGGTGGAGGCGGCGGATATTTGGTGGGTAGGAAAAGGTCGAATGGAGAGATAGATACGTATATGGGGCGAAATTTCTCAATTCACCGAACTGAAACTTTTAGATTTTTTAGACCCCTCCTTCCCCTCCTCTTCCCCCACCGTATTATTTTTATCAAGAGGTAACTGCTATTTGCACCCTTTTTATTTGGATGACATTTTTTTTCCTGATACTCTATTGAAATTGAAGAACTTTTTTCATAAAATTGGAGCGGGCAGCGGGTTCCTTATATTTTTATTTATTTTTTTGAAAGTTTGCAAAAATTCGAGTTTTTCCGAAATTTGAATGTATGATAATGGTTTTCTATCTGGAAAAAGAAAAGAAAAATTAAATCTATTTTGCAAAAAATTGATATTCCGATTATTTCGATAGAAAATCGATAGGAAATAGGAGTTAACTCCTGATGATAGCAACAATTAATTCATACGCAAAAATCGATTTTCTATCGAAATAATGAAAATATCGATTTTTTTGCACGAGAGATTTCATTTTCCTTTTCTTTTTTCAGATGGGAAACCATTATCATATATTCAAATTTCGGAAAAACTCGAATTTTTGCAAAATTTCAAAAAATAAAACAAAAATATTAGGAAACCGCTGCCCACTCCAATTTTATGAAAAAAGTTCTTCAATTTCAATAGAGTAACCGGGAAAAAAATGTCATCCAAATAAAAAGGGGACAAATAGCAGTTACCTCTTGATAAAAATAATATCGCGGGGGAAGGGGAGGGGGAGGAGGGGTCTACAAAATCTAAAAAAAAATTAGTAAGGTCGTAGGATCCAAATTATACTAAAAAAAAAAAATCATCGTCCAGATCGGGGGATAGGAAGGTTACAGTTCGGTGAATTGGGAAATTTTGCCCCATATATATATCTGTACGCGGAAGCACCGGCTGGTGTACCAAAGCTCCCTGCTGGAAGCTGGAAGAGTCTCGACTCCTGCTGGCTGCTGATGCACTTACTATCTCTTCCTAGGTTTTGCCGGTGTACGTACGGTGTCTACCTACTTCACCTACAACGCGCGCACACACACACACACAGATCCGTGTGTAAGCTCTCTCGCCTCGTGGATACAACTCGAAGCTTCCACCTTCAACCTGCTCAAACCCTCAACTACATCCATCGAGCCACACGGCATCGCCAACGGTATTTCATATCTGGCGCAAATCCAATCCTATGAATATAATTTTCCGCCCGAGCAAAGTTTTATTGTAATCGTAAATCCGTCTGTAAATTGCTCGACGCTATCAATAACCGCGTGGTAGCGGTAGTGATACCAGTTTTTCGCTCTTCTTACCGTACTGCTTCGTTCCCCGCGCCTCACCCGAGCCCGCGCATAACCGCGCTTCCGCTTCCGGCTTTCTCGGTCGAGCTGCATCGTCGGAGTGACGCGTCCGTGATGCGTCGCGGGTTGGCGGGTGATGCGGGGACGTGCGTACGCGGCGGGGGTTGCGATCGCGGGCGTGGATGTCGCGGGAGAGCCGACGAGGGAATCACGGGGGAATGGATGGACGTTACGAGACATTCGTTGTAGGGAAGTGGAAGGAATCGAGGTGGATACAGGATCGACGAGGGAATTATTTAGAACGAATGGATGAAGGGAGGGGGGGGGGGGTTAAGGTTAATTCGATATATAAAAAGCATATTTTTGATAATTTTTTTTGACGACACAGTAGATGTACATTTATTTCTATAATGACTACTCAATAACGAAACATTTGAAGTTTATCGCGGTGCCCATCACTCATCACCCACCCACACATGGGTGCTAACTCATCACTGGATCATCTGAGACCAAAAAACTAAAATGATTTTATTAGGTGATAAGTTTCTGCAGGTAATGACGTCGAGTTTTTATTTTTTTAAATTTTATCTTATTTTAAAATGGCAACATTATCAATTATATTGATGATAAATCAGTATTTTGACTTATAAGTGCTGTAAAAAATTGGAAAATCAATAAAAAAAAAAATACTCGACGTCATTACCTGCAGAAACTTATCACCTAATGAAATAATTTGGTTTCTTCAAATATTACGTTATTGAGTAGTTATTGTAGAAATAAATGTATATTATCTGTGACGTCAGAAAAAAATTATCAAAAGTATGCTTTTTTTATATCGAATTAACCTTAACTCCCCCTGAAAACGTATAGATCGAGGGCTAATGTATTACGAGGGATGATTATGATTCGCTCGTTGATCAGATTCGCGTTGGTCATCGACGCGAATAACGACAGAACTTTATCACTGCGAATTGTATCAACGGCCCATGCTGTAGTCTTCTCGTTCGTCTTGCCTTCGATATTTCGGAAGCGAATTAATTCGTTTAGTCGGCTTGTTTCGTTTTTGTATTCGTTCGATCGATCGGTTATTACACTTCGGTGAAGCGTGCATGGAAAATTTGGGTCAGCGTAGATTAAATCGGTGAGCTTGTGATAATTACCTGAGAGGATGACCGGACTCGGCGCGAACCAGAGGCGTCTGGACACTGCCCCGGAATACAGCCCCTCCGACTCCGGTAACCCTCAGCATTTCCGCACCCACGACGACTTGCTCTCGATCCGCGGAAAATAGTACCCCTCCGCGGGGATCGGTTATACGAAAGCCTCGTGAAACGCAGTCCAAACGATCCTCTCCTGAAATTCAGACGAAGGATTCCGAATGTGAAACAGTCTTCTTTTTGTTGTTGTTGTGTACGACTTCTACCGCTATCGGATGACGCACTAGTCGAATAATAAATGGCAGGGGACACCTTAATGTTCAAGTTTATTTTAAACTTTTAATCGGTCCCATAGAATGTTCAAATCAATCCTTTCTCAAACCTGAATTCAGTGCCTACGTTTTTAAATCTTACAGAATTTTGATTTTATACACATTGTTTTTTTGTTTTCTTTTTTGTTGACTTCCGGTGGGGGAAAAAGACAGAAGAGTGATATTTGATAACGAAATTACCGAGAGTTAGCCTCGCGAGTAGTCGACCATCCCGGGCCCGAGCGGAAGCCGTGAAGTTGCTCCAGGACTCGAGGACGAGATTTCGGCCTCTTCGCGAACTCACGCTCGATGCTATCAACGCGTCCAGAATCGCCGCTTGACCGCTGAGTTCGACACCTCCCGGAACGACTTTGAGTGATCCGATTCCTTCCTGGAAAATATATATAACGACGTATAAAATCAACATCCAAATAAACAAGTCGAGATTAATATTATTTTCAATTATCTTTGACCGATCTTAGAAGCCCGGAAAGTTTAATTCAGGCGAATTATTTCGTAGGTTAAAAAAAAACAGTGGATAATTTCGAAAATTATCCTGGACATAATTATTATTTCTTGTTATCTTTAATCGATCTCAGAAGCCCGGGAAATTCGGGTCAGACGAATTATTTCGTAGCTGAAAGAAGAACGATATTAATAATTTCGAAAATAAAATTTCGTCGATTTTCTATCAATAGCTTTGCTATTTTTTATTATGGAAATTAAGAATAACAGCCATATCGATTAACTCTTCCGCGATATCCACACAATGACACGAAAATTTCACAAAGCGGACGAGAGAGAGCGAGAGAGAGAGAGAGAGAGATAGAGGCGAACATAAGATTTAGGCAGAGGTTGGGTATATAGGTTTGTGTGTGGCCTACGCGCGGGTTTATTGGTTTCCGATGATTGGCCACTCGATCGGAAGCAATTGCCACACCACGCACGACTGGTATACCTTTATACGTGTACACAGCGAGCACAGTGTCCTTACTTGGCAACGATACCGTTGCCGATATACACCGAGGCTTACATTATAATGGGACTAAGAGCGCACGATGCTATGTGTGTCCATAAGGTAGATCGTTGGAGATGCCTGGAGGTCGGAGCTGGGCTCTTCGCCAGGAAAATTGTTCTCCAAAGTCCAAACAGTGTGTATGTGTGCGTTATCGTGGTGGAACCTCTCTAAGGTCGGACTTCTCTCTCTCTATCTCTCTCTTTCCGATCGGCGATCGCCTTCGTGGTTGCGGTTTCAGAATGTCCTACAGTAGTTATGCTCTTATACTCCAGACCACCAGACCGTCGATTAGCCAAATTGTTCAGAAAATAATACGATATCTCGCTCCTGCCTCTATTATTTTTCTTTTTTTTCTTCAACCCTCCATTATAAGACCCTATACGAAGGACCAAACAACTCGGCCATTCGACCCGTGAGGAGGATTTGCCTTAATGATCTCATTTCCTCGTGACCGCGAAGTATCCGTTTTTCCCGATTTATTTAAGGCGAATTCATAATGAAATTTTAATACCCTTACAGCTGTAATACTTCAATTAAAATGAATTGAATTAATAATTCTCCTCTGAAACGTAATTCTGAAAAACAAGCTCGCAATAATTATCGTATGTTCGAGCTACAGTCAAAACAAAACGCCTAACAGAAATATATATATATATATATATTTCAAAAGAACCGCGACCGATGCTGTAATTTCCTGTCCGGGTCTCAATTAAGCTAATTTCCGTTCCAACGTACATAATTTAACAATTAAAATCTCTATCATGACCATCGTCATCAGTTTCGTCAATAATAATGTCAAAACATTCCGCAACTCCCGTTCAATTTTCTCGGTATCCCGAAATCTCGAATAACGGTCAATTAGCGACAAGGTGTCGCGTCACGAGCTCGTGCTAATGTTTTGGCTACTCTCCCGATCGGGGGCGCATACTCGGCTTACTCGCCAACAGAAGTTAGCCGACTAGTCCGTCCACCCGGAGATAATTATATGGGTTAAATTAGTGTCTGCCACTGCTTGACCCTCTGTTGCCGTATCAACGATTGTGCACAGAGTACGTACACAAACGCGAGACTCGCGGTGCAACGTTCGGTCGGGCTCTCATTACTCAATCCCGCAAATTCCAAGCATCAAATGAGGCTCAACGTTGGGTAAAGTTTCAATGCGATCGGTTTATACGAAAGAAACGAAAGAATGAAAGAGCTTCGGAGGGAAAAGATTACGCAACAAGAAGCCAAGAAAATGGAATAGCCACGTCTTACGTCCGGCTGTTTTTATATCTTTGTATACTGAAAAAAAAAAAATATGAAGGAATAGAAGGAAAAAAAGAATGGTCGAGCTGACGCAGCGTTTTACTCTCGGCCAAGTCATTCTTCCGACGAATCAGCCACCGCCACTACCGCAAAAACCTTTATTTATAATAATATATTTCACATTTTCTAATGGAAGCAATTCCATAAACGCCAAGGTTCTCGGGAGTAAGCTTGGGCACGGCCCGAGGGCATCATTAATGCAACCAGTCGACGTATATATATATGTATAGCCAACGAATTGTCCCGGCTCGCGTCGTTCCCACTATCTACTATAATATTCCGTGCCTTATTCGTCTCCGTTCCTTCGCATTTTATCCGCAATACCGTCACGAGACACTCCTTCTTCCATCCCATCAACCGCGTACCCTTAATATTGTACCTCACCGCACATACCCCCGTGCGCATACCTATTGCCTTATCTGCGCCTATTCGTCACACGCTCGTCGTGCAATTTCACCCTTTATTTCTGTTCTAATTAATCTACGTTCCACGAACAATCGAACTCCATCAAATAATCAATCTTCCACATTTTTTTGCGACGTATCATTTTTCGGGATTGCGAAAAAGTTTCTTGACTCCTTGTTTTTTTTCAAGTTTCTAACTTTTTGTTTTCGTTTTAATTAGCGAAACGATTGTGATGAGATAAATGTGACTAATAAATCATTGGAATCTATCGATAGACACGTAATTATTCATCGAATTCATAAACTACGGTCCAATTGTTGAAACTGGTTATGTAAATCAAATTTCCGATGCCCCGAGTAATTTTACAATAATCAAATATAATTAACCGGCTTGTCACCATAAATTCGCCATAGAATTTAAATTTGCTTATGTAGATACCGATAAAACCGCGTGTCTAGTACACGTTCGGTCCACAGGAGGACAAGTAGCTGGAAGTAGTTTGACGCGTGTGTATATGCTCATGATAGCGGCCGACTATGGTAGCATGGAAAAGGGCGAAGAGGAACGGGACGAAGGATAGCTCGTTCGTGTACGTTTATACACGTTATACGCTCAAAATTCATGGCACCGAGGTAGGGGTGCTATATTGCACTTGCACTTCGTGGCTCGGTGGTATAATGGATATCCTTTAGTCCAGGGTGCAGAAGGGTAGCTGGTTGGAAAATATGTATATATATATATATGCAAAGCTATATGCGGCCGTAGCAGCAGGTAGATCTATATAAATACGTGGGGCGGGTGGTATAAGGGCCAGGCCAGTGAATAGGTATTACGTAGGCGCGCGAAACTCCCTCCCTTTGCTGTTGCATCTCACTAGCAGCTATCCCTGTAGCATGGTCATCCATGGTTGACCCTTTACTGCCAATATACGATACTGCCCGGTAACCGCATCTTCGGTTATTTCGTATCCGCAACCCTTCTTCCGTCTCTCGCAAAACTGTCACCCTTTCGTCCACCGAATCTAATATTTCACGAGGTACTGGAAGCTCGAATTAACCCTTCACCATCGTTAATCATTCCGTAAGTCGGTATTATGGGGCCTAACGAAGCTCAGCAACGTTCGACGGTTTTAGAACGAGACTTTTCGGCAGCCATTCGACGCCGTTCGAGATTTGTATGGATTGTCGTACGTCGGGGCCAAGTTCGGGCCGACGGGGATGGTTGACGCGGGGTCGAGGGCGGACTCGCGGAAACGAGAATAGGATTCTCGGTGGGACCGGATGAGATAGCTTCGCGCTGCTCCCGCGTTGCACGTCGAGGGTTGGAAATTCACGGAGAAAAATAAGCGGCAGAGAGAGCTTACATTTCCCACGGGATATTTCGAGATAGGGAACGTTTCCTTCGCTACCCCGACTTCTCACTTACGCATTGATACTCAATTTCCCGAGAATTTTTTGGAAGTTACAATGTTAAACCTCATTGAACAAGATCGGTCTTGCGTTTTTCAATCTTGAATTTTATCTTGTTTCATTTTATTTTTGTATTTGAAATTCGATGATCGACTTTGAGTATCGATTACGGAAAAGCGTGTGGAGAGGATGGGAAAGATGTTGAAAAATTTGATGGTTTTTGGTCCGAATTGTCAGAGTTGCGATTGGAGAAAATTGGGTCGATGTTTGAATGATTAATGGAGAGTCTAAAGCTTTACTATTTAAAGATGATAAAGGTTATCGTTTAATACGTTGGAGAGAAAGGTTGATCTTCGACCTTTTTCGTAAAAGGGCAGTTCACCGTAAGACACATACGCGAATTGCCGGTCGATGGAAATAGACGTTCTCTAATTTCGTACACGACCTCGCGACCTGGAAGCTTCACCTTCCTCCCAACGATCGCCGTACTTGATTCTCCTGACCTGGTTAACGCTTGCGGATAGAAACGTCGCGGTAACCATAATTGTTTCCTAATTTTTCTTTTCAAATCGAGAGTTAATTCCTAGGGAGAAGAGTCGTTTTAATTTCTGGTTGAAATAGTTACAGAACGAATAAAAAATCTGTTGGAATTTACGATGGGATAAATTAGCCGTATGAGATTTTTAAGACGGAAATGAGGTTTATCTCAATATGATATTTTTAGTTTGGATCAATAAGCGTCTGTGTTTTACTTATGACAAGGCTTGAGGAATATCGCGTTCAGCTATTATTCGGTATGTAGACGTCACTCTGCGAGTCAATTATGATTAAAGAGGAGCATCGAACCGTAGCTCAAATTAATTATACGTATTTAAATGATTAAAAATGAACGTAACATATTTCTTATCGATTTATCGATGTGAATGCATTAACCGAGTTTCTTACTGTCTTCATAATGAAAAGGTCGGATAGTCCAAATTGATTTGTCAATATTTGCTCAATTTTAATACAATTTAATTAGATATTCTATGTCATTGGAATACGCAAGGACGGTTTTATCGCATCGACTCTTTCGTTCTTAAATAAACAAAAATAAAAATTCTACACGATTTTTACGATTTTTAAACATGTCCAGAAAATTCTTGGCTTATACAGCTTTCGATGTCTTAGGTTATTTCAACAAACGTTTCATTACGACTGTAGTTTTTTGCCATCAAATTTCTGGGGTATTGTGTATGAGTCCATCAAAATTTATGTATCTTACGCCCGTTGATAATAGCTGGAACGTTGATTCTTACGAATTTCGAATAAATAAGATCTGGTATAGGAATTACTTTGAACGAACTCTAAGCGTCGAGATTTGCTCATTGGCTTCTCATTATTTTCTACCTCTCACGATTCTATGACGAAGGTATAAGACGAGAGGTTTTAGAAGTGGTAAAACCAAGGTACAAGAAAACTTTGTAAAAGCTGGAAAATAATGAGGCGCTGCTGAAACATTCTCTGAAAGCCTCCTTTTAGATTTGAACATTCGTAAATTTGACAATAATATCTTCATAACAAATACTTCTCGAAGTATTCATCATCAGCAGGAAGAAATCAACCTAATCGATTCCATGAATAAAAACGTAGAGGGCGCTATTATTACATCGTTCTCGACGAAATGTCGTGGACGAAATTTAATATCAAGTTTAAACGATTTTCGTGCGATAATCGTGGATGAAAAGGAGAACGGAAAATCCTTAAGAAGTTGACGATTATTCGTTTTTTTTAACGCTTCGACAAATGTATAAATTATATCTAGACGTATTTACATAACTAGTTGTATCATACTATGGTGTAAATCTGTACAAGGGTTATGCTAATCACGATCCAATGCTATAATGCATTATTTTATATTTCGCGCATGTTGTAATAGCAGAGAAGAACACAGAACAGCCTTACGAGACCTTGAAAATGTTGAAATTAGCGTCGTAGTACCGATAGGTGAAAAATAACGTTCACGGGAGTAATTCTTTGATGAGTAAGTGAGGGCCGCGATGGATGAAACGAGGTGGATGAATTACATCGCGGCTTTGGCAATTACGCGAATTATATTAAGCATCGCCGCTTTCTCTCTGTCGGTCTCGGTGGCCCGTTCTCGAAGAGCAGCAGCAGCAGAGGCAGCAGTAGCAGCAGCAGACTCACGTTGAGCTTGCGGGCTTGCCGTTCCTTCAGCTCCATTCCGTACCTTCCCTCCTGGCGCATACATGAGAACGGGAGCGAGCTTGACGGCCGGGCCTGTTATTCGGCGCGGTAACTCGGGCGAAACTAATTTTAAGCCACAAGACAGAAGTCGGCTTTAATAGCTGTCGAAAAGTTACCAGTCTTTCCCTCTTGTCTCGCAGCCTGCTGCGCCTACCCAAACCTCCACCTGGCTTGGATTATTTCTGTCCTCCAATCGCTTTCGCTCTCTTTTTCGCGTGTTATTCGTTCAAGAGATTCCGGAATATTTTTACGTGAAATCATTCTCGATGCTTCATCGAATGGCAATTATTGTCGTTTTTTCTGCTGATCGGTGTCTGATAAATTAGCTATTTCTCCGTCAGGAATAAATCATTATTTTATTACGTTGCTGCAATTACAAGCTACTCGTGTGATTCGTGGAGAAAATTGTTTTTAACGTTCTCAACGATGGGCATATATAGACTATATATAAAGTATACATGCTCAATCGCATACACAGTTGATACATCAACTGTACATTATTTTTTTACTTAGGACGTATAACGCGCATAGTCGGGTACGCAATGCGACGGCGGTTAGGAAGAATGTCGGGCAATGAGGAGGGATATGAGCTATGCACATGTACTTACGGAACTGAATTCCATGACTTTGAGAAGCCAGAGTGTGAGAGCGAGGTTTAGTATGACCATAACCATGAGACCCAGCACGAGGGAGTAGAGACATCGCTTTCTCCACCCGTACAGCCCGAGTCTGAAACCGTTGCAAGTGTGCCGTTGCTCGTCGTGCTGGGGTGTGCACGTTCTCGAGGACGTAGTCGGAGTTTGTCTCGTTCCGCCACCCCCGGTACTCCCGATACCACTTTGCGTCTGGCGGCTCATGCTGTTTGAATTTCCCGCCTCGTCCGAACAGCTTGCCTGTCCTCGCTGCATCCTGCAACACCAACCAGTCACGTCTATACTTTCGTCTCGTATTATTTTTTATATCTTCGGTTTAATTGCATTAATAATAAAAATAAACTTTAAGATATTTTTCAACCCTCCGTTGATGCTCTAACTCTGCTATTGACAACCCTTCTGTGATTTTTTATTTGAGAAATGGGGGATACACTGTCGATGCTTTTGGATAACGACAACCAGCCTTATCTATATTTCAATGTTTTACTGTTTTCAATATCTTCGGTTTAATTGCACTTCACCGTGATATTATGGGCACGCATAAACGAAGAAATAGCCCTCAATATATCTTTCAACCTTCTGTTAATGCTCTTATTTCTGTTATTGACAAAGCTTCTGTCGATTTTTATGAAAGAAATTAGGAATACACACTTCTGGATATATCTGTATAATTAAAATTCGAAAAATATGTAAATAGTTTTAGGAATACTTCATGGAAATAATTAAATTGAAGAAAATCGAGCAGTGGACTAAAATAGTTGTATCGGTACAGAACAAGCCCTTGAAATAAATAAAAATAGATAATAAAAATTAACGATTCGGGGCATCGACCGAAGAATCAAATGGTCGAACGGCGACGCCATAGTTTTAATATACACTCATGTAGCACGAAGTGATTACACCGTTGGAGCACGTACGGCGTAGCCGGTACAGCTACGGTGATGGTGCGAGGGTAAACTGGATAATGCATAGTGCTAACGAGAGACCCGGAGAAATGTGAACTCTTGATGACCACGGAGTCCCCGTGGAGTACAACAGCCTCTTCTTATTTGCAAATTAGCGTCCGAGTAATCAGTGTTAAGCCACCGCAAGGGTGGCCGCTGGGTTACGAAGTGGAGGAGAGTTGACGCGGCGGAGGCTCCGACTCGGCCTTCGCCGGGGAAAGGACACACGTACGTACAGTCGCGTACGCTCGACGAGTTTTCGTCTGAAAGTGTAAGGGAGAGAGAGACGGAGACACGGGACGGAGGAAGTGAATGATGCGGCGAGGGGGGATTGGAAGAGGGTAGGAAACGAGAAAGGGAGAACTTATGCAAAGCTACCCGCAAAATGCCTGACATAACTTTTCTCCTAATCCCTGGCCGTAGCCCGAAGGCCTCGAACCGACCGACCAACTCCGTTTTTCCACCCTTCCGCGCCCGCTCATCCTCGACTGTCTCTTTGCTTCCTCTTTCTCCGTCTCGTTCGGTCTCTTTTCCGTCTCCCTTTGCCGCCGTGGCTACCCCACGGGCTTCGCTGTGGTTCGTTTTATATTTTTGCCGTAGCCAACCGAGCTGAAATATTCAATGCACCCCATCCCTCGCGGGTAATTATGCCTTTCGCGGGGCATAAAGCTTCGGAGAGGAGAGAGAACGACGGTGGAAAGAGAACGAGAGAGAAGGAGTGAGAAAGTACGAGGCAATGGAGGGAGCGAACGAGGGAAAACGGAAGAAAAAGAAATATGTGGAAATTCCGAAATTAAAACCTCGAAGATAAACCTTCGGTAAATGCCCGACCGAAAAACCTCTCCGGCATCCTAGGATAACCTCGACTCTCGTGCAATGAAAATACAACACACGACTGAAGGATATCTTCAAAAGAAAGCTTACCTACTCGTTTTTTTTTTTTTCGTTGTTTTTTTTTTCAAAACAGTTGCGATTAACTTTTTTTATCCGCTGGAAAATTGCAACGGATATGCATATAACGTTGGACTTGTGTAGCGCTTCACTAATTCTATGTACGTGAATATGGGGTCCAGCGTGAGATCTAGGCATAAGCAAGACTGATAAAAGTGAAATTTTTTAATTATGGTGATGTTCTTGAAAAAAAAAGTTTGTGCACGAATTATTCTAATATTGGAGAACATATTTTCTATTTGATTTGCTCGAATAATTCATTGAAATAAATATTCTGGAGGATCTAATTACCAACGGTCATTATTTAACAAAATTATTGCAACTATATAAAAATCTGTTGATCAATTCGGATGATTCCATGGAGAAAGACTTTGTGTGCAAAGGAACAAAATAATGAGAGAGCAAGGTGCAACGTTCCCCTGTAATTTCGTTTTTACATTTCTCTGTTACCTCTCCAATTCACGTAATCCAAGATATCAATTATTTCCCAGTCCATTCGAAACCCAGCGAGAAATCCATCGATTCCTTGGATCTTCATTTTCTTTATGTCTTCTCCGACAAAAAGAAATAAAATCCGACAAAAAAAAAACGACGACAACAAAGCTTCTGCCATGTCAAAGCGGTAATAAAAGAAAATTGTTTCACGTTCGTTCGAGGCAAATCTGCTTTGGACGTGATAATGTGACGTTGACAGGTTGATGAATAATCAAGTACATACACAGGACTGGCGCTCGAGTGTCCGCGTTGCGGAAATTGTACAAGTAACGGCGAACCGCGGGTGCGCGCGGTGACGAGGGTGAGAAAGGGGTTAAATAACACGAGAAAGCTAGGCGGAGAAAATCCAGTTGAACGGCAGGTCGTCGTTTTCGAATTACCGAACTCGTTACCAACTCGTTTTCCACCGCGTCTGGCAACGTATCTTCAACCATACGGAAACCCGACTCGCGCAACGTGACTTCTCGTGGTGACGTTCGTGAAGGCCCGGACCCGAAAGACTCACGTTCAACCCTTACAGAATTCTCCATAGTTCTACCTTACCGGCTTTCATCAGAAAAAACGTGACAATAATGATCCTGATCATCGACTACCGTCCGAGCCAATCAACGAATCGTTTGCACAGCCCAAAATATTGTTTCTCTCCCTGATTGCATAAAAAAAAACAACCCCTAGTGTCAATAATTCAATAGACAAATAATTTCTCAATTAAATCCAATATTTGCAACCCTGACTGTAAATAATTCAATAAACTTCAAATATAATTTCATCGTTGAATCCAATGTTTACAACCCACAGTGCAAATAATTCAATTAACCTCGAACAAAATTTCATTTCCGAATCAAATATTTTCCGTTACATTTCTCAGTGCCAAGAAATGAGCGAACGGATGTCACAGGAACAAAGTTGAGCGAGCAGTGTGCGAAAACATCTATCAACCAAAAAACCAGGTGTAAGCGAATGGCGTAGGAACAAAAACAAGAAGCGAGCAGTGTTTACTTGAAAAAAAAAAAAACAAATTGAAAAATGTTGCAAGGGTTCATACGGGGCTGGCGGAGATTGCGAGGCAAAACCATGGCGACGGTGTCAATTGCGCCATGCCGTTGGGGTAGGCTTAGCTGCGCAGCAGCCAGTGTACCTCCAGACTGGTTCGTACCGTTGCACTAAATATTTCAAGGGGCTGCGGGGCTTCGATCCCCACCGGGACCTTGCCGAGAGACACGAGCCAACAGATTAGTGCCACTTGCGACCAGCGGCAGCAGCATCGCTCTGCCAAGCGAACACGCGACATCCGTATCCAACATTCAAACGTGTTCTCGATGTTATCCGCAGCCGCATCTTATGTCGAACATATTCAAATGCACATAACCGTCGTACGGGTCACACTGCGTAATTGCACGTGCAATCCCCGAGTCGTTGGATTTATTACCATTATTCGGTGGGCAATGAAAATTGTACTATCGAGTTTTAAATTCGTCCACTATTTCTTTTTCTATTCTCAAGTTGACGAAAACGTTATCATTTTAATTATAGGGTTCGTTGAATGGATACAATTTAAAGTTTGCACTGATTGCCATTAAGCTGTCGGATGAAAATAAAATTTTCATTGAAGATATTGTCACCACGGTGTGAAATGTCTCGCGTGATATATTCTCGATCGGTTCGTCGTATATTCGTTTTCAAACGGATCGAAAATATCGTCGCCATCGTACCGAAGTATTTTCGTAACAAAGTGATTCGCGAAATTATCGGGTGATTGAACCCCAAGAGCAGACGTAATTCAGTGACGTTTCATAATCACAATTAATACGAATTAACGGAGTATAATAATAACGATGATGATAATTTTTCGGGATAAAAAGACGTCGGTACGTTTATCGAATTATCCACAAGCCCGAGCGCACAGTGCAACTTTAATCGACGTCTGTGACGAAGATAATTGAGTAATTGTCATTGCACACGCGGTCCGTGGGAGCGTGGGACGGCGGGAAAGGTCCTCGTCAAATATATAACACTCGCGAACTCTGCTCACGTTCGCCAACCGCGGTAACATAAATTAACGTACAACCGTGCCATTATTTTTCATTCATTTCAACGTTTTTATACGAACGTGTACAAGCGCGCCCGACAGTCGGAGGTGAACGAGACGATGGTTCGGCATGAATTTTTATGGACGAGACCCAACAACAATTGTGATTAATGCTCTCTCGACCGTTCGCGGCGAGATGAAGAAAGAAAAAGAGCGGGTAAGAAATATCAAGAGATTCGTATGGTTTTTATGTGGCAGAAGTGTGGTGGAGGCGTAAGGAGGGCTAGAGGCTGCTGCGATGGGAGTTGTTGGTACGTGAAAAAGATACGGGAAGGTAAAAAGTTGTAAGACCGTGGCCTGCTGAGACTCCGGGACATTGAGAGGCTCGATATTTCCCAGGAGGCTTGCCAACGTGGGGCGTAAGCGTGGCCAGTTATTGGCTGTATGATTCAATTGAGAGATCAAACATCGTCGATGGCTATACTGCCGAGGTTGTTTCTCTTTTTTTTTTTTTTTTTTTGTGGAAACCTGTTGACGGACCAAACTGACTCAGTATCATAATCACAATTGCGAAGGGTCTCAGGAAGGTTATGGTATTAAATATATATGCAGTACACCAACAAGTTCGAAAGTAATGTCTTTGAGTTCAAGTAAGTTGCAGGTATTTGATACAATGAGAAAAAAAATTATTGACGTTGAAATTAAAATATTTATTTTCGGTGTCCCGCAAGAGAATTGTTTATTTATTTTTTCATCGAATGGAGATTTTTGATTTAATGTATTGTCTGGAGAATTTTCTCCGTAAATATCAACTGGAACGTATTTCCGAATCGAACGACTGATTAATTATTTCACCTTTACAGAAAAAAAACTCCCACGACCCACATCCCGAAATGTATCAAATAATTAATTATTAGTATAGAAAATAATAGCATACAAAGAAGAAGAAAAAAATCAGACCTAAATTATACTCGAAATCGATTTTGTGTACCATCATTGCAAATTGAATCTTGCAATTTATCCGTCCGAAGTTGCGTCAGCGATGTCGATCAATGACCTCACTATCGTTCCCTCGTCCCCCGATCAGATTCGATCCAATATTATCACAGCTAAATTCATCATAAATTTGTCAGCATCCCCAGGATATTATTTTTCTTTTTTCTATTATTCACGATTAGATCCACGAGTGTCTTTTCACTTTCATTACGCGGAAGCCGATATTATTTCGGGGTTTCTGGTTTCGAGTAAACACAAAGGCTAATTAATTTCGTTATCATTCCGTGTAGTCGAACAGATTTCGGCAATATCTTTGTTGTTTCGAGCGAGAAGGATTGCATGGACGGCGCCAGTCCTTGTAGTGGTACGTTTATTCGAGCCTATTACTAAAGTACGGAGGGCGGGATGACGGTGGGGGGGGGGGGGTGAATCAGCTTGTTAATAAAGCCGATCTGCCGCGGGTGGTAAAGTACACCCTCTCTGACCCGAGCAGCCAGCGTTGGTTTGGCGAGCAGTTGGGTGTGCTTAACGAGCGTTTAAGCATTTACAACCGAATCGTTCGGAGATTAACGGGTCGTATCGTTAAAATCGAGCTGAAGTAAATTATAAAATCGCGAGCACCGCCGAAGCACGGCAGGACCGGTCGTGCAGCACGAATCCCCGTCGTGCTCGCACCACCGGACACTGGTTTTACGGTTCATGTTTGGATGATCGAATCTCCCGCCACGCGAGACAAATAAAACACACCGGTCGGCGTAAAACGAATTTTCGTTTTTAAAATTAGTAAATCTCGTTTTGAAAATAGAAAAACATTGTTTTTTAAACTGGAAAATATTGTTTTTTTTCTTTAATTGGAAAAACTCGTTTTCAGGTTTGCAAATATTGTTTCTAAGATTCGAAAATTTTGTTTTATAATAAGAAAATCTCATTTTGAAGATTCAAAAATCTCAAGTTTTAAATTTCAAAATGTTTATTCGACATTAAAAATTTCTAAAGATTGGGAATTTCGGTTGTAGAATACGAAAATCTCGTTTTTAAAATAAAAAAATTTCGTTTTTGATATTCAAATATCTCGTTTTTCAAATAAAAAAATCGCGTTTTTGAGATTCAAAGATCTAATTTCCCAAAATTTGGAAATTTCGTTTTTAAAATACGTATATCTCGTTTCTAAAATAACAACATTTATTTTCTTTAATTCGACAATCTCGTTTTGAGTATTCGTTCGCTAATTCCTAAAATTCGAAGAAATTCGAAAATTCGAACCAACGTTTGTCGTTTTCTGGAAAAGTCACATTGATGCGTTTTTCGTGGAATTTTTCAATGCGTGACCGTAAGCTTTTGGAGCTTAGTTTCCGTGCGATAACTTCGCGCTGATTATTCATCGAAGGGTTGGGAAATTTCATACCGTACGAGAATTCAGAATCATTTTCGGATGTTAATGTATTGTTGCACGACGGTCGAGGCAAAACGCTCGACGCCGTTTGGCCGTGTGTTGTACGAATCATCGCCGATTTAGCGCTCGACGAGGCACAATACCCTCGAGAATTCGAATGAAATTCCATGAAATTGCGCTTGCATCATCGAAAATCATTGTTCACACAGTGATCAAAAATCCCGCGTTATTACTAGACGTAAATACTCGTAAGCTCATCCAGCTTTCGCACAATGCTGTTTTCGTTCGGTTTTCGCTCAGGCGTTTTCTGGGTTTTAATTTGAAATATAAATTATCAAAACTTTGGCTTTTCGCCGATTACATGTGAAATAAACGAAACAATCGGGAAGTTTCGGCTATTCGACACGTAATGATAATTATTCATGCTTGAGCCATTGCTATGTGTAATTTCTGCACCACGCATCGCCTGGGATTTTCCCTGATTCCAAATACTCATTAAATATATTTTCAATTTTTCGGTAAAGTTCTGGCGGATCGAAAATATTGTGACTTTTCATTACGAAATAATAATTTTTAATTATTCAAAACATGCGTACGGTAATGAGCTCCGGTAGGCGATTAACGAATAAAACATTGAAATCGCGAAATAATAATCCGAAATGATATATTTATTCGTACATTGCGGGCCTTTTTTAATCCAAAAGAGTCATTCTTGGAATAAGAAACATAATATTTCTCCATACGTATTTTCAGTGATTACACTAGTTATCAATTCAGAGCAGCAAAAACACAGAAACCCAAAAGTTCAGAATTTTATCGATCAATTTGAAATTAAAATATTCAACAATTTCTGTCTATTCTCACCAGCTGTGCCTAAAAAGCTTTCGTACACAAATGTCAATAATTTCCATCTCATCCAACATTAATTTTTAAAATCGATTGCGTTATCATGTAATCATTATTCCCATCGAAATCTATTTTAAATATCCAAAGCGTGCAACCCTCGACTCCATTAGACGTACTTTGAGATTATAAATATTTTCACACCGCACTAAGTGAACCAAGATCACCGACAGATGTGCCACGGCATGTTTGTTATCATTATTCCAGTACGAGTCTCGACGTTCAGGATGCAAGGACGAAGCTCGATGCAATTTGGGATGAGCCGAATGCGACGAAGGGCTGTTGAACAAAAATCGATGCGATCAACCGCGTACACCTAACAGACGTACAACAGACATTGACAGAACTCCGTAATCGCGCATTAGCCTACTTGCAACGCAAACAGTTCGACACTACGCTTCGGGATGTCCGTCCAGATTTACCGCAGAAACCACGAGCGGGCCAATGATCGGCCAGCCGCTGCAACACAACCACAGCAACATCTTCCACTCTCCTACTAACAATTGTCCAATCCCGCCCAGGTAAGAGGGGGGTTAAAAGAGCCGATTTGCAGGCAATAGTACGAAAAAAATACTGTTAAAATAAAAACGATTCGTTATTTTGATTGGTAGACTGCGTAGTGTCAAATCTTATGGAGTTCTTTAATTTATTATCATTTTTTCCTGATTTTCAATGGTTTCCAACCGGGAGTTATTTTTTTACAACCTGGCGATACAGCACAAATGATTCGACTATCGGGCGTGTTGTGCCAAAGCTGAGATCGATTTTGTGTCGTTTATGATGATGAACATTTTTTTAAAAATTTAATGTCTTTTATGGAAAAATGATAAAATAATTGTGATTAGTGACGTATTTATTCATCAAGTTAACTATCGGATGAAACTAATTATTGTTATTACTGCAATTAGAATGCAACTGCAATTCAAATTTTTAACCTCCGCGACTTTGGTAACGTTTTTGGTATGAATAAAAAACTTTGCGACATAGCTCGTGGGATTTTTAAACTGTAGTTGTCGTGTTTCGTTATCGAAGTATTACCATCGACGCAACTCACCCCCTGTACTATCAATCCCGCTCTTCCCTATTCAACGTTCGATATTACTCTACGGTCTAAACCAGCAATTCAAACAGTCAAAGGAAATAAAATATTTTCATTTACTTCTTTTATTTGTGTCGCCGATCGGTTATAATTTGCCGACAATGCATAAAAGTTACGTTGATTAAATTACAATTACAATCCATGACTTTTTCATTCTTCTCTGGACTCTTCGGATAATTAGACGGCGTATGGCAATTGGTCGGAAAATATTCGGCACTGTTTTTTCGCCGTAAACCTGCGGCAGCTCGGTCGAGGCGTGCCGATCGCAGTCGCAAATAATCACCACGGCTAACGAATCTCCCCTGTACGCAGCGTGTAATCCCATACTCCACGGATTGGTCGGACAATGCCCGATTATATTCTATGAAACGATAGTTCCCTCCTCCAGCGGACACCCGTCGATGCGTTGTTTAGCCGAATTTACTATTCCCCGTGAGAAAATCCACCATACGTACCGGCGTACACGTGATAATTTCCGCTTTTCTCATGTCGTGTTATGGTTTCACGTAAACTTCGATTGATTCGTAAGCTCGTAGGAATCAAAATATTTGAAAGAAAAATAAAAAAAAATAAACAATATACTAAATAATATAAATAATATTAATTATATTTGATATGATAGATAGATATACAAAGAAAAATGAGAAGGCAAAATTGGTTTACCGGCACCTAGAGAAAAAAATAAATTTCTATAACTAGGGAATTACCCCCCACCACCATTTTTCGCCCTAATTCTCATCTAGTGACGAACAATCTGTCAGACTTCGTGGATGTTTTGCAGTTTATTATCTTAAATATTTTTCTCGCTAGATATCGTTGAAGAGTAATTTTTAATAAGCTGGCGAAGCATAACGGAGTGCACTGCAGTATTTGAATTTTGTTACACGATACGGTACGATGGTCTCTTCGGGATGGCAACGAGATGAGAAAAGACGAAGATGTAAAAGAAAATTGTAGTCGAGCTTACAAGTGCGTGACTCGTTCGCAGCACGTCTCTTCGGTACGACGAAATCGCGTTAGGTAACGTCATTACCGGTAAGAAACGGGCGAGATCCTTACTTTGGTCCGGGTCCGAGGTCAAGTCCGGGGATTAGCGATGATCTACTCTCGGATAGCAGCTGCCGACTTTACTTCGATCTTACTCTTTTCTAGGTGCAAGAACAACCGAGCTAAGCTGCGAGACCCACAACGTCAACTTCACGATCGTCGAACGTGAAAACTCGATATTTCGCCGACTCATTCTCTAATCATCTTATCGAGCTTCGCTCTATCAAATCGATCGAACTTTACGTGTCTCATCCGTAGTACGCGAGAAGCTTCGATAAAACTTGGCTCGAATTTGTATTACTGTCTTTGCGCTACGAAAGGCGACGCTGAATGATGGATGCTCGAATTAACAACGCGTTTTTTTGTTTTTCTGCGAAGTGAAATATTTTAATGAATTATTGTATTCGTGATAATTAAAGCTTTGTAGGGAATTATTATTATTTATGGTATGATGATAGGAAGGTGTATGCGAAATCGTTCCGAAAATTGTTTTTTTGATATTAGAGAGTTTATTTTTGATAGAGCATTATGTGGGCCGAAATTGTTGATATACCTATGAATATATTAACGATATATTATGGAAATTCTATACATAAGTTTTTGCAAAATTAATGATTTAATTCTCTCCGGACATAAATAAACTCTCAAATAACTCTTTTGAGTTCTATATAATTTTCGTTAACAAAGTGATCCCTCATTAAATAGTTGTATGATCATAATTATAATGATATCAAGAATAAATCCTGAAAATGATGAATAAATTATAAATATAATTTTCCAAAAGTCGACAATTTTGCGTATTTCCGAATGAAAATTAAAAAAAATTCTAATTCCATTATAATTCCCGTCAGCAACGTTGTCCCTCAGGAATGGCTTTGTATTCTAATTTAAAAAAACGAAAACTCATCCAGATTTGCCCGTTTTACCAACTGATATCACGGTAAAGTATTATAATTCTTGCTAGACATACCAGCTCCGAGTCTGAAAGCACGACTGCGCTCGGAGAAGAAATCGAATAAGTAGAGTAGATTCCGTGAACTGTGAGATTTCTCTATGCCGCGAAAGGTGTATGGAGACGTCGCGGTGACATTTCCCATCGGACGTTGAAGCTATATCGGCGAGCAAAAGTTTTCGTTGGCATTCCCGATTCCAGTTGCGCCCACAGTCGCGTATCCTTGATACAGTTGGGAACCGCGGAGACGTAACCCGTTCCCTCGCCGACTCGAATCAAGTCAAATGGTTGCTTTCCATTTCGCTTAACTCACGTACAACACTCCTCCCACAAGAATATCCATCCTCCATATTCCATATACAATTTTTTTTTTCTCGACTCGCTCATCCGATTGCACAACAGATTTATGGTTACTCAAGTTATTCCGTTGTCTCCCCATCGGCGGAAGGGTTCGTACCGCTGCCGGAACTTGAGTTTCTTTTTTGCTCGGGTCAGTAGGGAAGAATTTTCTTTTTGAGTGCAGGGGAAAAAATCATTTTTATGATATAAAATAGATGAACAATATTTTGCGAGTTGAAAACGAGTTATAAAAGTCCTCCGAGCCAATAGACGTCAAACATAAGTTGTTTTAGGATTGAACGGATAAGAGTTTGCGGTGAAAGTTTCCGGTGGATTTGTACGGATGGACTTTGGTTACCGAACGATGAGCCCTTCGTGGTCCAACGGCGAAAGAATCAGCAGCAGTTGAATGTGTAACGATTGGATGGCGAATTTATGAGAGCCCCCCCCCCCCCCCCCCCCGCCCCATTTGGAATGAGGGATACCGAGCGTGTTGGAGGTGCGAATGTAGACTCTAATCCGAACGCTCGGCGGTGCGCGAGCTATCGACAGAAAGATTTATCTCGGGGTTGCCCGCTGGACCAACCCCGCTTCAAACCCCTCCGCGTGCTCGCCCTCTCTCTCTCTCTCTCTCTCTCTCTCTCTCTCTCTCGCCGTTTATCTATATCTGTCTCGCGCACTATTTTTTGCCTCACTCGCGCGTTTGGCGAATCCGCATCGCCTCCGCATTCCGGAATCCCTCGAGTTTTCAACCCCCCCGCAGCATGCAGACTTTCGACGGCACGACCGGGAATTTAATTCGCCCGTGGCATCTCTCGACCGTCCCACGTTCTTCGCAATGCTATATTTCATCGACAATCCAGATATCACACCCCATCGATATTTACTTGCGGTAGCCTTTGTCCTTTTCGAATAAAAAAAGAAAAATCTTTTTATTCCGGACGTTCGAACGAATTTCATTCGAAAGAAGAATAAAAAATGCGTATTCGAATGGAGTGAGTACATGGATGGTTTGATTTTGTAGAAAATTTACAGTTTTTCTATTTTGCCGGGCTTAGCTTGTTGGGGATTTGGATAAAATTATTTGGGCTTTGTTGTGACCACGTCAGAAAAATTACGTATTCGGTACTTCAACTTCAACAAAATACTGGGTACTGTTCGACGCTTCTCAAATGAGGCCTTGCGGGTGTCGTAATTTTTTTTTTTAATTTGACGAGACAATCGAGGTCGACGATGTGCTATGGGCGATGTCATACTCCTAATTTAATGATTTTGGGATTAGAGCTGTCTAATAGAATTCTCATCGAATAAACACTTTTGCGAGATTGTTTTTATAGCAGTAAATGATAATTGGAACAAAAAAAGAATTGATAATCCGCGCATCTTTCAACGAATCAAATGAGCCCTCACCCAGTCTCAAGAATTTTCGTGACTCTATAACTTAAAACGAGTATCGGTGAGTAATTGAATGAATAAACCAGTCGACGTCGAAGTGAGGACATCTCCCTTGGCAATTTCCGTCGCCGGCACATCTCGAGTTCCGTCCAATATTTCCCAATGAAATTGGCTAACCTCGTTTGTCCAGGAAATATTAAACAGCATTAAAAAATTGTAAAAGTTACGTGACAACCTTTTGCTTACGTTCATTGCTTACCGAAGTTATGTACGAGCCTCGTCTTTCCGGGGTCGCTGTCGTCAATAAACATCACTTTGCGAGACCACTAACGTTACCATTAATAATAATAATAATAATAATAATAATAATAATAATAATAATAATAATAATAATAATAATAATAATAATAATAATAATAATAATAATAATAATAATAATAATAATAATAATAATAATAATAATAATAATAATAATAATAATAATAATAATAATAATAATAATAATAATAATAATAATAATAATAATAATAATAATAATAATAATAATAATAATAATAATAATAATAATAATAATAATAATAATAATAATAATAATAATAATAATAATAATAATAATAATAATAATAATAATAATAATAATAATAATAATAATAATAATAATAATAATAATAATAATAATAATAATAATAATAATAATAATAATAATAATAATAATAATAATAATAATAATAATAATAATAATAATAATAATAATAATAATAATAATAACAACGATCTTGATCAATGAACAGAGAAATAATAATGATCATTTTTCCATCTTTTCAAACTAGTTCTTCTGTCGAATTCTGCATATTTTCTATTAGCTTTGCATCCGTTGCAATTCAAAATTACCCAAAAAAACTCAACGAGTGCGACAATTTAAAAATATCGTTGTACCGAAAGCATCGAAATTTCGGAGAAAAAAAGAATAATCGTCGCATCACCAGCGTCCATCTCGAAGTTAGTGTAAGGGGATTATTCGTTTGGT